>CM038214.1:325320802-325465975 GCA_021442155.1 Cymbidium sinense | reverse complement strand
GCCCGAGGTGGTTCTAATGGGAACTGGAGAAACTAAAAATAATATAAAATAAAAAATAAAAACTAAATTAAAATATAATAAATAAAATCCTAAGCTAAACTAAAAAAAATAAAATAAAGAATAAAAAGACTAAATAAAATAAAAACTAAACGTAAAATAAAAATAAAATAAACCTAAAATAAAATAAAATAAAAACCTAAACCTAAGAAATAAACCTTAAAATAATACTTAAACCCTAAAGTAAAAAAAACTTAAACCAAACATAAAAATAAAATAAACAAAATAAAATAAACTTAAACCTAAATTGAAATAAACTAAACTAAAATAAATAAAACCTAAAACTAAAACTAAACTAAATAAAATAAAATAAACTAAAAATAAACCTAAACCTAAAGTAAAAAATTAAAACCTAAAAATAAACCTAAAATAAAAACCTAAAATCTAAACTTAAAAAAATAAAATAAAAACCTCAGCCTAAACCTAAAAATAAAGAATAGAACCTAAACCTAAAAAATAAAATAAAATTAAAAATCAATTGAAAAATAAACCTAAAGCTAAACCTAAACTTAAAAAATAAACTAAAATATAAAAAACATAAACTAAAATAAAGAAACTAAACTAAATAAAAATAAAAAATAAAACTAAATAAAAATAAAAAATAAAATAAACTAAAATGAGTAAAATATAAACTAAATAAACCTAAACCTATCGGTTTATTTAATTTTTTTAAAAAAAAAACCATAAAACCTAAATCAACCCCAAACCCTAAACCCTAAACCAACAACCCTAAACCCTAAACCCTAAACCCTAAAAAAATAAACCCTAAAACCCCAAGCTGAAAATCATAAACCATAAATCCTAAACCCTAAACCTGAACCTAAACATATTTTTAGTTGTCTTGTTTGATTGGTTTCTTTCCTCTGGTTTGGATGGATGTTTTGCTGGTTAGTTGCCTATTTAATCGATGATAGATACTAGAACTTGAGCTCTTGGTTGTTAGCTATTTGGTTTAATTGAGGTAAGTTGTTTATGAAGGGTGGGATGCTTCCTCTATTATCCTTTGTCTAGTAGCACCATATGTGATTGTAACCCTTCTACAGAAGTTTGGATGCTCACATATCCTGTTTCCCCTTGAGATGAATGTGAGTGAGCCATATCTAAGATTTTTATCATTTTGTTCCTTTTGTGTATTTAGCTTATCCTTATTTCTAGATGTTTATCCCTATATTAAGTTCTTCAAAGGTTTGTGGTAGGTTTTGGGGTTGTAGGTGGTTTGTGCATCTCTTAGAAGATTTCAAGACATAGATGGATTTGGTTTCCCTTCTTGGAATTTGGTGTTGTTTCTTTCTTAATTTTTATCATTTCTTTATTTTGCTTTAGTTTTTTTTGTAATAGGTAGGAATTTTATCTCTTAAGGCTAATTATAACTCTTTGAGCAGTAGTTTAGAGATTTATCCCCTTTAAAGATCTTGTATCCCTTTCTTTTTGGCAATAAAATTCTCCCACTTTTGATTTTAAAAAAAAACCCTAAGAATGGGCAGAACCTTGATGGCAGGAACATCACCATTAACCAGGCTTAGTCTAGATCTAACAATGGATGCGAAGGTGGAGGTGGCAGTTATCATGGTGGTGGTGGGGGATTTGGAGGTGCTGGTGTTTATGGGGTTGGTGGTTGGAGTAGTGGTGGTTATGGAGGTATGAGGAGCGATGGAGGTTTATGCCATGGTGGTGGCAGAGGGAGAGATTGGGGATATGATGGTGGATCCCGCTACTCGAGAGGTCAGGGTGGTTTTCATTGGAACTACAAAACTAAAAATAGATCTGACTGCTTGGAACTGTCATTATAGAGACGGTTCTAGTTATCTAGAGTTTTGATCTCTATCGTGCTCATCTTTTATCTATGTCGCTTGTCTTAGAAAACTTGGTGTGTTAGTTGGTTAAAGAATTCAAAAAGAAAAAATGTTGAATATAAATTTGTTCTCTGTTAAAAAAAAAACCAAAAACTCTAAACCCTAAATTAAAACCTAAACCCTAAACTTAAAACCTAAACCCTAAACACTAAACCCTAAACCCTAAAAATTATACACCCTAAACCCTAAACTCTAAACCCTAAACCCTAAAACCCTAAACCCTAAACCTTAAACTCTAAAACTTAAACCCTAAACCCTAAACCTAAAAAAAATTAAAAACTCTACACCCTAAACACTAAACCCCGTACCCTAAATGCAAAACCTTAAACAAACCCTAAACCCAAAACCCTAACAAGCTAAAAACCTAAACCTAAACTAAATAAAACCTAAAAATAAAATAAATAAATAAACTAAACAAAAATAGCATAAAAAAATAAAATAAAATAAAAACATAACCTAAAACTTAAACTTAAACTTACAAAGAAAATAAAATAAAAAAATAAAAACTAAACAAGAATGAAATAAATAAAAAAATCCTAAACTAAACTAAAAATAAACCTAAAATAAATAAAATTAAAACCTAAATTTTAAACTAATAAAACATAAACCCAAAATAAAATAAAAAATAAACCTAAAGCTAAACTAAAATTAACCAAACTAAAATAAATAAAACCTAACCTAAACCTAAAATAAACTAAACCTACACCTAAACCTAAACTAAATAAAATAAAATAAACTAAAAATACACCTAAACCTAAACTAAAAAATAAAACCTAAAAATAAACCTTAAATAAAACCTAAAACCTAATCCTAAAAATATAATAAAAATGTAAACCTAAACCTAAAAATAAAAAATAAAAGCTAAACCAAAAAAATAAAATAAAAATAAAACTAAACTAAAAAATAAACCTAAACCTAAATGTAAACCTAAAAAATAAACTAAAATAAAAACCTAAACTAAAATAAATAAACTAAATGCCATAAAAAATAAAAAAATAAAAACCTAAATAAAAAAATTAAATTAAATAAAAAAAATAAATAAAAAATAAACTAAATAAGCTAAACGCATTATTTTACTTAATTTAACAAAATAAAAATAAGAAAAGAATAAAATAAACCACCTAAACACTAAACCCTAAACCTGTAACCCTAAACCTACAACCCCAAACCCAAAAACCCTAAACCCTAAACCTTAAACCCTAAACCATAAACCTTAAAACCTAAACCCTAAAACCTAAACCCTAAAACCTTAAACCCTAAACACTAAACTAAAACCTAAACATTAAACCTAAAACCTAAACCCTAAACCCTAAACTCTAAACCCTAAAAACCCTAAACCCTAAACAATAAACCTAAAACCCAAAACCCAAAACCCAAAACCTTAAAACCCTAAACCATAAACCCTATACCTTTAACCCTAAAACCTAAACCTAAATAAGAAAATAAAATACAATAAAATAAAAAATCTAAACTAAAACCTAAACCTTAATCTTAACCTAAAAATAAAATAAAGAAGAAAATAAAAAACTAAACTAAAATAAATAAATAAAAAACTTAAACTAAATAAAAAAAATAAAATAAAACCTAAAATAAATAAAGTAAACCCGATAAATAAAATAAAAAAACTAAACCTAAAAATAAACCTAAAAATAAATAAAAAATAACACAAAAACCCTAAACTAAAAAAAAAACCTAAACCAAAATTAAAAATGAAATAAATAAAATAAAATAAACCTAAACCTAAAGTAAAATAAACTAAACTAAAATAATTAAAACCTAAACCTAAACGTGAAATAAACTAAACCTAAACCTAAACTAAATGAAATAAAATAAAATAAAAATAAACCTAAGCCTAAAATAAAAATTAAAACCTAAAACAAACCTTAAATAACAAACTTAAACCTAAACATAAAAAATATAATTAAAACTTAATCCTAAACCTAAACCTAAAAAATAAAATAAAAATAAAATAAAGCTAAAAAAATCCTAAACACAAACTTAAACCTAAAAAATAAACTAAAATAAGAAAACTTAAACTAAAATAAATACACAAACTAAATAAAAAAAAAATCCTAAATAAAATAAACTAAAATAAATAAAAATAAATAAATAAAGTAAATAAACCTAAACCTAGATTTACATAAATTTTTTAAAAAAAACCCTAAACAATAAACTAAAAAATAAAACCCAAAAATAAATCTAAGAATAAAAAATCTAAATAAAATAAGCTTAAAATAACCCAAAAATAATATAAAATAAACCAAAATACAATCCTAAGCCTACAAAATAAAACCTTAAAATAAATAAATAAAATAAAACCTAAACCCAAAACCTAAAAAAAACCTAAACCCAAAATAAAAATAAAATAATCAAATTAAAATAAATTTAATCCTAAACTAAAAAAACAAAACTAAAATAAATAAAACCTAAACCTAAACCTAAACCTAAATGAAATAAAATAAAATAAACTAAAAATAAACCAAAATCTAAAGTAAAAAAATAAAACCTAAAAATAAGCCTAAAATAAAAACCTAAAACATAAGCCTAAGAAAATAAAATAAAACCTAAACCCAAAAAAGAAAAATAAAATCTAAACCTAAAATAAAATAAAATAAAACTCAACTAAAAATAAACCTAAACCTAAACTTAAACCTAAAAATAAACTAAAAAACAAAAAAAACTAAAACAAAAAAATAAATAAACTAAACTAAATAAAAATTTAAAATAAACATAAATAAAAATAAAAAAAATAAAATAAACTAAAATAATAAAAAATAAAATATATAAAAACCCTAAATCCAAAATCCTAAAAACCCTAAATCCTAAGGCTTAAACACTAAACCCTAAACCCTAAGCCCTAATCCCTAACACTAAGCCCTAAACTCTAAAACCCTAAACCCAAAACCATAAACCTTAAACCCTAAAAACCTAAAAATCTAAACCTAAATTAAATAAAACCTAAAAATAAAATATATAAAAAAAACCTAAACCTAAATAAAATAATGAATAAAAAATAAAATAAAACTTAACAAAAAAAACCTAAACCTAAACCTAAAAAAATAAAATAATAAACTTATAAAATAGATTAAAATAAAATTAAAAAAAGATAAACTAAACTTAAAAATAAAATTAACCTAAGAATCAAAAAAAACCTAAATAAAATAAAACCAAATAAACAAAAATAAAATAAAGTAAAACTAATTAAAACCTAAACCTAAAAAAACAAACCAAAAATAAAACCTAAAAAATAAATAAATAAATAAACCTAAACTAAAAAAAACTAAACCTAAAATAAAAATAAAATAAACAAAATAAAATAAACCTAAACCTAAACTAAAATGAACTAAGCTAAAATAAATAATACATAAGCATTAAATAAACTAAACCTAAACCATAAACTAAATAAAATAAAATAAACTAAAAACAAACCTATACCTAAACTAAAACAATAAACCTAAAAATAAACCAAAAATAAAAACCTAAAACCTAAACCTAAAAAAAATAAAATAAAAACCGAATCCTATATTTAAAATTAAAAAGTATACCTAAACCTTAAAAATAAAATAAAAATAAAACTAAACTAAAAAATAAACATAAACCTAAACCTAAACCTAAACTATAAAGATAAACTAAAATGAAAAACCTAAACTAAAATAAATAAACTAAACAAAATAAAAAGAAATAAAATAAAAAAAATAAAAATATAAAATAAACTAAATAAACCTAAACCTACTAGTTTACTTAAATTTAAAACCATAAATGCTAAACCCTAAACCCTAAACACTAAATCCTAAACCCTAAGTCCTAAAACTAACCCTAAATTCTAAACCCATAACCCTAAACCTTAAACCTTAAATCTAAACCTAAACTAACCCTAAACCCTAAACCTAATGATAAACCCTAAACCCTCAACCTTAAACTAAAACCCTAAACCCTAAAACCCTAAACCCTAAACCCTAAACCTAAACCCTACACCCTAAACCTAAACCTAAAATTTAAACAGCTAAACTAAACACTAAACCTAAACCTAACTCTAATAAACCTAAAACTAAATTAAAACCTAAACCAAACCCTAAACCCTAAACTAAATCAAAACTCCTAAACCTAAACCTAAACCTAAAACTAAACCTAAACCTAAACCTAAACCTAAATCCTAAACCTAAAATTAAATTAAAACTTAAAACTAAACCTAAACCTAAAACCTAAACCTAAACCCTAAACCCTAAACCCTAAACCTAAACCTAAAACTAATCTTGAACCTAAAACTTAAACGCTAAACCTAAACTAAAACTTAAACCATAAACCCTAAACCCTAAAATCTAGAAACCTAAACCCAGTCACCCTAGTTCTCCTTGGTGGTGCTATGGCAATTTCTTTTTTTCCCTTCATTAGTGCATCCCCATCTCACATTTTTGATGGATCCTTCATCATTCTTGACCATTTTATTGGGCCTTTTGAATATCTGGCCGCTCACATGATGTGTCTCTTCCAAATATGGTTGAGGTGACCTCGAACCCATGTATTACATCTCCCAATTCAAATGATCACTAGGGCATCTATTTTTTGGGGATTCTTGAACCTAATTCCATACCTGCTATTAAATATTTTAAGGATGCAGTTTCTAGTAAGAGCTCTACCATATCTGATTCAGTGAATATGATTTTGACTTCTTTTTGAGGTATGCCTGCGATCATGTGTTTGGATCATGATGTCAAAAGCTTACAAAACATTTACCTTGGTTGGAAAATTTGTTGCACTGGTCAATTTGAAAAGATTTGATCCTTTCTTATAACCTTAAACTTTCGGTGCTTTCTATTGGCTTGATCGATCCAAGACATATTCTGATTCAACTTATGAATGATTTGGATTATTCAAGGGTTTTCTCATGTCAATCTTATTTGTCTTTAACTGTCAAATGCATTTGTTGAACTCCCCTTTTTGATATAAAGGATGAATCACCTATTATTCTTGTCTGGTTATCTCTTCCAAATATAAGAATCCATTATGTTAACCCCAAATTTTATTTATTGTCTTTTTTCTACCCACCAAATCGATCATATCACGTGAGATCCTATCCCTCTATTGCTAGGATATTGGTTGAACTTGACATATCAAAAAAACATACTAAAGAGGTTTGGATTGGATCTAAAATGTTTGGTTATTTACAAAAGGTCAAATTTGAAAAAAAATTTATTTTCTGTTCCCATTGCAAGATACATGGTCATGATAATTCAGAGTTTTGTTCTTCAGCCACATCTTAAAAAGAAAATTTTGAATGATCATAACTCAAAATTAGCTTCTGATAAAGTTAATAAAACTATTTATGTGCCTAAAAATAACTTAAATGTTGATATTAGGTTGGACTCTTTGGAATCTTCTGATGTTCCTAAAATTGTTGATTCTATTTCTTATTCCAACCATGATAAAGGTACTAATAATGTTGAAAAGATGGTTTACCCAACAACCTTTCTTTACATGAGAATATGCCTATTATGGCTAATTCCAAATTCAAAGAGGCTAAAAAAATGATGATTCATTCTCTAATGAGTCTATTCCTGCTTCTTTGCTAGCATTAATTAATGAGAATGAGGATTTAAATGATAAGCTAAATGTGGCTTAAATTCTTGAGCAAAATACTGATTTTAACATTAGTAATTGTGCTTTAAATGGTATAATATCTTCTCTTTCTCCTAATTCCAAGATTGATCTTCATTCTAATCACACTTTTCAACAAAATTCTGATTTGGAAGAGGGGGAAGTTATGATTAGAAATGTTCTTATTGATCCTTATCCTATTAATAATATATCTAATCAATCTCTATTTGATGGTGATACTTTGGATAAAAATAAAAATTCTACTATCCTTAATAAAAAAAACTAAAAACTCTAAGATGCAACCTCCTATTTTTGCTAGATCTACTAGATCTGGATCCTCTTCACATAATTAATGTGTTGTTTCAATTTTTTTTCTTAGAAGAGGATTTGTTATTCTTTCTCTCTCTCTTTATTAGTATGCTTTAATTTCTTTTACCATTTTCTTTATGTTTAATTTTTTTTTAGAATGTTAGAGGGATTGGTACCATCACTGCTCATAATCATATTATAAATCTAGAAAATTAATATCTCTTTACTTATTGTTATTGAACCTCTTATACATGCCGATAAAATCAATCATGTTTCTAGAATGCTTGGCTTTAGTACTTTTTTGTCTAGCATCAGTTATGGAATTTGGTGCTTTTGGAATAACTTCTTAAATGTTTTAATTTTAGATGATCTGCAATAAGTTGTCAATGATCAAATTTCTTTTGCTGACTCTTGTGTGCTGGGCTCTTTTCTTTATGCTTCTTGCAATAGAGCTGGTCGAAATGTTCTTTGGGAGAATTTGAGAAGTTTTGCTCTTTCTGTTAACAAACCTTGGTTGGTTGGGGTGATTTCAACACTATTATGTATTCTTTAGAAAGAAGGAGTGGTTGCTCTCCTAATATTCATTATATGGAAGAATTTTATAATATGATTCTTGATTACATTCTTTTTTACATTGTGTTTAAAGGCTCTAATTATACTTGGCAAAATTGTAAGCTCTGGCAACATTTAGAAGAATTCTTTTCAACTCTCATTGGATTAATTAATGGCCTCTTACCTATTGACCATTTTAGTAAAACTTTATCTAATCATGCTCTTTTAGTTTATTGAAACTTTAAAATATTAAACATCTCGACCTCTTTTTTTTAAAATATGTATATTTAGCATCTAGATTTTCTTGTGGGGAATTGGATTGCCCTTTACACCTCGATAATTCATTAAGGGTATGAATAGATTATGGTTTAAGCTTAAAAAGCTCAAACAAAATTTGGTTTGCTGAAACAAACATTATTTTAAAAATCTTTTTACTAATATAAAAAAACATGAAACTTTTGGTTTATGAACTTGAAAATGCAATTTTCACTGACTCTTCTAAGCTTAAATATTTGAATGAAGCTAAAGATAAACTTGTTAATTATAATATGGAAGAGACCTATTGTGGCAAAAGATGTTAGTAAACATATTATTGATGGGGATAGAAATACTATGTATTTTATGCTTTATTTAATAAAAGTGAGCTTTAAATTATATCCAAAAAATGAAAAATGATATTGAGATTGGATTATTGATATTAATGTTATTAAAGATTATGTTATTAACCACTTTAGAAATATGCTTAATAAAAGCCACTCTTATGAAGCTATTTCTAATTTGCATTTGATCCCCTCTATTATTACCAATGATGATAATCATTAGCTTACTAGGTTGCCACCGAAGATGAGATTGGTAAAGTTCTTAATAGCATGAACATTAATTTTGTTACCAGTCTAGAGGGTTATACTACTCAATTTTTTCAAAATTGTTGGTCTATTATTAAGCATGACTTAATCGATGCTATTATTGATTTTTTATTGGTAATCCTCTCCTTAAATATTTTTCAGGCACTTCCATTATTCTCATACCTAAAAAAGATAATCCATTCTTGGAGTAATTTCAGACCTATTAGTCTTTACACTTTCTTTAATAAATTGATTTCTAAAATTCTTACTAATATATTTAGTCCTTTACTTCAAAAAATTATCTCTCTCAACCAAACTGGTTTTGTTAGAGGGAGATCTATATCTGATAACATTCTTCTTGCTCAAGAGCTTATTCATGATTTTGATGTTCCAACTAGAGGTGGTAACATCCTTTATAAATTAGATATTTCTAAAGCCTTTGATAATATCTCTTAGGATTGTTTTTAAATATCCTGCATTTATTTGGTTTCTCTGATAATTTCATTAATCGTATTAAAAATTGCATTAATAATGCCTGGTTTTCAATTCTTCATAATGGTGAAGCTTTAAGCTTCTTTTCTTTTTTTCATGGATTGAGACAAGGAGATCCTTTGTCCCCTTCTTTGTTTATTATTACTGTGGAATACCTTTCTAGGAGTTTAAATGATTTATTCAATAATAATCCTAGAATATACTTTAGAACTCTAGGTGGTATCCATGTTTCTCATCTTAGCTTTGTTGCTGATTTCATTATCTTTTGTAATGCTTCTTTTCATCATATCAAAAGACTTAAAGGAATTTTTAAATAATTTTGGTAGAGAAAGAGGTCTTTCTATTAATGAAAGCAAGAGCTACTTTATTACCTCCTCTAAAATTTCTAATAATAAAATCAATCATATCTTGAGAATCACAAACTTTAAGCACAAGCAACTCCCTATTAAATATCTGGGTGCTCCACTTTTCAAAAGTCAAAAAAGATCCCATCTTTTTGACGAGATTATCCATAAAATTTCTAATAAAATTTTGGTGTGGGAATCTCACTTACTTTCTTTTCGTGAGTACTCTTAATTTGATGCCTTTACATCTTATTCAAACCATTATCCCTACTAATTCTATCTTAAATAGAATTGATCAACTACTTAATAAATTTTTTTGGGGCTCTAATAATTCAGTTAAAAGGATGCATTGGACTTCTTGGCAAAAATGTTGTGGTCCTCTGGGTGAAAGTGCACTTGGTTGCAAACTTATTCGTATTATAGCCTTTCTCCAAAAATGCTGGTGGAATTTTCAAAAAAGAAGATAGCTAATGATGGCAGTTAAATACCCAAGTACTCCTCTAGGTAAAGATTTGAAAAGGCTTTCAGGGAGGTGAATTCTTGATATCTTGGTACCATTTTGGCTTAATAACAAGTGGAATGATAGTAAACTTAGCCAATTCTCTCTTTTGATAAATTTAGTGATATATTCTATCTTTCCAACAAGCCTCCGTTCTTATAAGGGTGAATTTATTCTTAAAGAGGCTTGGAATTATATTAGAGATGCTCATATTTCTTCTAATGTATTTTTGGAATAATTTCATCCCTATCTCTTATTCTATCCTTACTTGGAGAATTCTAAAAAACTTCATTCATGTTGATTCCTTGCTCTAGGATAAAGGATTTCATTTGCCTTCCAAATGTTATTGTTGTTTTCATATCAAAAATGTTAATCATGTTTTTGTTAATGGTGCCATTGCCTTTAAATTATGGGTTTGGTATGATCTTTTTAATACTAACCATTTCCATGGCTTTCTTTCTTTATATCAACTTCTTGAAGCTTGTTTCCACAAAACTATGAAAGGTCATATCAAAGTTTTAATTGCCATTACCCTTATTTAGTTCATATGGATGGATAGAAATGATGCTAAATATCGTGGTATTCCTATGAATCATAAAAGGATTATTGCTAGAACTAAAGAAAAAATCATGCATTATTTAATGCTAATTTAATTAGTAACACACATTTTAGAGGTTGCAAATTTGTGGTAAAAAAATTGGGTCTTTACCTGCCTGAGATCACCTTCTATAAAGAAGATAGGATTATATATTGGATAAAACCTAATAATAATATTAAAATTAATACTGATGGCTCTATCTCTCAGAATACATTTGGTTGTGGTGGTATTTTTAGGGATTTTGAAGGTAATGTCATTTTAGTTTTTTCTTATCCTCTTAAAGCTTGTTCTATTATCTATGCTGAATAATGGTTGTAAACAAAGCTATTGACATTTGTTTGCAAAAAGGTTTCTTCAATATTTGGATTAAAGTTGATGCTCTTTTACTCATTGACATGCTGACTTCCACTAAGATGGGGAATGCGGATTTATTCTATCTTCTTAATCATACTAGAACACTCCTCTCTCAAGTATGCTTTAAAATTTCTCACATTTGGTGTGAAGAAAATGTCTGTGTAGATTTTCTAGCTAATCTAGGTGCTAAGTTCAATGATCTCACTCGTTATGATAATCTTAATTTACCTAGACAATTGAGAGGGTTGGTTAATCTGGATAACACCGATTACCTTATCTCAGAAATTAAAATTGCTTTGAGTTTTTTTTTGGTTTTCTATGTTTTTGTCTATGTGCATTTTCATTTTTGCTGCATTCCTCTAGTTGGTTCACTCCCTTGTATAGTTTGTGATGTAATATTTAGGAGATCTCTTTGAGGTGGTGGCTGGTTGTTCAACCTCTCTTGTTGGAGAGGTGTTCTCATGAATTATTTTATATTAGGAGTCAATGTCAGTTTCTTCAAGTGCTTCCTTGAACTTGTGGTGGCCTCCTTTTAGGTTATGCTCTACCGCTTTTCCCTTTTCTTAATTGGTACTAGTTTTGCCTCGGTTTTGGTGGCTATTTCTTACTTAAGAAGGTTTTTTTGCTACTATTTTTGGGCCTGGTGGGTGCTATTGTTTACTACTACCCTCTACCTGGCTATCTTGTGTGACTAATATTTGATGGCTATTGTTGATCTTTTCACTCTTGAGTTTGTGCTAGGCCTTTTGGTGGTTTTTGTCTCTTCATCCTTTTTAGGCTTGGTGGCTTTTGTTTTTTGGTTTCTCCCTTTACCTTGTGGCTAAAAGGGTGCTAATTGGTGGTTGTTAGTATCCTATTTTCTCTTTGGTACTAGTTTTTTTATCCATGGAGAAGGGGCCTTGGTCTTTTTCCTTTCCACTCTAGTTGGTCGTGGAGGTTGGGTGGTCCTCCCAGCTATAGCTTTTATGGGTGATTACCATTTCTTTCTTTGTTATTTTTGGTGGCTTCATTGGTTTTCACTATGCCTATCTTTCTGTTGGGATTTCCTCCCCTTTGGACTGGCTGCTTCCTTATTGGAGTTGGCTCATCTGCTGCTTTGTTAATTAGCTGGGTGGGTTTATGGGCTGGCTTTTTTGGTTGGCTTCCTTTTTGGTTTTCTTTCTAAACTGTTATTAGCTTGTAGGGTTTCCTTTTTGGTGGTTTTTCTTTATTTTCTTTTTGGCTTTATGGTGGTTATTTGTTAGTTGTTGATACTGATGTTTTGTTTAGTTGGTTGGCTGCTATTTTTTCCTTGAGTGCTGTTGCTTTGGTCTATTATTTTGGCTGAGGATTTGGACTGCTTTTGGTTTCTCTGGCTCCCTTTGTTTCCTATATCTTGCCTCTTGATTGGTAGGGTGGGCTTTGCTATTTTCTCTGCTACTCTTGGTGGTGATTTTTTAGTGTTTTCTAGATGCCCCTTTGGTCTCCTCATGGGTTCTTTTTCCTCTCTCTGGTGCTGCTATTTTCTTATGGCTATCTTTCTGTGTCTGAAGGAGGTATTTCGACTGCCTTTTTATTTCTTGCCTCTACTATCTCGGTTGGACTGGTGGCTACTATCAGTGTTGGCCTTATTCTCTGATCTGGTTTGGAATTGATGGTTTTTTAGTGCTAGTTGTAGGTTGTTGTTTTGGTTTTGGGCTATTTCTTATGGTTGTCTGGTGACACTAGTGGGTTTGGTTCCTATCCATGGTGGCTTTGCTTTTTAGGTGAAATCTTGGCATCTGCTCTTTCATTTCTATTGTGGTGGTTTTGTTGATGCTACTTCCTTTGGTGGCCTATAGTGATTTATCAGCTATTTCTTGGGCAACTAGAGAATTGTTGACTTTCACTCTTTGGCGGATTGCCTTCATTAAGGTAAATGGGCGATGATGGTTGGGATGATTTTTGTATTATCTTTTGGCTTGTAGCAGCATATGTAACTGTAACCCTTCTTTTGAAGTGTGGATGCTCACATTTGTGGTTGCCACTTAAGATGAACATGACTGAGCCTAAGCCTTATTTGAAATTTTCTCTTATATTGCTCTTTATTATGTGCTTAAGCTTGATTTTCTAGTGCTTAATTACATCTTCTAGTAGCTTGCAAGATTCTTTTATAGGTTCTTTGTAGGTTTCAGATCTTGGATGTGGATTGTGCAACTCTCAAAAGACTTTTGATTCTAGTAGTGGGCTTTGACTAATCCTCCTATTTACTATAATGTTGCTTAGTTGTTTTTGGTCTTTATTTCTTTTTGCTTAGGTTTTATTTCCTTGCTTTTGTTGTATTAGATAGGGGACTTTTCTCTCAAGGCTGAATGTAGCTCTTTGAGTGGTAATAAAGAAAATTTTCCCCTCTTAAGGAACTTGTACTCCTTTATTTGTGCAATAAAATTCTTAAAAAAAACCATAAACCCTAAACCAAAGACCTAAACCCAAAACCTTAAACCCTATAAACCAAAACTAAATTAAACCTAAAAATCAAATAAATAAAAAAACCAAAACCTAAATAAAATAAAATAATAAACTAAACCTAAACCTAAACCAAAAACAAAATAAAATAAAATAAAAAAATAAAAATAAACTAAAATAAAATAAATAAAATCCTAAACTAAACTATAAAATAAAATAAACCTAAGAACAAAAAAACCTAAATAAAATATAAAACTAAACCTAAAACATAAATAAAATATACTTAAAATAAAATAAAATAAAAATAAATAAAACCTAAACCTAAAAAAATAAACCTAAAAATAAAACCTAAAAATAAATAAGAAATAAAACCTAAACCCTAAACTAAAACAAAACCTAAACCTAAAATAAAAATAAAATCAACCAAATAAAATAAACCTAAACTTAAACTAAAATAAATAAAACTTAAATCTAAACCTAAAATAAACTAAACCTAAACCTAACCAAATCTAAATAAAATAAAATAAACTAAAAATAAACCTAAACCTAAACTAAAAAAATAAAAGCAAAAAATAAACCTAAAATAAAATCTTAAAACCTAAACCTAAAAAAAATAAAATAAAATCCCAAACTTAAACCTAAAAAATAAAATAAAAATAAACTCAACTAAAAAATAAATGTAAACCTAAACTAAAAAAAAATAAAGTAAAATAAAAACCTAAATTATAATAAAATAACTAAACTAAAGAAAAATAATAAATAAAACTAAATAAAGCTAAAAAAATAAAGTAAACTAAAATAAATAAGAAATAAACTAAATATACTAAGTAATCCTAAACCTATAAGTTTGCTTAATTTTAAAAAAAAACCTTAAACCCTAAATCCTAAACATTAAACCCTAAACCCTAAACCCTAAACCTACAACCCTAAATCCTAAACACTAAACTATAAACCCCATAAAACAGTATGCCCTAAACCCTAAACCCTAACCCTAAACCCTAAACCCTAAAAGCATAAACCATAAAACCCTAAACCTTAAACCCTAATCCCTAAACCCTAACCCTAAACCTAAACCACAAACCACAAGCTTAAACTTGAACCTAAACCTAATGTAACTAAATAAATTAAAAAATAAACATAAACCCTAAAACTTAATAAACCTAAACCTAAATCTAAACCCTAAGAATGGGCGGAACCTTGACGGCAGGAACATCACAGGCTGCCTATATCTGCGATGGAAGGCTGGAGGCATGGTTATCATGGTGGGGGGGGGATCTAGAGTTGCCGGGTGGATATGAAGGTGGTGGTCGAAAGGGTGGTTATGGAGGCAAGAGAAGCGATGGAGGTTACAATCATGGTGATGGCAGAGGTAGAGATCGGGGATATGATGGTGGATCCCTCTACTTGAGAGGCCAGGGTTGTTCTGATGGGAACTAGAGAATCTGAAGAATGGTCGATCCGATTTACCACTTATGAAACTATGTCTTTACAGTAGAGATAGTTCTAGTTATCCAGGATTTTTGCATGCTCATTTTTATCTATGTCACCACTTGTGCTTAGAAAACTTGGTATGTTACTTGGTTGATGAAATCAAAAAGATGAAATGTTGAATCTGAATTTGTTCTTTGTTAAAAAAATAGCAACCAAAAACCCTAAACCCTAAACTAAAACCTGAACCCTAAAACTAAAAGCTCAATTCAACAATTTGTTGGAGCCTATTACTATGCTAACTGAACCTTTGTTGATCCTTTTGGATTGGACTTTTTGGTTTCAGGTGGTTGGTAGATGCCTTTGGCCTCCTTTTGTATGGTTATTTTGTCTTCTCGTGATTTGCACTAGTTGCAACTTATTTTTCCTTCAGTGATGGTTTCATTTCTGAGCTATTTAGTCATTTATGGTTGCTCACCTTAGTTTGGCTTGGTGACTGCTTATTGTTGGGACTTTGGCTTGAGGGCTCCTATCTTGGTTTTGTTGGTTGTATCTTTATTAATTAGCATTGGTATGGTGCTTGCTGATGGCTGGTTCTAGTTTTCCCTAGTTTGGAGCTTGGATTGGTATCTGGTTAATGGATGTTGCTCATGTTCTAACTTTGTTCTAGCCTCTCTCTAAGTTATTTTGATTAGTCTGTTGTGTTTTTTGTATGGTGGTTTGGCTACTAGCTAGTTGCTACTCAATTACTTTTTATTTAAAGATGCTAGATCTAGAACTCTATGGAGTGCTGGCCTTAGATGTTTGCTTGTATGTGGTATGTCTTATGATTGCTTTGATGTTACTCACCTCTTCTCCTTGGTAGCATTACACATGATTGTAACACTTCTTTATGAAGTTTGGATGCTCATATTTATTTTTTCCCCTTGAGATGATCCTAATTGGGTCCGGGCTTTCTCTTTCTAAGCTCTCTCCTTTTCCTCTTTTTATCCCTATCATTTTTATCTATGACTTTTTCCTTTGTAGTGTTTTGTAGATTCCTTTTATAGGTCATAACTTTACAAAGGGAATGGTCGTGGCTCAATCAACCCAAGGGATGTTGTTGTGAATCTTTCTTATCTTGCTTTCTCAAATGAATCATGAACTGCTGCTGACTCATCCTTTTACTATTTTTAGGATTTATTTTAGTCTCACTGAGTGTCTTTCTCTCTCAAGCTTTTTAGGTGCTATATTTACTACTTTATCCTTATCTTTTTCTAATGTACTTAGATGGGCATTTAGCTCTCTAAGTTTCTTGTAGCTTTGAGAGCGAGAATTTTAGACCTTACCTTATTTAAGGATATTATATATATTCCTTTTATGGTAATAAAATTTAACTTTCCCAAAATAAAAACCTTAAACCCTAAACCCTAAATAACCTTAAGCCCTAAAACCCTAAAGCATAATCCCTAAACCCAAACCCTAAACCCTAAACCCTAAACCCTAAAGTCTAAAACCCTGAATTCTAAATCCTAAACTAACCTAAAACCCTAAAGCCTAAAGACTGAACCCTAAACCCTAAGCCCTAAACCCCAACCCTAAAACCCTAAAAGCATAAAACCTAAAATCCTAAACCCTAAACCCTAACCCTAAACCATAAACCCTAAACCCCAAACCTTAAACTAAACATAAAGTAACTAAATAAATTAAAAAATAAACCTAAACCTGAAAACTTAATAAACCTAAACCTTTAGAATGGGCAGAACCTTGACCGTAGGAACATCACGTCAACCAAGCTTAATCTAGATCTAGTGGTGGAGGCAAAGACAGAGGCGAGCTATCACAAGCGGGGGATATGGAGGTGTGGGTGAATATGGAGGTGGTGGTCGAAAGCAGGGTGGGAGGTGGGAGGAGCGATGGGGTTCCATGGTGGTGGCAGAGGGAGAGATCGAGGATATGATGGTTGATCCCACTACTAGAGAGGTAGGGGTGGTTCTGATGGGAACTAGATAAACTGAAGAATAAAATCCTAAACCCTAAACCCTAAACCCTAAACTCTAAACTCTAAACCCTAAACCCTAAAGCCTAAAAACCTAAAAACCTAAACCTAAATTAAATAAAACCTAAAAATAAAATAAATAAGAAAACATAAATCTAACAACAATAATAACAATAGCATGCCTTAATCCCACTAAGTGGGGTCGGCTACATGAATCCTTCGTCTCCATTGTGTCGTATTATGTGTCAAATTCTCATTTAAATCAAGTATACTAAGATCATTTTTTATACATCTTAACCAAGTCTTTTTAAGTCTACCTCTAGCTTTCTTAACATAAGGAAAATTTAATGCATCTACTCCCTTCTGTCATCGATGCCGACGCTTTATGTGGCCAAACCATCTCACTCTCCCTAATCTTATCTACCACTGAGCTACTCCAACTTTTTTGAATACACTCATTTTGCATTCTATCTCTAAGAGTAAAGCCACTCATCCACCTAAGCATCCTCATCTCTATAACACTTAACTTAGTCTTATGCTTTTCTTTTATTGGCCAATATTCTGCACCATAAGTCATTGCTGGTCTTACTACTATCTTATAAAATTTTCCCTTAAGTTTAAGTGGAACTTTTCTATCAAATATTAGGCCATATGCATTCCTCCACTTCAACCATCCAACTTGAATTCTACTAATAACATCTCCATCTATTTCACCATCATTTTGAACAATAGATTCTAAATATCTAAAATGCTCACTCTTATTAATGACTTGTTACCAAATGTCAACACTACCACTAGAACTTTACAACTAAATTACACTCCATATATTTAGTTTTAGATCTACTTAAATGAAAACCTTTAGACTCTAGAGTTGACCTCCATAATTCAAGTTTCTATTTGACTCCCTCTAGTCTTATCAACAAGAAGAATGTCATCATAAAAAGTATACACCAAGGTACATCTTCTAAAAGTGCCTAGTAAGAACATCCTTAACTAAAGAAAAAAGATAAGGGCTTAAAGCTGATCATTAATGTAATCCAATTAAAATTGGAAAATAATTTGTCAAGCCTCCTTGTGTTTGGACACAAGTAACAGCTCTAGTATACATATCCTTAATGACTTCAATATAGCTAATATTAATTCCTTTCATTCTAGAACTCTAAGAACATCTCTTGAAACTTTATCATAAGCTTTCTAAATCAAAAATATCATATGTAGATCCTCCTTACTTTCTCTCTATGCTTCTCCATCAAACCCTTAACAAATGTATAGCATCCATAGTAGATCTACACGGCATGAAACCAAACTGATTGAGAGAAACTACCATCGTAACCTATGCTCAATTACTCTCCCATAATTTTAAAAAAAACATAAATATAAGTAAAATAAAACCTAAACCTAAACCTAAACATAAAAATATAATAAAATATAAAATAAAACTAAAATAAAATAAATAAAAAACCTAAACTAAACTAAAAAATAAAATAAACCTATGAATAAAACCTAAAATAAAAAACTAAAAAAAAATAAAACTAAAATAAACATAAAATAAAATAAAATAAAAACCTAAACATAAAAAAATAAACCTTAAAATAAAATCTAAACCCTAAACTAAAAAAAAACCTAAACCAAAAATAAAAATAAAATAAAGAAAATAAAATAAACATAAACCTAAACTAAAATAAATTAAACTAAAATAAATAAAACCTAAACCTAAACCTAAATAAAATAAAATAAACTAAACTAAACCCAAACCTCTCAGCCGCGACGCTCTCTAGTGATTGCATTTTTCCCTTCCTCCGATTAAGTTTTCCGTAATTGCTCATTCTCGATCGATTTCTTTGATCGCTTTGTCTCGATTGGCCTCATGTGTGTTTCCTTGCTTATTCAATGGTAGGAACCGCTGGCAAAAGCGCTTCTCCATCTTGATTATCTAGGGCATCAAAATTACATGGAATTGTGGATCCAAAAACATCCGCTACTCTGAGTTAATTCCTTTAAGGATGCATTATCTGGTAAGAACCTTTCCCCTAATGCTTTTGAATTTGATCTCGACCTCATTTCATATGCCATTATGTTCGGATCTAGATGTGGAAAAGTTGGCAAAGCCTTATGAATTCGCTTTAGTTGGTTTTTTCACGATAACCAACTCGATAACATCCGCTCTTTTTTCATAGCCTTAAGCCTTCTGTGCTTTCACCATCTGATTGTTTGACCCAAGGCATGCTTTAATTCCTCTAATGACTTAGATTATTCAAGAGTTTTTGCACATCGCTCTTACTTTATTTTTAATTGTCAAATGCTACTTCTAAAATGGTCTCCTCTTTTTAATATAAAAGAGGAATCCCAATTGTTCCTATTTGGTTAGCTCTTCCTAATATGAGAATACATTATGTTACACATCAAGTTCTCTTTTAGCTCTTTTAGTCGCCTCTTCAAATTGATCAGCCACCGTGAGTTCACCACTTCTGCTGTTCATATTTTGGTTGAAATTGATATCTCTAAAAGCATCTTAAAGAAGTCCGGATTGGCTCGAGAAGTTCGATTATAAAAAAGTTGAATTTGAGAATTTTCTATTTTTGCACACCGTAAAATTCATGGCCACGATCATTCTGAATATTTTGTGTTGCATCCACAACTTAAAAAGAAAAATTTTCCTGATCCTAATCCTACTCTATCAAATGATAAATTCAGTAAATTTACTTATGTGCCTAAGGTCACTCAAAATGGGAATCCTACCCCTACACCTACTCCTTTTGTATCCACTGCTTTGTCTAATGGAGAGCAATCTGAGCAAGTTAAAGACAATGATAATGAGGTTCTTGAGGAGGAAAATGATAGCTTGATTATCAGTCCTTCTAATTATAATAATTTACCTCCTCAAGATAATACCTTGATTCAGTCTAACCTACCCCTCTTTGCTAGTGAACCCGAGGAGACTCATATGAACCTTAGTGGTGATTTGAATGGAAATTTGAGGTTGGAACAAAATCAAAACAAATTGAGTCGATCCTTTGATGATGGAACAAAATCAAAACTAATTCTAGAATGATCCTAAATCGCTATTAATGGCTTCACAACCTCTTTCTCCTACTCTTGAGAGTGATACATGTTAACCCACTCTTAGCTTAATTCCATTGAGGAAGGAAATTATTAGAAATGCTTTGACTGATACATATCTTATTCTGAATATGACAAATCAGTCTCTATCAAATGGTGGTTCGTTGGACAAAGATAGACCTTTTCAAACTATTTTTAAAAAAAATCACTTAAAGCAAGAATGTTCACTAATAGCTCCACTAGAACTACTAGATCTTCCCTAACTTCCCATAAATAAATGTTTCTATTTCCCTTTTTCTTATTGCTTTATTATTTGATTAGTTATCTCTTTTCTTTTCTTTTCATATTTTATTATGATCAATTTAATAATTTGGAATGTTCAAGGTATTGGGACTCATTTAGAATCAGAAGTCTTATTCATAACATAGCCTTACTTGTTATTGAACCTTTCATACACTCTTTCTAAGATCAACCATGTTGCTTGAACGCCGCTTTCACGCCTTTTATAATATTAGCAATAAAATTTGGTGTTTTGGAATAATTTAATCAATATATCTATCCTTGATGATCTTAACAATTGGTTAATGTCCACATCTCATTGGGTGATTTCTACTCTAGGTTCCTTTAGTTATGCTTCTTGTAATAGAGCGTAAACATCCTTTGGATAATTTAAGAACCTTGCCTCCTCGATCAACAAACCCTGGTTCATAGGGGGTGATTTTAACACTATTCTCTCTTCCTCAGAAAGAAGGGGGAGGCTGCTATCCTAACATTCATTCCATGAAAGATTTTTCTAATATGATTCTTGATTGCATCTAATTGATATTACTTATTCGGGTTCAGATTATACTTGGCATAACCCTAGACTCTGGCAACAGTTATACATGATTCTTTCTAATTCTCTGATCAATCAATGGCCTCATACTTTCAGCATTTGAGCGTAACTTTGTCCGATCATGCTCCTCTTTGATATCTATCAAAATCCCTAGTAGATTAACCTCCTCTACCTCTTTAGATTCCAAAATATGTGGATCCAACCCATTGATTTCTTAAATGTTGTCTCCATCAACCTGGATGTCCCCTTCACCCGATATGGGCATGATTCACCTCTAGCTTAAGCTTAAAAGGCTTAAACAAAACCTTAATTGGTGGAACAAGCATCATTTTAAAAATCTCTTTGCCAATATCAAAAACATGGAACAATTAGTTTATTCTCTTGAAAATGCTATTTTGACTGATTCCACTAAACATGAGGACTTGAATGAAGCCAAAGATAATTTGGTTATCTATCAGAATATGGAAGAAACCTACTGGCAACAAAAGGCTGCTAGCAAACATTTTACTGATGGCGACAGAAATAGCAGATATTTTCATGCTCTTTTCCAAAAAAAGAAAGCCTTAAACTCTATTAAAAAAATTAAAAGTGATAATGGCAACTGGATCACTGACAATAATGATATTAAAGATTCTGTCACCCATCATTTTAAAAACTTATTGAACAAGAACCTTCCTTTAGAAGCTATCTCCAACTCCCACTTGATTCCCTCAACAATTACTAATGATGACAATCACTTGCTTAATATGGTTCCTACAGAAGCTGAGATTGGTAGAATTCTTAATAGAATGAATGCGAATCTTGTCGCCCTCAAGTCTACGACTCAATATTTTCAGCATTGTTGGCCTATTATTAAGTCTGATTTAGTTGATGCTGTCGTTGATTTCTTTAATGGCAATCCCTTACCTAGATATTTTTCTAACACTTCCATTGTACTCATTCCTAAAATTAATAATCATGAATCTTGGGGCAATTTCAGACCTATCAGGCTTTACCCCTTCTATCATAAACTAATTGCTAAATTGATGCCAATAGAATTAGTCCTCGCTTCCTAAAATTATTTCCCCAACCAAACTGGTTTTGTTAAAGGTAGAGCTATATCTCGATAACATTCTTCTTGCCCAAGAGATTCATGATCCGGATGCTTCTATCGAGGTGGTAACATCCTATTCAAATTGGACATCTTTAAAGCTTTTGACAACCTCTCTTGGAATTTCCTTCCAAATTCTTCATTTGTTTGTTTTTTTGATAAATTTATCTATCTCATTAAAATTGTATTAGCAATATTTGGTTCTCTGTTATCCTGAATGGTGAGGCCTTAGGTTTCTTCCCTTCCATGCATGGCTTGAGATAAGGGGATCCCTTATCTCCTCCTCTTTTTATTATTGCTATTGAATATCTTTCGAGGAGCCTTCATGACCTTTTCAATAATAATCCAAGCAGTCTTTTAGAACTCAAGGTGGTTTTCCGTCTCATCTTAGTTTTGATGATGATTTCATTATCTTTTTCAATGCCTCTATTCATCACATTAAAAATATTAAGAATTTTTTAAATAAACTTGGAAATGAAAGTGGTCTCTTTCTTAATGAAGGAAAAAGTTGTTTCATTCCTTCCTCTAAAATCTCTAGTAATAAGATCAACCAAATCTTGAGAATCACTAATTTTAGCAACAACTTCCAATTAAATATCTTGGTGCTCCTCTTTTAAAGGTCAAAAAGATCATATCTTTTGATCATTAATCCAAAAAATCTCTAATAAAATTTTTGTTTGGGAATTTCATTTACTCTCATTTGGTGGTAGGCACACTTTGATTAAGAGTACCCTTAACTCCATGCCTTTATATCTTATTGAAACCATTTTGCCAACCAATTCTACCATTAATAGAATTGAGCGCCTCCTTAATAAATTCTTTTAGGGTTCTAACCATTCTACTAAAAGAATGCATTGGACCTCTTGGTATAAAAGTTGCACTCTTGTGGCTTGTAAGCAATCGAAGCTATCACTACTTTTCTTAAAAAACGGTGGAATTTTAGAGCAACAATAGTCATGACTTCATGACCGCCAGTGGTAAGCACCCTCTCATTTGCCCTTACAAAGTGGGAGATTCTCATGTATGGAAAAGATTTTGTTCCATCAAATGGGAGGTTGAATCTTAATTTCTTGGGAGATTAACTCGAACTTCCTTCTTTTGGCAAGATAATTGATTGGCGTCTATTGATGATTTACTTTCTACCCACTCCACTTTGCTATTAAAGTGAACTCTTTCTAGTAATAATAGTGGAACAATAGTAAGCTTACCGACTATATCCCTATCTCTCTTTTAGATAAGCTTACTACCATCCCTATCATCCCTAGCAATCATGATCAGATTCTTTTCTAGCATTCTCAAAATGATGACTTCAACCTTAAAGATGTCTGGATTCATATTAGAGAAGCTCATGATTTCTATAATCTATTTTCTAAACTTTGGAATAACACTATCCCTATTTCTTACTCTATTCTAACTTGGAGAATTTTGAAAAATTTCATCCCTGTTGATTCCTTGATGTGGGGTAAAGGTTTTTACTTACCTTCAAAATGCTATCTATTTCACATTGAGAATGTCAATCATGTATTTGTTAACTGAGCCATTTCCAAACTTTGGGTTTGGTATGATGAATTTTTTAATATTGACAAATTCAATGGCTCCTTAACTCTTATCAACTTCTTGAGGTTTATTTTGAAAACACTATTAAAGGCCACATTAAAGTGATCGCTATCACTCTTATATGGTTCATATGGATGGACAAAATGATGCAAAATATCGTGGGATTCCTATGAACCATAAGAGGATAATTACAAGAATTAAAGATAAAATTTATGCTTTATTTAATGCCAGTTTAATTAACTACAATCAATTTAAAGGCTGTAAATTTGTGGCCAATAAACTGGGTTTTAACCGCTGCACCAACCCAACTATAAAGATGATAAGCTTGTTTATTAGAAAAAATCTCATGATAATATTATTAAAATTAATCGATATTCCATTTCAAAATGCTTCTGTGGTGCATTTTAAACCTTAATGGTAAAGTTTTATGTGCCTTTGCTTATCCTCTTATTACATGTTCTGTTCTCTTTGCGGAGCTAATGGCTGTTAACAAAGCTATTGAGATTTGCTTTCAAAAAGGTTGGGTCAATATTTGGATTGAGGTGGATGCCCTGTTGTTGATTGATCTGTTGACTTCCACCAAAGTAGGAAATTTAGAATTAAACTACCTCCTAAAGCATACTAGAGCTCCTATCTCAACTCTATTTTAAAATCACTCATGTTTGGCATGAAGGTAATGTGTGTGCGATTACCTTGCTAATCTGCCGCTAGATTAGATGGAATAAAATTCTTTGATCAACTTACACTTCCTAAACATTTGCATGGATTGGTTAATTTGGATATTGGACTTCCTTATCTCGTAAACTAATTTCATCCTATGTTTTGGCCGATTACAACTTGTATTACTTTTTTTTATCTGTATGGCCATCTTTTGTTTATCTTTTGTTTATTGTTATTGCACCTCTTCATTTTGCTGATTCATTTCCCTGATAATCTTTTCTAGTTCTATTGTGATCTCTATAGCATCTGTTGCTGGCTTTCTGTTAATTATCCAAACTTTTTTGGGTCTTCTCAGATCTACTATTTCCGCTAATGGAAATGTGCTTCCTTTCCCTAATCTATGGATGGAGATGTCTTATTTTGATCCAGGGACTAATTACTTGCCATCAATACTATTTTCTAGACTTATATTTTGCTTTTCTTTCATTGAGACTGCTTCCTATCTCTTTTCCTATTGCCTATTCTCAAACTAATTTTTATTCTGCCACCAGTATTGGAGGCTCATGTCTTTGTTGTTGCTTGTTGGTTTGCTATGATTTTCATGCTTCATGGTGGGCTACTTTATTTGTTTTTCTCTTAAATAGTTGTGGCTCTATTTTGCTCACCAACCCCTTCCTCAACTTGTAAGGGAAGAATGTTTAATTTACCTATTACTATTTTCTAAGATTGATTTTCTTCTTGCCTTCCTTTCATCCCCATTTTATTGATGATGTTGGATTAGATGTCGGTCCGCTTTTTTCTTATATTGAAGGATTTTAATGATGGCTTTTCTGATCCCCATTTTGGGTCTATGTAATACCATTACTAACTAGATTACCCTCTCTGGGTGCAATATTTGGTTTGCTATGGTTGTTGGTCAATGGATTATCGAGTTTTAAGCCCAAGAACTCTGGGTTGTTTCATATTATTTTTTTGTGTTGTTTGTGGTGGGGTGCCTTATCACTGTGGTGGTCTATCTAATCTCATCAGATTCCATCTTGGTTTAGAGACTTGTAACAAGTTGCTTTTTTTCATTGTCTATTGTTTCTATCTTTTTGGCCTTTTCTACTTTTACTGGTGGGTTTTCCTCCGGCTTAATTTTACCTTGATCCGTATTAATAAGGTGGATGTGGCCAAGATGGTTCATTTTATATGGGTAGGGATTCTCATGCTATGGTGTGTACTTATCCCGTATGGGATAATCCCTTCCCATTCTCTGCCTCTTTTCTATAGTGTATATGGCTTTATTTAGGTTTGCAGGTTCTAAGGCTCATAAGACTTTCAACAAATGGCTTCTATCTTCCCACAGGTTAGTAAGCTATGATGGCTGTGATGATTTCACTCCTTTTGGTTTGGTAGTAGCTCAGTGATGTAACCCTTCCGCTCAAGTTTGGATGCTCATATTTTCATCTGTCCCAATTTGGTGTGACTGAGCTTGAGCCTTCTCTCACACACTTATCTATAATTTTTCTGCTTTATGCTTTTACCTTCCTTTTGTTTGCATTGTTTTAACTGCTAATTTTTATCTTTCTACATATTTGATGCATTTTTCTTTCTCTTTGGCCTGATTTATCCATTATTCTATGTTAATCATTTTGTATCTTTTGTTTTCATTTTCTTTTATTTTGCTTTTGGATGTATTTAGATAGGGATTTACTCTAGTTGATTGTAGCTCTTGAGGAGTAGTTTTAGAGTATCCTCTTATGATCTTGTAACCCTATTTTGTGGAAATAAAATTCTATTTAGGGTTTCAAAATAAAAAAATAAAAATAATAAAAAATAAAATAAACTAAACCTAAACCTAAACCTAAACCTAAGCTAAAAAATAAAACCTAAAAATAAACCTAAAATAAAAACCTAAAACTTTAACCTAAAAAAATAAAATAAAAATATAAACCTAAACCTAAAAAAATAAAACCTAAACCTAAAAAATAAAATAAAAATAAAACTCAACTAAAAATAAACCTAAACCTAAACTTAAACTTAGAAAATAAACTAAAATAAAAAACATAAACTAAAATACATAAAATAAACTAAATAAAAATTAAAAATAAAATAAACTAAAATAAATAAAAAATAAACTAAATAAACCTAAACCTACTTATTTACTTAATTTTAAAAAAGACCAATAAACCCTAAACCCTAAACCCTAAAACCCTAACCCTAAACCCTAAACCATAAACCCTAAACCCTAATCCTAAACTCTAAACCCTAAACTTTAAACCCTAAACCTGAACCTAAAGTTACTAAATAAATTAAAAAATAAACTTAAACCATAAAACCTAATAAACCTAAACCTAAACCTAAACCCTAAGAATGGTATCTCCATTTGATGGTGGTCAAGATTATTTCTAGTTGGTACTGTTGAGCTTTGGTTGCCCTCTGGTTTTGGTGGCTCTCTCCTCTTGTTGGTCTCTT
This sequence comes from Cymbidium sinense, assembly GCA_021442155.1. NCBI lineage: Eukaryota > Viridiplantae > Streptophyta > Magnoliopsida > Asparagales > Orchidaceae > Cymbidium > Cymbidium sinense. The sequence goes on along the minus strand of CM038214.1, from coordinate 325,438,988 downwards.
GTTGTGTTGGTTTTAATGATGGCGGATTGCTTTTGGAGCTTGCTTGCTTTTTTTTCCCCAACCTCTTTTTTCTTGTGAGGGTTTATTGGTTGGTGGATGCTTGATGGCTATGGTTTTTTCAGCCTTTTGCTTTTGGTTTCGCCTAGCATCGTGATTATTGGTTGAGCCCGGCCAGGCTTTGTTCCTTCTTGTCGAGTTACTCGGAGCTTTACGCCATCTAGTTTTGTTCCCCTTTGGTGGTCTTTTGAAGTTTTTTTGTGGTGTTTTCGTATGATGACCCATTGGTTGTCATTTCTTTCTATTATGGGATGAACCTTTTTGTGGTTTGGTTGTTCTTGGCTCTATTGTTATTTCTAATGATTCATGTTGCTATGTTTAGCTGAGTGTCCTTGATGGCTGGCTGCAGTTATGATGTTGGTTAGTGGATCTGTAGATTTTGGTTATGTACCTTTTATCTTTGTCTGTTTTGGGTGGCTTTGATGGTGGTTGATTCTTGGCTGTTGTCTTGTTTGGTTGGTTGCTTTGCACTGGTTTGGCTAGATGTTTTGCTAGTTAGTTAACTATTTAATCTTGATGATAAATACTGAAACTTGGCTAGCTCTTGTTTGTTGGCTATTTGGTTTAATCGAGCTAAGTTGGCTATGATGGTTGGGATGTTTCCCCTATTATCTTTTTGGTTAGTAGCACCATATGTGATTGTAACCCTTCTTTTGAAGTTTGGATACTCACAAATCCTATTGCCCCTTGAGATGAATGTGACTGAGCCTGAGCCTTATCTAAGATTTTTATCATTTTGTTCCTTTTGTGTACTTAGCTTGTCCTTATTTCTAGATGATTTTCTCTATCTTAAGTTCTTTGCGTTGTATGTGTTGTTGTAGGGGTTTGTGCATCTCATGAAGATTTCGTGATATAGATGTCTTTAGCTACCCTTTTTTGGAATTTTGTGCTATTTCTTTCTTAGTTTTTGTCTTTTCTTTATTTTTCTTTGGTTTTCTTGTAATAGTTAGGGGATTTATCACTTTAGGCTAATTGCAGCTCTTTAAGAAGTAGTTTAAAGATTTATCCCCTTTATGGACCTTGTATCCCTTTCTTTTTGGCAATAAAATTCTACCACTTTTCATTTAAAAAAAAACCTTAAGAATTGGCGAACCTTGACGTGAACATCACTGCCAACCGTGCCTAGATCTGGAGGCAAAGGCAGAGGCAAAAAATTATCGCAGGGTGATGGGGATCTAGAGGTGCCGGTGGATATGGAGGTGGTGGTAGGAGTGGTTGGGGAGGCTGAGGAATAAGGTTACAATAGTGGTGGTGGCGAGGAGAGATCGTGATATGATGGTGGATCCCGCTACTGAGAGACCGGGTGGTTTTGATGAGAACTAAGAAATTGAAAACGCATTGATCGCTACATATGGAACTGTCTTTACAAGAGAGATTCCAGCTATCTAGGGTTTTTGATTTGCTCTATGCTCATTTTTATCAATGTCATTGCTTCGCCTTAGAAAACTTAGTGTGTTACTTGGTTGATGAATTCAAAAGAAGAAATGTTGAATCTAATTTATTCTTGTTAAGAAAAATTAACAAAAAATCATAAGTCCTAAGTTAAAACCTAAACCTTAAACCTAAAAACTAAACTGTAAACCTTAAACCCTAAACCCTAAAAATCCTAAAGCCTAAACCCTAAACACTAAACCCTAAAACTCTAAACCCTAAATCATAAACCTTAAAAACCTAAACCCTCAACCTTAAACCCAAAACCCAAGAAATAAACCCAAAATCTAAACCCTAAACCCCAAAAAGATAAATAATTTAAACCTCAACTAAATAAAACCTAAAAATAATATAAATAATAAAACCTAAACCAAAATAAAATAAAATAAAAACCAAAACTAAAACATAAACTTAAACCTAAACCTAAACCTAAACCTAAAAAGATAATAAAATAAAAAAATAAAAACTAAACTAAAATAAAATAAATAAAAACCTAAACTAAACTAAAAAAGAAAATACCTAAATAAAATAAAAACTATACCTATAATAAAAATAAAATAAACCTATAATAAAATAAAATAAAATTAAATAAAAACCTAAACCTAAAAAATAAACCTAAAAAAAACCTAAAAAGAAATAAATAATGAAACCTCAAACCTAAACTAAAAAAAAAACATAAACCAAAAATAAAAATAAGATAAACCTAAACCTAAACTAAAATAAATTAAATTAAAATAAATAAAACCTAAACCTAAACCTAAACCTAAACTAAATAAAATAAAATAAACTAAAAATAAACCTAAACCTAAATTAAAAAAAAAACCTAAAATAAACCAAAAATAAATACCTAAAAAATCAACTTAAAAAAAATAAAATAAAAATGTAAACCTAAACTTTAAAAAAAACAAAAACCTAAAAAATAAAATAAAAAAAACTAAACTAAAAAATAAACCTAAACCTAAACCAAAACTTAAGAAATAAACTAAATAAAAACCTAAACTAAAATAAATAAACCTAAAATAATTAAAATAAACTAAATAAAAATAAAGTTGAAGCTAAATAAAAATAAAAAAATAAACTAAATTAGCTAAATAAACCTAAACCTAACCCTAATCCTAAAACCCTAAACCTACAACCCTAAACGCTAAACCCTGAATCCTAAACCCTAAACCTTAAACCCTAAACCCTAAACCCTAAACCCTCAACCCATAACCGAAACTCGAAACCCTAAACCCTAAACCCTGAACCATAAACCCTAAAACACCAATCCCTAAACCTTAAATCCTAAACTAACTAAACCCGAAGCACCTAAACCTAAAACCCTAACCTAAAGCCTAAATAATAAACCCAAAACTCTAAACCCTAATCCCTAATCCTGAAACCCTAACCCTAAAACCTAAACCCAAGAACCCTAAACCCTAAACCCAAAACCCAAAACCCTAACCCTAAACCCTAAATGCTAAACCCTAAACCCTAAACCCTAAATGCTAAACCTAAACCTAATGAAACTAAATAAATAAAAAAATAAATGTAAACCCTAAAACATAATAATCCAAAACCTAAACCTAAACCTAAACCTTAATGGGTAGAACCGAACAAGAACATTAGTCAACTGACTAGTCTAGATCAGTGTGCAAAGGTGGAGGCGGTGGTTATCCTGTGGTGGTGGGAGATTTGGAGGTGACAGATATGGAGGTGGTGGTCTGCCGTGGTTATTATGGAGGAGGAGGAGTGGAGGCTGCCTTGGTGGTCAAGGATGATTGGGAATATGATGGCTAATCACGCCGAGAGGTGGTGGTCATGGGAACTCAAGAAATAAGAATGGCCATCCATCACGCTATGGAACTGCCTTTACAGAGATAGTTTTACTTATCTATGGTTTTTTATTTGCTCTATGCATCATTTTTATCTATGTCATCGCTATGTCTTAGAAAACTTGGTCTTGGTTGGTGAAATAAAAAAGAAGAAATTTTGAATATGAATTTATTCTCTTAAAAAAACCTAAACCTCAACTAAACCCAAACCCTAAACTAAACCCAATAAACCTAAACCTAAACTAAACCTAAAACCTTAAACTAAAACCTAAACCTAAAACCTAAATTAAACCCAAACACTAAACCTAAACCTAACCTAAAAACCAAAATAAACCCTAACCTAAACCCTAAAAACTCCTAAACCTAAAATCCTAACACTAAAATAACTAAACCTAAACTTAAACTAAACTTAAACTAAACTTAAACCTAAACCTAAATAAATTCTAAACTTAAACCTAAACTATAAACTAAACCTTAAACTTATCATAAACTAAACCTAAAATCTAAATCCTAAACTAAATTAAACCTACTTAAAACCTAAACCTAAACTTAAACTTAAACCTAAATTTAAATCAAATCCTAAACCTAAACCTAAACCATAAACCTAAACTTAAACCTAAACCTAAACATAAACCTAAACCTAAACCTAAATATAAACTAAACCCTAAACCCTAAAGCTAAACCCTAAACCTAAACCTAAACCAAAAACCTAAAAGCTAAACCTAAACCTAAACCTAAACCTAAACATAAACCCTAAACCTAAACCTAAAGCTAAACATAAACCTAAACCTAAACTTAAATCTAACCCTAAACATAAACCTAAAACCTAAACTTAAATCCTAACTTTAAACGAAAATAAACTTAAACCTAAATCTTAAACTAAAATTTAAAAAACTTAAACCTAAACTTAAACTCTAAACATAATCCTAAACTTAAACTTAAACCTAAACCTAAACTAAATTTAAACTTAAACCTAACCTAATTTAACTTAAACCTAAACCTAAAACTAAACTAAACTTAAACCTAAACCTAAACACTAAGCTAAACCTAAACTCCTCAACCTATGTAAACACTAAACATAAACCTAAACTATTCTAAACTTAAACTCTAAACTAACTTAAACTATAACCTAAAACCTAAACTTAAACCTAAAATATAAACCTCAACTTAAACCTTAAACTAAATCTAAGTTCTATATCTAAAACCTAAACTCTAAACCTTAAACCTATACTTAAACCCTAAACCCTAAACCCTAAAACCCCAAACCCTAAACCCTAAGCCCTAAACTATAAACCCTGAAAACCTAAAAACCTAAACCTAAACTAAATAAAACCTAAAATAAAAAAAAAAAAAAACCTAAACCTAAATAAAATAAAATAAAAAATAAAATAAAAACCTAAACTAAAACCTAAACATAAAATTAAAACTAAATCTAAACAAAAAAATAATATAAAATAAAAAATAAAAACTAGACTAAAATAAAATAAATAAGAACCTAAACTAAACTAAAAAAAAAATAAACCTAAAAATAAAAAAGAACTAAATAAAATAAGAGCTAAACCTAAAATAAAATTAATTAAACCTAAAATAAAATAAAATATAAATTGAAAAAAGAACCTAAACCTAAAATGTAAACCTCCACTAAAAAAAACCTAAACCTAAAATAAAAATAAAATAAATAAAATAAAATAAACCAAAACTAAAATAAATAAAACCTAAACCTAAACCTAAAATAAACTAAACCTAAACCTAAACCTAAACTAAATAATATAGAATAAACTAAAAATTAACCTAAACCTAAACTAAAAAATAAACCTAAAAATAAACCTAAAATAAAACCTAAAACCTAACCCTAAAAAAATAAAATAAAAGCCTAAACCTAAACCTAAAAAATAAACATAAAACCTAAACCTAAAAAATAAACTAAAATAAAACTAAACTAAAAAATAAACATAAACCTAAACCTAAACCTTAAAAAATAAATTAAAACAAAAATATCTAAACTAAAATAAATAAACTTAAAATAAATAAACTAAACTAAGTAAAACAAAATGAACCTAAATAAAATTAAAAATAAAATAAATTAAAATAAATAAAAAATAAATTAAATAAACTTAAACCTTTGATTTAATTTAAAAAAAATTTAAAAAATTAATAAATAAAAACCTAAATCTAAACTAACCCTAAATGCTACACACAAAATTTAAACATAAACCTAAACTCTAAACCTAAACCTAAACTTAAATCTAAACCAAAATCAAACCTAAACTAAACCTAAACCCTAAATAAAACCTTAAACCTAAACCTAAATCCTAAATAAACCTAAATGTAAATCTAAACTCCTAAACTAAACTAAAAACCCTAAACTTAAACCTAAACTCCTAAACCTAAACCTAAACCTAAACCTAACCTAAACTCAAAAAATATAAACTAAATATAAATCAAACTTAAACTTAAACCTAACCCTAAACTTAACCTAATAAACCTAAACTTAAATCCTAAACCTAAACTCTAAAAATAATTTAACTTAAAACTAAACCTAAATCTAAACTCCTAACCTAACTTAAACCTAAACTTAAACCTAAACCTAAACTAAACTAAATCTTAAACTAAAACTTTAAACCTTAAATCCTAAACTCTAAACCCTAAACCCTAAACCCTAAACCCTAAATCCTAAAACCCTAAACCCTAAGCCCTAAACCTTAAACCCTGAAAACCTAAAAACCTAAACCTAAACTAAATAAAACCTAAAAATAAACCTAAAACTAAATAAAATAAAATAATAAAATAAAATAAAAACCTAGACTAAAACCTAAACCTAAAATTAAAACTAAACCTAAACCATAAAATAATATAAAATAAAAAATAAAAACTAGACTAAAATAGAATAAATAAAACCTAAACTAAAAAAAAAAATAAAATAAACCTAAAAATAAAAAAGAACTAAATAAAATAAGAACTAAACCTAAAAATAAAATATTAATTAAATAAACCCTAAAATAAAATAAAAAACTAAAAAAAGTAAAACCTAAACCTAAAATAAAATAAAATAAAATAAAATAAAATAAATAAAACTAAATAAATAAAATAAATAAATAAAACCTAAACCTAAACCTAAAATACTAAACCTAACCTAAACTAAATAAAATAAATAAAATAAAAACTAACCTAACTACAAAATAAAACATAAATAAACCACAAAATAAAAACCTAAAACCTAAAAAATAAAATCAAAATAAACCAAACCTAAAAAATAAAACATAAAACCTAAAAAAGTAAAATAAAATAAAACTAAACTAAAATTAAACATAAAATCTAAACCTAAACCAAAATAAACTAAAACAAAATAACTAGAAATATACTTAAAATAAATAAACTAAAACTAAGTAGAAATAAATGAACCTAAATAAAATGAATAAAATAAAATAAACTAAATTAAAATAAAAATAAACTAAATAAACCTAAACTGATTTTTAATTTAAATTTAAAAAATAATTAAATAAATAAACCATAAATTGAACTCTAAGCTCCCTAAAACCTAAACCCATACCCTAAACCCTCCACTAAACAATCCCAAACCATAAACCCTACCAAATAAATGAGCTAAACTACCAAACATAAACCCTACCTAAATCCCTAAACCCTACCCTACCCCAAACCTAAGCTACCACTAACTAAACCCTAAACCCTAAATACCCTAAACCCTAAACTATCCCTAAAACTGACCCTAAACCCTAAACTACCCTGACCCAAAAACTTACTAACCCTCCTGTGCGAGTGGATATGATGTGGATATGGAGGTGGTGGTTATGGAGGTAGGATCTAAGTTGAAGTGAGTGCTTTGGATTTGGAGATGATAGTTATGAGGCTAGGAGCGATAGAGGTTACCATGGTGGAGGAGGGATGATCAAATATGATGGTGGATCCCCTACTCTGAGGCGAGGGTGGCTGATGAAACTAAAAGCTGAAGAAGCTAATCATCTACTTATGGCTGTCTTTACATTAGAAATGATTCTAGTTATCGGGTATTTGATCCTAGGTGCTCATTTTTTATGTATGTTGTCACTATCTTAGAAAACTGCTACTTGGTTGATGAAATTAAAGAAGGAATCAATTTCTTCTCTTAAAATTAAACCTTAAACCCTAAACCCTAAACCCCAAATGAAAACCTAAACCCTAAACCTTACCCTAAAAAAAAACCTCCTAATCGACCCTAAACTAATACTAACCTCCCTCCCTAATTCATAAACCCAAACCATAAACTAAAACCCTCCTAATAATACCCAAACATAAAATTAAAGAAAACCTAAAATAAAATAAAATAAAACTAGATAAAACCTAAACCTAAAAATAAATCAAAATTAAAAAATAAAAAAATAAAACTACCTAAAATAAATAAAATAAAATAAACCTCCTAAAAATATATTAAGCTAAATAAATAAACCTAAACATAAAAAGATACTAAAACCTAAACTAAATAAAATAAAATAAACTAAAATAAACTTAAACCTAAACTAAAAATAAAACCTAAAATAAAAACAACAACAACAACAACAAGCCTTAATCCCCTGGGTGACATGAATCCTTAATCTCCAGTCTGATATGTCAAATTCTCATTTAATTCGGTACACTAAGATCATTTTTTTATACATCTTAACCAAGTATTTTTAGGTCTACCCTACCTTTCTTAACATAAGGCAAATCTAATGCATCTACTCTCCTAATCATAAACTATGCTTTATGTGGCCAAACCATCTAAACTCTCCCATCTTATCTACAGCTACTCCAACTTTTTGAACATACTCATTTTGCATTCTATCTAGGTAAGCCACTCATCCACCTGAGCAAAACCTAAAAATAAACCTAAAATAAAAAACTAAAGCCTAAACCTAAAAAAGTTAAACATAAACCTAAAGATAAAAAATAAAACCTAAACCTAAAAATAAAATAAAAATAAAACTAAACTAAAAAATAAGCATAAACCTACACATAAACCTATAAAATAAGCTAAAATAAAAAACCTAAACTAAAATCAATAAACCTAAACCAAAAGAAAAAAAAATAAACCAAAATGAAAAAAATAAAATAAAATAAATGAAACTAAATAAAATAAATTAAATAAATCTAAACCTACTTAATTTGAGATGTATTAGATATGTAATTAGCTATTATATAAAACACATAAAAAATATACATTAGAACATCAAAGCATTCATTTGTTATCATCAAAATTGATCGGATTGAACATGAGGCTCATTAAACCAACAACCACTTATGTCTTAGAGAACTTAGTGTGTTACTTGGTTGAAATCAAAGAAGAAATGTTGAATATGAATTTACTCGTTAAAAAACCTTAAACTCTAAACCATAAACTAAAACCTAAGCTCGACAATTTGCTAGAGCCTTTTATTGTGCTGGCTGAACCTTTGTTGATTCTTTTGGAATGGATTTTTTGGTTTCTGGTGGTTGGTGGTTGCCTTTGGCATCCTTTTCTGTGGTTATTTTTTATCTAATGATTTGTGCTTCTGATTATATGTTTCCTTGATTGATGGTTTCATTTGGCAGTTTAGTCATTTGTGGTTGCTTACCACAGTTTGTCTTGGTGAGTGCTTATTGTTGGGACTTTGGGGAGTCTCTATCTTGGTTTTATGCTATTTCTCTATTAGCATTCATCAGTGCTTGTTAATGGTTGGTTCTGATTTTCTCTAGTTTGGAGCTTGGATGGGTATTTGGTTAATGGTTGTTATTGGTGTTCTGACTTTGTTCTAGCCTCTCTATGGGTTATTGTGATTCAGTTGTGGTTTGTTTTGTGTTTTGGCATAACTAGTTCTTTGAGTTTCTCTCTATTTAATGGTCTGGATCGGAACTCTATGATTTGGGCCTTGGATGTTTGCTTGTATCATATCTGACTAATGGCTTTGATGGTATTCACCTCTTCTCTGGTTGGTAGCATTACATATGATTGTAACCCTTCTTTATGAAGTTTGGATGCTCATATGTATTGTGCCCTTGAGATGATCTGAGCTTGAGCCTTCTCAACTCTCTCCTTTTCTTCGTTATCTTTATCCTTTTTTGCTAAGACTTTTATCTATGTAGTATTTTGCAAATTTCTTTTATAAGTTGGAAGTTTATAGAGGGAATAGTCATTTCTCTGTCAACCCAAGTGCCATTGTTGTGGACCTTACTTATCTTGCTTTCTCAAAGGAATCATGAACTGGTACTGACTCATCCTTTTACTATTCTTTGGACTTATTTTAGTCTTCTATCTCTTTTTCTCTTATGCTTTTTAGGTGTTGTAATTGCTCTTTTTTTCTTTTCCTTTTCTAATATACTTAGATGGGGTTTAGCTAAGGTTTCTTGTAGCTCAGAGTAAATTTTAGAACTTTACCCTTTAAGGACATTGTATGTTTTCCTTTATGGTAATAAAATTCTAACTTTCCCAAAAAAAAAAACTCTAAACTCTAAACCATAAACACTAAGTCCTAAAACAAACCTAAACCCTAAATCCTAAAACCCTAAAAAAACTAAACCTAAACCCTAAAATAAAACCTAAACTATAAACCATAAAACCCTATAACCCTAAACTAAAAACTAAACCTAAACCCTAAACCCTAACCTCAACCTAAAGCATCAAACCTAAAATCCAACCCACAAACCTAAACCCTAAACCTTAAATCCTAACCCTAAACCTTAAACCCTAAACCCCAATCCCTAAATTAAAACCTAAATTAACTAAATAAAATAAAAAATAAATCTAAACCCCAAAACTTATTAAACCAAAACCTAAACTGGAACTTTAAGAATGGGCAGAACCTTGATGGTAGGAACATCACCATCAACCATGCTCTGTCTAGGTATGACGGTGGAGGCGAAGGCAGAGGCGGTGATTATCGTAGTGGTGGTGGGGCATCTGGAGGTGCTAGTAGATATGGTGGTGTTGGTTGGAGTAGTGGTGGTTATGGAAGAGGGAAGAGTGACGAAGATTACAGCCGTGATGGTGGCAGAGGGAGCGATCAGATCATGGTGGATCAGCTACTGAGAGGCCTGGTTACGATGGGAACTAGCGAAATGATGACCTCTACTTATGGAACTATGTCTTTCTGAGAGATGGTTCTAGTTATCTAGGGTTTTGATTTGCTCTATGCATGCCCATTTTTGATCTATGTCATTGCTTATCTTAGAAAACTTGGTGTGTTACTTGGTTGATGAAATCGTAAAGAAGAAATGTTGAATCTAAATTTGTTCTCTTAAAAAACTAAAAAACCACCCTCTAAACAACCCTAAACCTTAACCTCAACATACAACCCTAAACCCTAAACCCCAAACCCTAAACCCTAAACTCTAAACCTAAACTCAAACCCTACCACCCTAAACCCACCCTCCTACTAAACCTCCCACCTACCCTAACCCTCCATAAAATCTAAACACCAAACCTACTAAATAAAACCTAAATAAAATAAATAAATAAAAGCTAAACCTAAACATAATTAAAATAAAATAAAATAAAACCTAAAGAACTAAACTATAATAAATGATAAATATAAATTAATTTAAATAAAATAAATACCTAAAGTAAACTAAAATAAAATAAACCTAAAAATAAAACCTAAATAAAATAAAAAAATAATGTAATAAAAAAATAAAACCAAAAAAAAATAAACTAAACCATTACCTAAAAATAAACCTCAAAATAAACCTAAACTATAAAACCTAAAATAAAAAAACCTAAACTAAACCTAAACTAAATAAAATAAAATAAACTAAATTAACCTAAACCTAAACTAAAACAAAACCTAAAATAAACCTAAAACCTAAACCTAAAATAAAATAAAAAACTAAACTTAAAAATAAAAATAAAAGCTAAACCTAAATAAAACAAAATAACTCTAAAACTAAACTAAACCTAAACTTAAACCAAAAAAATAAACTAAATAAAACCTAAACTAAAATTAATACATAAAATAAACTAAATTAAATAAAATAATAAACATAAATTAAAAATTAAAATAAATAATGAAATAAATAAAATAAACTAAATAAACTAAACCTACCAAACTTTAAAAATATAAACCACTAAAGCCCTAAACCATAAACCTAAAGCTAAACCAACCCTAAACCCTAAACAATCCTAAACCCTAAACCTTAAACCATAAAAGCATAAACCCTAAAACCTAAACCCTAAACCCTAAACCCTAAACCCTAAACTCTAAACCCTAAACCCTAACCTTAAATCCTAAACCCTAAATCCCAAACCCTAAACATAAGCCAAATGTAACTAAATAAATTAAAAAATAAACCTAAACCCTAAAACCTAATAAATCTAAACCTAAAGTTGAACCCCCAAGAATGGTATCACCTTGATGGAGGTCGATTGTTTTGGTTAGCTTCAGCTTTGGTTGCCCTCTCTGGTGGCTCTCTCCTTTGTTGGTCTCCTGCATTGGTTTTAGGATGGCTAGTGATTGGCAAGCTTGAGCTTGCTTGTTTGCTATTTTCCCTAGCCTATTTTTTTCATTATGAGGGTTTATTGGCTGGTTGTTGCTTGATGGCTATGGTATTTTTCAGCCTTTTGCTTTTAGTTTTGGCTATCTAGCATTGTGATTATTGGTTGAGCTTGGCCATTGGCTTTGTTCCTTCCTGGGTTGAGTTACTCTCTCTGGAGCTGTTACCTGCCATCTAGTTTTCGTTCCCCTTTTCTGGTGGTCTTTTTGAAGTTTTTTGTGGTGTTTGCGTGTTGGCTGGATGGCCCATTGGCTTGTTGTTTCTTTCTACTATGGGATGAACCTGTATATGGTTTTGGCTGTTCTTGGTTCTATTGATATTTTTGCTGATTCTTGCTACTATGGTTGATTGGGTGGCCTTGATGGCTAGCTGCAACTGGGTTGTGGATCTGTAAAATTTTTGGTTCTTTACCTTTGGTTTTTGTTTATTTTGGGTGGCTTTGATGGTGGCTATTTCTTGGTTTTTGTCTTGTTTGGTTGGTTTCTTTACTCTGGTTTTGCTGGATGTTTTGCTGGTTAGTTTCCTATTTAATCTTGATGATATATACCAGGACTTGGCTAGCTCTTGGCTTTTGGCTGTTTCGTTAAATCGAGGTAAGTTGGCTATGATGGTTGGGTTGTTTCCCCTATTATCATTTTTCCTAGTAGTATCCTATGTGATTGTAACCCTTCTTCTAAAGTTTGGATGATCATATATCCTGTTGGCCCTTGAGATGAATGTGATTGAGCCTAAGCCTTATCTAAGATTTTTATCCTTTTTTTCCTTTTGTGTACTTAGCTTGTCCTTATTTTTAGATGCTTATCTCTATCTTAAGTTCTTTGCAAGTTTGTGGCAAGTTTTGGGGTTGTAGGTGGTTTGTGCATCTCTGAGAAGATTTCTGGATATAGATGGCTTTGGCTACCCTTCTTGGAATTTTGTGCTATTTCTTTCTTAATTTTGGTCTTTTCATTCTTTTGCTTTGGTTTTCTTGTAATACATAAGGGATTTACCTCTTTAGGCTAATTATAACTCTTTGAGTAGTAGTTTAGAGATTTATCCACTTTAAGGACCTATTATCTCTTTCTTTTTGGCAATAAAATTCTCCCACTTTTATTATTATTTTTTTAAAAACCCTAAGAATGGCAACCTTGGGTAGGAACATCATCAAAGCTCAGTCTAGATCTAGGTGGAGGTGAAGAAGCGGTGGTTATAGGTGGTGGTGGGGATCAGCGTCTTGGTGGATATGGAGGTGGTGGTCAAAGCAGTGATGTTTATGGAGATAGGAGCGATGAAGGTTACAGCCATGGTGGTGGAAGAGCGAGAGATCGGGGATATGATTGTGGATCCCATTACTCGAGAGTCTGGGGTGGTTTTGATGGGAATTGGAGAAACTAAAAAATTGCTGTTCGTCTGGCTTATGAAATTGTGTCCTTAGTAGAGTTCTAGTTATCTGGGGTTTTGATTTACTCTATGCATGCTCATTTCTATATGTCATCGCTTGTGTGTAAGAAAACTTGGTGTGTCACTTGGCTGATCAATTCAAAAAGATCAAATGTTGAATCTAAATTTGTTCTCAATTAAAAAAAAATCAAAAACCCTAAACCCTAAACTAAAACATGAACCCTAAACTTAAAACTTAAACCCTAAACCCTAAACCCTAAAAAAACCCTAAAACCCTAAAAAACCTAAACCAAACCCTAAACCCTAAACCTTAAACTCTAAACCCCAAAAAGCTAAAAAGCTAAACCTAAACTAAATAAAACCTAAAAATAAAATAAATAAAAAAACCTAAACTAAAATAAAATAAATAAAATAAAATAAAATAAAAATATAAACTAAAACAGACTAAACCTAAACCTAAATGAAAATAAAATAAAAATAAAACTAAACAAAATAAAATAAATAAAACCTAAACTAAACTAAAATAAAAAACCTAGATAAAATAAAAACCTAAAATAAAAAATAAAATAAACCTAAGATAAAATAAAATTAAAGCTAAATAAAAAAACATAAACCTAAAAAAATAACTAAAAAAAAAACTTAAAATACATAAAATAAATACCTAAATCTAAACTAAGAAAAACCTAAACTTAAAAGAAAAATAAAATAAACCTAAACATAAACTAAAATAATTAAAACTTAAACCTAAACTTAAACCTAAACTAAATAAAATAAATTAAATTAAAAACAAACCAAAACCTAAAAATGAACATAAAATAAAAATCTAAATCCTAAACCTAAAAAAATAAAATAAAAATATAAACCTAAACCTAAAAATAAAAATAAAACCTAAACCTAAAAAAATAAAAATAAAATAAAACTAAACTAAAATAAACCTAAACCTAAAACTAAAAAAAATAAACTAAAATAAAAACCTAAACTAAAACAAATAAAATTAAACTAAATAAAAATAAAAACAAATCTAAATAAAAAAATAAAAGACTAAAATAAATAAAAAATAAACTAAATTAAATTAAACTTACCATTTTATTGAATTTAAAAAAAATAAAAAATAAAAAATAATAAATATATTAAAAAAAAACCCTAACCCTAAACCATAAATGCTAAACCCTAAACTTACAACCCTAAACCCTAAAACCCAAACCCTAAACGCTAAAACCTAAACCCTAAACTAAACCCTAAACCCTAAAACCCTAGACCTAAAACAAGCCCACAAACCCTAAACCCTAAACTAAACCTAAATAAGAAAATAAAATAAAATAAATGAAAACCTAAACTAAAACCTAAACCTAAACCTAAACCCAAAAAATAAGATAAAATAAAAACTAAACTAAAATAAAAAATAAAACCTAAACTAAACAAAACATGACCTAAAATTAAAATGAAATAAAATAAAACTAAACCTAAAATAAAATAAAATAAACCTATGATAAAATAAAATAAAACTAAATACCAAAACCTGAAATAAACCTAAAATAAAACAAAAAATAAATAAATAATAACACATAAACCCTAAACTAAAAAATAACTTAAACCTAAAATAAAATAAAATAAACCCCTAAACTAAAATAAAGAAAATAAACCTAAACCTAAAATAAACTAAACTTGAACCTAAACCTAAACTAAATAGGATAACTTAAGCTAAAAATAAACTTAAGCCTAAACTAAGAAATAAAACTTGAAAAAACCTAAACTAACAAACTAAAAAAATAAAAAATTAAACCTAAACATAAAAATAAAAAAATAAAATAAACTAAACACCTACATAAAAAACTAAACAAAAAAAACTTAAACTAAATGACATAATATAAATAAAACCAAATTAAAATAAAATAAACCTAAATAAAATAAATAACAAAATAAATTAAAATAAATAAAATAAACTAAATAATAACATCTACTTTACTAATTTTTCTTTAAATAAAAACCCTAAACACTAAACTCTGGCTAAACCACAAAACCCAAACCTGATCTAAACCCTACCTCTAAACCCTAAACTACTCCCAGTCTAGGCCCTCCACTGGGCCTGCAGTCCTAGACCCTATAAACCATACCACCACTGACCACCACAAACTCCACTACACAAACCCACAGGCCCTGAAACCCAAAACAGCCATACCTGGGCCAACCCTACCAAACCTACTGAGCCTAGCCACCCTAAACCTAACCTCCTGACCACTAGACCTAAAACCTTGGGCCACTTAAACTGGGCCATGACCCATCCACAGGCCCAGGCCCCAAACTTCTTAAACCCTCCCTGACACTAAACCACTAAACCACTATCACACCATAAATCCTAAACCACCCACACCTAAACCCCACTCCCTAAACTAAACCTAAATACTAAATAAATTAAAGAAACAAACCTAATAAACTAATCCTAAACCTAAACCCTAAGAATGGCGAACATTGAGGTAGGAACATCACCACAAGGGTTCGATAGATGAGTGGAGGTGAAGGCGTAGGTGGCGGTTATCCCTATGGTGGTGTGGGATCTGGAGGTGGTGGTCAGACCAGTGGTGGTTATGGAGGCAGGAGGAGCGACGGAGATTATAGCCGTGGTGGTGGCGGAGGGAGAGATTCGGGATATGATGGTAGATCCCACAAATCGAGAGGCCGGGATGGTACTGATGGGAACTGGAGAAACTGAAGAACGATGGATCCGATCTGTCACTTATCGAACTGTATCTTTATAGTAGAGACGGATCTAGTTATCTAAGGTTTTTGGTTTGCTCTATGCATGCTCATTTTTTGTCAATGTTTTCGCTTGTGTCGTAGAAAACTTGGTGTGTTACTTAGTTAATGAAATCAACAAAAGAATATTGAATCTTTATTTTCTTTTTTTTAAAAATGACTAAAACCCTAAACCACAACTAAAACTGAACCCTAAACCTAAAACCTAAAACCTAAACCCTAAACCACAAACCCTAAATTCTAAAACCCTAAACCAAACACAAACCCTAAATTAACACTAAACCATAAACCCTAAAGACCTAAAAACTTAAACCAAAACAAAATAAAAATTAGAAATAAAAAAATTAAGTAATAATAAAATAAAATAAATAAAGTAAAATAAAAACCTAAACTAAAACCTAAACCTAAACTTAAAAACAAAATAAATAAAAAATAAAACATAACTTCAATAAAATAAATAAAACCCAAACTAAACAAAAGAAAAACTTAAATAAAATAAAACTATACCTAAAATAAAAATAAAATAAACTTAAAATAAAATAAAATAAAAACTAAATAAACACTAAATCTAAAAATAAACCTAAAATAAATAAAACTTAAACCTAAACCTAACTAAAAAAAACATTAACCTAAAATAAAATAAAATAAACCTAAACCTAAACTAACATAAACTAAACTAAAATAAATAAAACCTAAACCTAAACCTAAACTAAATAAAATAAACCTAAATCTAAAGTAAAAAATAAAAACAAAAAACAAACCTAAAATAAAAATGAAAAACCTCAACTTAAAAAAAATAAAATAAAAATGTAAACCTAAACCTAAAAATAAAAAATAGATCCTAGACCTAAGAAATAAAATAAAAATAAAACTAAACTCTAAAATAAACCTAAACCTAGAAAATAAACTAAATAAAAAATTTAAACTAAAATAAATAGACCAAAAATGAATAAACTAAACTAAATAAAAATAAATTTCACCTAAATATAAATATAAAATAAAATAAACTAAAATAAATAAAAAATAAACTTAATAAACTAAAGAAACCTAAACCTAATGGTTTACTTAATTAAAAAAATATAAATAAATAAATAAAACCCTAAACCACAACCCTAAATTCAAACCCTAAACCCCCAAACCCCTAAACCTAAAACCAAAAACCACAACCCAAAACCCTAAAACCCAAAACCTAAACCTAAACTAACCTAAACCCTAAAACCAGCCCAAACCTAAACTTAAACCCTAAACCCTAAACCCTAAACCTAAAACTAAAACCTGAAACCTAAAACCTCCAAACCCTAATCCTAAACCCTAAAACCCTAAACCTAAAGCCACAAACCTAAACCTAAAACCCAAAACCTAAACCACAAGGCTTAAAAACTAAATCCTAAACCCTAAATCCTAAACCTTAAGCCTAAACCCCTACCCCCAAATCCCAAACCCTAAAACTAAACCAAAACTAAAAACAACTCCTAAATTTTAAACCCTAAACCTAAACCTAAAAAAACTAAATAAATATAAAAATAAACTTAAACCCTAAGACCTAATGAACCTAAACCTACACCTAAACCTAAACACTAATAATGGGAAGAACCTTAATGGGATGAACATCAGCATCAACTAGGCTCAATCTAGATCTGGCGATGGAGGCGAAGGTGGAGGCGGCAATTTTCATAGTGGTGGTGGGGGATCTGGAGGGGCTAGTGGCTATGGAGGTGGTGGTAAGAGCAATGGTGGTTATGGAGGTAGGAGGAGCGACAGAGGTTACAGCCGTGCCGATTGTAAAGGGATAGATCAGGGATATGATGGCGGATCCCGCTGCTCGAGAGGTGATGGTGGTTCTGATGGGAACTAGAGAAATTGATCATCAACCAATCTGATATGTTGCTTATTGAAATGTGTCTTTATAGTAGAGATAGTTCTAGTTATCTATGGGTTTTTGATTTGTTCTATGCATGCTCATTTTTTATCTATATCATCGCTTGCGTCTTAGAAAACTTGGTGCACTACTTGCCTGGTTAAATCAAAAAGAAGAAATGTTCAATATGAATTTTTTCTCTCTTAAAAAATAACTTTAAACCCTAAACCCTAGAATAAAACTTAAACCCTAAACCTAAACCCTAAACTTTGAAAATGATAAACCCTAAACATTAAGCCCTAAACCCTATACCCTAAACCCTGAACCCTAAAACCATAAACCCTAAACCTAATCCCAAAACCCCACCTAAACCCCACAAACTATACCATAAACCCCAAACCTAAACCCTAAACCCTAAACCCTAAATCCATCTAACCTCTATTCACCCTCCAAACCACCATATTCTAAATCCCTAAAACCTAAACCCTAATCCCTGATCCTCTCACCTACCCTCACTCCACAGGCCCTCCCTAAACCTAAAGCTAACCCCACCTTAAACTGACCACTTCCACACTTTGACCTAGCCATCCTACCCAGCCTGAGCCTCATACCTACCTCTAAATAAACCTAAAATCTAAAACTAAAATAAACCTCCTAAAATAAATAAACCTCAACCTAAAAATATAAATAAAATAAACTAAACTAAAATAAACCTACCTTAAAATAAAATAAAATAAAACCTAAATTAATATAAATAAACCTAAAATAATTAAACTGGATAAAATAAAATGAACCTAAATAAGAAAATTAAAATTAAACTAAAATAAATAAAAAAATAAACTAAATAAACAAAATAAACCTAAACCTACTCATTTACATAATTTAGAATAACATTTTAAAAAATTAATAAAAAAACCCTAAACCCTAAACCCTAAACAACCCCAAGCCCTAAAACCCTAAACCCTAAACCTAAACCAAACCCTAAACCAAACCTCATTAAACCCTTAACCCAAACCCCCAACCACAACCCTAAAACCCTAAACTCAAAACCCTAAATCTTAAAACCTAAACTAACCCTAAATCGTAACTTATCCCTAAGCCCTAAACCCTAAAAACCCTAAAACCTAAAGCCTAAACACTAAACCCTAAACCTAAAGCCTAAGCCCTAACCCCTAACAAAAAAACTATAAACCCTAACTATACTGGAGGTGCTAGTGGATCAGGAGGTGCTGGTGGATGTGGAGGTGGTGGCTACGGAGGTGAGAGAAGAGACAGAGGTTACAGCCATTGTGGTGGTGGAAGGATAGATCGAGGATATGATGGCAGATCCTGCTACTCGAGAGGCAAGGGTGGTTCTGATGGGAACTAGAGAAACTGAAGAACGGTCGATCCAATCTACTTTTAAGAGAATTGTGTCTTTATAGTAGAGATGATTCTAGTTATCTAGGGTTTTTGATTTACTTTATGCGTGCTCATTTTTTATCTATGTCATCGCTTATATCTTAGAAAACTTGGTCTGCTACTTGGTTGATGAAATCAAAAAGAAGAAATGTTGATTTTGAATTTATTCTCTATTAAAAAAACCTTAAACCTTAAACCCTAAATCATAAATAACCTTAAACCCTAAAACCCTAAAACCCTAAAACCTAAACCAACCCCTTCTGAAACCCAAACCCTAAACCCTAAACCTAACTAAACCCTAAACCCTAAATCCTAAACCCTAACCCTAAACTCTAAACTTAAAAACCATAAACCCTAAAACCATAAATCATAAACCCTAAACTCTAAACTAAACCCAAATGCCTTAAACCCTAAAACCCTAAACCCTAATCCATAAACCCTACAACCTGATCAGCTTTATATGGAGGGTTTTTTTTCTGTTGATTATCCTTTGAACCCTTTCTGTTGCTATTTTACATCTCTACTTTTTATTAGAGTTTTATATGGTGGGCATAATTTTTGTTTTGCTACCACTATTGGCTTTTATTTTAGGGTCCTTTTAGAGTTGTCTTTATGGTTATTATCTATTTCCTGCCTTTTGTTTTTTTGACTATTTTTATTATTAATAATTGGGCAACTGCTGATTTCTCCTACTGCTATTTTATCCCACTTGGTTCTGTTAAAATTTTGCAAATCCCTATGATTATCCATCTGATTATTTGGATCTTTACTTATGCTTTCTTTACTCTGATTGGGTGGACTCTTGGCTAGCTTGTTGGTATTAACTATCTTGGTTGTTGGCTGAACTAGATTAATACTCTACATGATGTCTCTAGGGTTTTGGTTTGTTTTGTTCAAATCTTTTTAGTTGTTGATTTCTTGGCTTTTGCTTTGAACCCCCTTATTGATTTATTATATGCATATCATTTGAATTCATTAGTCTACTTTGCCTGCTGCTATTTTCTCCATCCACTTTCAATTAAACTTGTATCTATTGCACTGTTTATTCTGGATGGGTGGCTTTATGGCCATCTAGCTGGATTTTGTTGTCTTGGTTGTTTATTGTCTTGGATATTTGTTGTCTTGGTTTTTTAGGATTCCTATGTTGGCTCCATCTTTGTTGGTTAGGTCTATGCTCGACAAGTTGTTTCGACATTTTTGATTATTTTGGTGATTAGTGTATGGGCTTCTTTAGAACCTATTTTATGCTCTATCTATTTGGTTACTAACTACATGTTCACTCGATTGAGAGGTTTTATGGCCAACTTGATGTCCCATCTTGTCTTCATTCTTTGTCTTGGCTATTTTTTATCTTGGTTATCTGCTGTCTTATTTTTTCTGGATTCTAATGTTGACCCTCATTTGAATCCCCTTTTTGATTTATCTTCTGGTGGGTTCCAATATTGCATTAACTATTTTGTTGCTGGGGTTAGCTTTCCGATTTCCCTTGTTGTTTATGTCTTGGTTGCTGTTCATCTCCTAATAGTTGTGATCTACATTATCTATTGTTGTCTCTATTCCCATCGTTGATTAGGTTTGTGCTATCTTCTTGGTATGCAATACATTCGAATGGGTGGTAATATGGACATTTCTTTTCATTTGTCTTCTTGGTTTGTTTTGATCGGCTTATTATGTTAATCAATTTGTATCTTTTGATTGCTTTAATGTCTTCTTTTCTTTGGATGTACTTAGATGGGGATTTACTCCTTGGTGATTGTAGCTCTTTGAGAGTTCAGAGTTTATCCCCTTAAAGGACCTTGTAACACTCTTTTTGTGGTAATAAAATACACCATACATGGGATTTCCCCAAAAAAAACCCTAAACCCTACAACCCTAAACCCTAAACCCTAAACCCCAAATGCTAAACCTTAAACCCTAAACCCTAAAACCCTAAACCGTAAATCATAAACCCTAAACCGTAAAACTTAAACCCTTTAGGTTTAGGCTTATTTTATTTTGTTTATTTTAAGTTTAAGTTTTTTTAGTTTATGGTTTAGGTTTTATTTGTTATTTATTTTTAGGATTTATTTTTTTATTTATTTTTTAGGTTTAGATTTTTATGTAGTTTTTATTTTATTTTATTTTAGGTTGATTTTATTTTTATTTTACATTTAGTTTTTATCTTCTTTAGGTTTATTTTATTTTTTAGTTCAGTTTAGGTTTTTATTTATTTTATTTAGTTTAGTTTTTAATTTTTACATTATTTTATTTCTAGGTTTAAGTTCAGGTTTAGGTTTATGTTTAGGTTTTGGTTTTGGTTTTGGTTTTAGCTTAGGTTTTTATTTTATTTTATTTATTTTATTTTATTTAGGTTTAAGTTTTTTTATTTGTTTTGTTTTAAGGTTTTATTTAGTTTAGGTTTAGGTATTTATGTTTTTAGCATTTAGGGTTTAGGGTTTAGGGTTTAGGGTTTTAGGGTTTAGGGTTTAGGGTTTTTTGGATTTTGGGTTTAGGGATTAAGGTTTAAGGGTTTAGGGTTTAGGGTTTAGGGTTGTAGGTTTAGGGTTTAGGGTTTTTTTTAAAAAATTAAGGAAACCGATAAGTGTTGGTTTATTTAATTTATTTAGTTTATTTTATTTTTTTATTTTATTTTTAGTTAGGTTTATTATGTATTTTTATTTAGTTTAGTTTATTTATTTTAGTTTAGGTTTTTTTTTTAGTTTATTTTTTAGGTTTATGTTTATTTTTAGTTTATTTTTATTTTTATTTTATTTTTTTTGGTTTAGGATTTATTTTTTATTTTTAGGTTTAGGTTTAGGTATTTTTAAAATTTTTTTAGGTTTATGTTTTAGGTTTTTATTTTAGGTTTATTTTTATATTTTATTTTTTAGTTTAGGTTTAGGTTTACTTTTTATTTATTTTACTTAATTTAGTTTATGGTTTTTGTTTAGTTTATTTTAGGTTTAGCTTTAGGTTTTATTTATTTTAGTTTAGTTTATTTTTTATTATTTTTATTTATTTTATGTTTACATTTTTTTATGGTTTATGGTTTAGGTTTTATTTTTTATTTATGTTTAGGTTTTCTTTTTAGGTTTATTTTTTAGGTTTAGGTTTTTATTTAGTTTTTATTTTATTTTATTTTACATTTAATTTGTATTTTATTTAGGTTTTTAAATTTTTAGGTTTATTTTATTTTTTAGTTTAGTTTAGGCTTTTAGTTATTTTATTTTAGTTTAGTTTTTAATATTTATATTATTTTATTTTTAGTTTCAGGTTTAGGTTGAGGTTTAGGTTTTAGCTTAGGTTTTTTTTTTTTTTTTTTTTTATTTAGGTTTAGGTCTTTTTATTTATTTTGTTTTTAGGTTTTATTTAGTTTAGATTTAAGTTTTTAGGTTTTTAAGGTTTAGAGTTTAGGGTTTAGGGTTTAGGATTTTAGGGTTTAGGGTTGTTTGTTTTAGGATTTAGGGTTAGGGTTTTTTTTTTTAATTATGTAAACTAGTAGGCTTAGGTTTATTTAGTTTATTTTTTATTTATTTTAGTTTATTTTATTTTTTATTTTTATTTAAGTGTATTTTTATATTCATTTTTATTTTATTTTATTTTAGGTTTATTTTATTTTTATTTTATGTTTTGTTTATATTTTATTTAGGAGTTTTATTTTTTTAGTTTAGTTTAGGTTTTTATCTATTCTATTTTAGTTTAGTTTTTATTTTTTATTTTATATTCTTTTTAGGTTTAGGTTTAGGTTTAGGATTTAGTTTATGTTTTTATTTTATTTTTCTTTTTTTTTATTTTGGTTTAGGTTTTTACATTTATTTTACTTTTAGGTTTTATTTAGTTTAGGTTTAGGATTTTAGGTTTTTAGGGTTTAGGGTTTAGGGTTTAGGGTTTAGGATTGTAGGTAGGGTTGTAGGTTTAGGATTAGTTTTAGGGTTTGGGGTTTAGGATTTAGGGTTTAGGATTTAGGGTTTAGGGTTTAGGGTTCTTTTTTTTAAATCAAGTAAACCGGTAGATTTAGGTTTATTTAATTTATTTTAAAATTTTATTTAGGTTTATTTTTTATTTTTATTTTGTTTAGTTTATTTATTTTATGTTTATTTATTTTAGTTTAGGTTTTATATTTAAGTTTAACTTTTAGGTTTCGATTTAGGTTTAGGTTTATTTTTAGTTTTATTTTTTATTTTATTTTTTATGTTTAGGTTTTATTTTCTATTTTTAGGTTTTGTTTTAGGTTTTAATTTTATTTTTTTAGGTTTAGGTTTTAGGTTTTTATTTTAGGTTTTATTTTTTAGATTAGGTTTAGGTTTATTTTTAGTTTATTTTATTTTATTTTGTATAGGTTTAGGTTTAGGTTTAGTTTATTTCAGGATTAGGTTTAGGTTTTATTTATTTTAGTTTAGTTTCTTTTAGTTTAGGTTTAGGTTTATTTTATTTTTATTTTATGTTTAAGTTTTCTTTTTTAGTTTAGAGTTTAGGTTTTATTATTTATTTCTTTTTAGGTTTTATTTTTATGTTTATTTTTTAGGTTTATGTTTTTATTTAGTTTTTATTTTAAGTTTATTTTATTTTTATTTTAGGTTTAATTTTTATTTTATCTAGGTTTTTTATTTTTAGTTTTATTTATGTTTTTATTTATTTTATTTTAGTTTAGTTTTTATTTTTTGTTTTATTTGCTTTTTTAGGTTTAGGTTTAGGTTTAGGTTTTATTTATGTTTTTTTAAATTTTACATTTTTATTTTATTTTGGTTTAGGTTTTTTTATTTATTTTATTTTTATATTTAGAGGTTTAGATTTTTAGCTTTTTGGGGTTTAGGGTTTAGGGTTTTTTTTAAGAAACGCACAGAGGGGAGAATCATATTGCCATAAAGAAAAGAGTACAAGGTCCTTAAGAGGGGATAGTTCTCTTAACTTCCACTCAAAGAGCTACATTTAGCCTAGAGAGAAAAATCACCTATTTATTACAACAAAAACAAGGAAATAAAAACCTAAACAAAAGAAATAAAAGACCAAAAAAACATAACAATAATAACACGGGAAACAAGAGGATCAGCCAAAGCCCATTACTAAAAACATTAGTCTTTTGAGAGTTGTATAATCCACATCCAGGATCCGAAACCTACAAAGAACCTATAAAAGAATCCAACAAGCAACTAGATGATGTAATTAGCACAGCTAGAGAAAATCAAGCTTAAGCATATAATAAAGAGCAATATAAGAAAAAATTTAAAATAAGGCTCAGGCTCAATCACCTTCATCTTAAGTGGCAACCACAAATGTGAGCATCTAAACTTCAAAAGAAGGGTTACAGTCACATATGCTGCTACCAGCCAAAAGATAATAGGGAAATCATTCCAACCTTAATTGCCCACTTACCTCAATGAAGGCAATCCACCAAAGAGTGAAAGTCAACAATTCTCTAGTACTTGTAGCCTAAGCAACAAAAATACCTAGTCCACAATTCACCCAGTCGACTAAAAGCCACCAAGCCTGAAAGGAAATAGCATCAACAAAACCACAACAACGTAAATGAAAGAGTAGTTGCCAAGATTTGACCCAGAAAGCAAAGCCACCATGGATAGGAACCAAACCCACTAGTGTCACTAAAAAACCACAAGCGATAGCCCAAAACCAAAATAGCAACCTACAACTAGCACCAAGAAACCAACAATTCCAAACTAGATCAGAGAACAAGGCCAACACTAATAACACCCACTAGTCCAACCCAGACAATAGAGGCAAGACATAAAAAGGCAGTCGCAATACCTCTATCAGAAACAAAAAGACAAACACATGAAAATAGCAGAACCAGAGAGAAGAAAAAGAGCCCATGAGGAGACCAAAGGGGCATCCAGAAAACACTGGAAAATCACCACCAAGAGTAGTAGGGAAAATAGCCAAGCCCACACTACCAACCAAGAGGCAAGACACAAGAAACAAAGGGAGCCAAAGAAACCAAAAGTAGTCCAGATCCTTAGCCAAAATAACTAACCAAGCCAACAGCACACAAATCAAAAATAATAGCAACTGAGCAAACAACCAAAATCAGCAACCAACAAATAGCCACCTAAGGCCAAAACCAAAACAAAGAAAAACCACCAAAGCACCCTTCCAGCCACAAGGTAAAGGGAGAAACCAAGCCTAAAAAGGATGAGAAGAAAAAAACCACCAAAGGCTGACAAACTCAAGAGTAGAAAGATCAACAGTAGCCATAAAAATAGCCACCCAAGATAGCCAGGTAGAGGGTTGTAGCAAACAACAACACCCACCAAGCCCAAAAATAGCAGCAGAAAAACCATCCTAAGCAAGGAAAAGGCCAACCAAAACTAGAGGCAATACCAGTGCCAATTAAGAAAAGGGAAAAGTAAAAAGCAGGTTGAGGCATAACCCAAAAGGAGGCCACCCCAAGTTCAAGGAAGCACTTGAAGAAACTACTGACATTCAGATCCCTAAATAAAATAGTCAGCCGATGAGAACACCTCTCCAAAAATAAATGATGAATAGCCAGCCACCACCTCAAAGAGATCTCCCAAATATTACAACACAAACCATACAAGAGAGTGAACCAACCAGAGGAATGCAGCAAAATGAAAATGCACACAGAGAAAAACATGGAAAACCTAAAAACACAAAGCAAAATTAGTTTCTAAGATAAGGTAATCTGGTGTTATCCAGATTAACCAAGCCTCTCAATTGTCTAGATAAATTAAGATGATCATAAAGAGTGAGATCATTTAATTTAGCACCTAGATTAGCTAGAAAATTTGTACATGCATTTCCTTCATGCTAAATATGAGAAATTTTAAAGCATACTTGAGAGAGGAGTGTTCTTGTATGATTAAGAAGATAGAATAAATCTGCATTCCTCATCTTGGTGAAAGTCAGCATGTCAATGAGTAAAAGAGCATCAACTTCAATCCAAATATTGAAGAAACCTTTTTGCAAACAAATGTCAATAGCTTTATTTATAGTCATTAATTCAGCATAAATAATAGAATAAGCTTTAAGAGTATAACAAAAAGCACAAATGACATTACCTTTATAATCCTTAAATATACCACCACAACCAAATGTATTCTGAGAGGCAGAGCCATCAGTATTCATTTTAATAATATTATTATGAAGTTTTATCCAATATATAATTCAATCTTCTTTTCTAAGGTGATCTCGTGAGTAAAGACCCAATTTTTTTGGCCATAAATTTGAAACCTCTAAAATATGTGTTACTAATTAAATTAGCATTAAATAATGCATGAATTTTTTCTTTGGTTCTAGCAATATTCCTTTTATGATTCATAGGAATACCATGATATCTAGCATCATTTTTGTCCATCCATATGAACCAAATAAGGGCAATGCCAATTAAAACTTTGATATGACCTTTCATAGTTTTTTGGAAAGAGGCTTCAAGAAGTTGATATAAAGAAAGAAAGCCATGTAAATGGTTAGTATTAAAAAGATCATCAAACCAAACCCATAATTTGGAGGCAATAACACCATTGGCAATAACATGATTAACATTTTTAATATGAAAACAAAAATAACATTTTCCATGTGTGGGGTGATAAGTCCAATATACATGCTTGAGATTTTGTGCATTTTGTTTAGCTAATCTCTATTTTTGCAGGTGTTAGCTAGATTTACTTTTCCTTTTTTATGTAATTTTTGCAATTAGGATTTTGGAATGATTATTATGGGGATTAGGATGATCATTGGTCATAAGATCTCATCTTATGCACCATGTGAAACCTTTAGACATCCACCTTCCAACTATCTAAAAGAAGGAACCTAAGGAGAAAGAAGAAAAGAAGAAGAAAGAAGAAAAGAAGAATGAAAAAATTAAGCTTGAAGCCCATAATAATGAATTCCTTGCTTAATTTTATTTAATTCATTTGTAATCTAGGTTGTATAAGGGTTGAGCTCGGCTACCCAATTTGTTTTTGGGTTTGTGCGGTGGTACCCGACCACAATGGCCTCTTACTCTTTTGTGATTACCTTTATAAATTGATTGATGATTTGTTTAGCTTGTGCATTAAGTGGCATCCTCTTCCTAGTTTTTTCCTTACTTTATGTATGGCCTGGATGTGGATTAGGCTCTTATAGTAAAATAAATCTTTTACCAAATTTAAAATTCAAAACTAAAATAAAGAACTCATAATCTCACCTAAAGCTTAGGCTAAAATCAAGTTGAAAGAATTAGCAACCCCTTAGCTAGATGAATACTTCTTTTATAACATCATGCACAAATACATATTGTTTTCACTCTTGATTGGAGGGCTTCCACCTTTGCCAGAGAAACTTGGCTTGACCTTTGAGAGCCTTGGTGAAAATATACCACCTCCCTTCTTGCTGATTTTGGACAATAATCTCATTTCTCCTGCATTAGGCATATGAATCTTATTAACCCGAGTCAAAATAATTATCCAAAAATAAAAATAAAGTAAAATCTAAATTGCATTAGATCAAAGTCATTTAAAGCATACCCTTACATGATCTAGTCTCTTTAGGGAGTAAATTTAAAGACTTAGTCTCTTTCTAAATAAATAATAGCCTAGCTATCTTGTATAAAGCATATGACTTGCCTACATGAATTTGAAACCATAGGAGGAATTAGTTGGTAGCCACCCCCAGGTGGTTGTAATTCCAAGCAGTCGGTGGTTTGTCCTCTCTTGTGGAGGCAAACCAAATACTCATTTTCTCCTTAAATTTAGGTTGTACTTTTGGCCCTTGCCAAAGCTCCCTAGATTTAAGTTCTGAGGTTGCTTCTCCCCTTTGTGGGCCAAAAGAATAAATCCTCATCTCTTAGGTATTTCCTTAATCTTGTGTTATGGAATCATAAGCCCTAAATTTTTAATGAAAAATTCAACTCAAACAAATTAAATCAATTTCAAAAATGTAAAGTCCAACCATAAGATAGTTTGAGATGCTCACTAAGTTTCCTAGCATCGTGGACATCTCCTACTTATCTTTCTTTAACTTCGATAATAATTCCCTCTCTTTGATCAATCCCATTTGATCTTTCAAATAAACTAATCGATCGATAGTCCTACATATTAAAATCTTTGGAGACAATAATCATTTACCTTAATCAAGAGTATTTCTAAGGGATTTCATTCCTTAGGATGTAATTTACTATGGGGGATTTCCCCTATAGGGAACTTAACAAACCTAATTTAAAATAAACCTTACTTTACTTTTCCATATACAGTAGATGAAGAATCTTTGGTACATATGTAGAACCATTGTCCTTAGGAGTCCTTGTTGAGGTGATTAGGTCTATTGTAGGGTGGTGACTTCTATCTTTCGAGATAGTACACCTCTCCTCATTATCATACCTGATCACCCTCAATAAGAATATCTATGGATCTACATGGTGTCAAAATTGCATAAAAAGAAGAGATGTATATTTCCATTCTCATTTTATCCCTCATAGAGTGAAGTTGGAAGTACATATCTTATTCTCTTAGAAATCTCATATTTAAAATTGTCCCCACAATCCTCCTTCTTCCAAGGGTCACCGGTTCATTCTATCTGCCACTGATTACTTTTCTAGGTGGGCAGAGTAATCCCACTTAGAGAGGTCACAACTCAGCATGTGCTCCAAGTTTTCAGGAATCATATCATAGATAGGTTTGGAATGCCTCGATGAATTATATTTTATAATGGTACTGTATTCAAGAGCACTAAGCTCAACAGCTTTGCTTGAAGACACAACATATATTAGAGATATTCCACCATTTACTACTCGAGGGCAAACAATCTAATAAAAGCATTCAATAAACCTCTCATTCAAATATTAAAGAAGACACACGACAACAACAAGAGACAGTGGCATGAGCAGTTAGTTGAAGCCTTGTGGGCTTACCGCACCACATATAGAACTCCAACTCAATCTACCCCATTCTCCTTAGTGTGGGACTGAAATCATTCTACCATTAGAAGTCTAACTTCTATCATTAAGGATAGTCATGGGTAGTAAGATCACAATGGAGCAGAACACCAAGTTGCGGTTGGAAGAGCTCGAAGGTTTGGAGGAGAGATGCCTCCAAGCATGCTAGAATCTTGAGTTGTACAAAGCCAAAATGATTCAAGTTCATAACAAGTTGGTCTGTCCTAGAGCTTTTTAACTAGGAGAGCTTGTTTTAGTTCTAAGAAGACCAAATGTTGCCCATCAAAAGATGGGAGGCAAGGGAAGGCCCTTTTTTCATAGAGAAGGCCTACCAAGGAGGATCTTATCAACTTATAAATTTTAAGGGAGAGCACCCAATGCTTCCAATCAACAGGCTCTACTTAAAGAAATACTATCCATAAATATTGTTCAAAAATAATCATCAATAAAACTTCCTTTCATATTAAATTCCATCTCTTATGTGTTAGAAATATCTTTCGCTTGTGAATCCACCATGACCTATTTTGGGTAGTTGTAAGAGAACCCAAGCAACATCCTATCCCTCCACAACACAAACACAAACTATAAACGATCCAAAAGGTGTGGAGAAAAGACTCATCTTGTAGCTAACCTTTTTGAGTTTGGCAAGCAACAAGAAAATAAAATTTCTATTGACTTCGGCACCTTTCATGAGTGAGAATTATTAGTTTCCAAAAAATTCTAAATTGCATGTGATTACATGTGCCCTAGGGTTTCTATATGATAAGAAAACTTAAATCAAACAATTCAATGGTATAGATATTTTGGACACAAGAATTTGGTACTCGATGGGATCTTTGATCGAGAACGTGCTCTCTATCACCCAAAAAGTTTCTTGGAACTTAAATCTTCTAATACCAAGTGGCGTTCCATAATTATGCATGGTGGAAGTGAACTGTAGAAAATGAGTTGTAGAGTTGCAAAAGCAATAAAACACGGTGACATCTAGTGCTACTAGGATAGGTGTAAGATAACCCAAGATGCATCCTATTTTGACTAGTACAACTAAGCTAGGTGTAAGAGAACCCAAGCTGCATCCTTTCTTGGCGGAGTCACAATTTCCCCTACGGTGCTATTTCTTCCATTCTTCTACATGTTTAGGGTAGGTGTAAAGAACCCAAGCGGCATCCTATTCCCTCTTTCACAACACAAATGAACACATACCTTTTATCTCGAGCTATTTTTATGTGGGAGCAAGCCCCTAGTGGCATTCACTCATTAGTTGCTCTAGGTCGGGTCGATATGCAACCTTGTTAGTGTGTCACCATAGTGGTCACTTCTCTAGTTGATGTGAGTCTCCATACTTTTTTTCTTGACTTAAACATTATAAACAAATGAGCACCTTGTTAGTTTGGTAGACCTTACTACGTTATCGGTAAGCTACCCCATGTTGACTTTATTTAAGAGGATGTAAGCCTACACACTTTTTTCTTGAACTAGCCATCATACACTGACTAAGTTGAGTATATTTGAGGTTTAGGATAAGTCCCCTAGTGGGTCCTTTCCTCCTGGCTACTTCAAGCTTAGGTTTAGTCCTTACACAGGACTCATTGCTTATTAATTATCTTAGGTTAGATAGCCCTTATCGAGCCAAAGATAGACTATCCAGGTGATTAGTTTTGCTTTAGAGATATGTAAGTCTACATTCCTTTTCTCTAAGCTGATTGTCACAAACCGATAGACACCTTAGGTTGGTTATCAATCGACGGTGACCCAAAGGGATACATCACTCTTGGCAGATGTGAGTCCCCACACTTTCTCCTTGGGTTGGCCACTGTACCTACAAGCTTTCTTTTATAGGGTTTTGGATAACGCCCCCAATGACACCTCCCCTATGGGCACTCTATTTGGATCATGTCCTTAGTGACCCCATTTTCCAAATACAAATCACTTGATAGAGCCACATCATGACCTTATGGCTGGGAAGAATCAAATCAAAATTCTCACCATGAATGAAATAGCTGTGAAAAAGAGTGCACCTTAAAGGCACTGATTAAGTAATGAGCATCAGAATCTCAAAAAATTGGCTCCTAACACTCTCCCTTACTCAGTCGATAATGAGAATCTCAAAATTAAAGTGAATTAGGGGGAGTATATCTCCCCTTATGGCAATCGAAGGGTCAAAGCTATCTTTGCCATTTTGATCTAATTGCCAATATGGAAAGGTCTATTTGTACTGTTAGGGGTTGGCTCATGGTCGGTTTGAGCTAAGGAGTGGATTGGTAACCTCCCATGTGCTTCAAATCAAGTGGAGGGAGGTTTCACACATGGCCAATTTGAGCCATGTGGTCAATTTCATCTCTGATTTCAAAGATATAGATTGGATTGACCAAATTTTGTTCTATGGCCTAGGGGTAAAATGGTCATTTCGCTTATTTTTGAATTTGAATATGTTGGGTATGTTGAGAAAATAGGTTTGGCCATGTTTCATTGGATTTGGAGTTCATTTGATATGGTTGGCTCATGTTGACCCATTTAGGTCAAAATGGGTCATCATGGGTCAAGTTGACCAATTGGTCAAATTGGGTCAAACCAAGGGTTGGGTCAAGTTCATAAGACCATTTGAAATGTTATTTTGGCTTTGGTTTGGTATTGGTTTTAGTTTTTTTTGGCTCATATGACTTTATGTAGGTCAAATGGGTCAAGTTGACCAATTTGACCCATTTGACCTATTTGAACTTGCTCATGGGAAGGTTTAGGTTTGATTATTCATATGAAGTGGATTGGTATCTTTGTTTCCAATCGATTTTGGTTATGTTTGAATTTGGCTCAACATGAACCTTTTAGGTAAAGTTGGATTCAAGGTCAATTGGGCTAAGTTAGGTCTAGTTGGTCAATTGAGACTTTGGTCAAGCTCAACAAGTGATTTGGAATGAACTTGACCCATTGGTTTCAATCAATTTGGCTTAGATCAAGTTTTGACACATTTTGACATTTTAGGTCAAGTTGGGTCAAGTTGGGTCAAGTGGCCAATTGGGCTAGGTTAGGCTGAAATGTTGACTTGGTCAAGTTCAAACATCGTTCATGAATGAACTTAGATCAATGGTTTCAATCAATTTGGCCTATGGTGTATTTTGGCTATTTTGGGTTTCATTTTGGCTAAGTGTTGACTTGGTCAACCCTTAGGTTTGACTTGGTTTGGCCCAATTTGAGTGGTTGATCATCTCATGATGATTGTTGATCATGATGAGAGGTTTAGGTGGGGTTAGTTCAATCTAATTTGGTTAGGATTAAAATGTGGCTCATAAGGGTACTTTAGGTCACTTTGGGTCAAGTGAGCCTAAGTGGGTCAAATGGCTTGGTCAAACCTTGATTTGAGTTTGATTGAACTTACATATGGACTTATGATTGAAATATAAATCCATCTGCAAGTGGTTTGAAGTCAAATGGGTTTTGATTCATTTGACAATTTCATATTCAAAGGAAGAACATGAATGGATTTTGGCTTGACTTTTAGATTGAATTTTGATTTGATGATTGAAGTTTGTATTTATATATGGATTCATGATTGTAGGTTTGATTGAATCATGAAGGAAAATCAAGAGTTTGGCTTGATTTTAAGTTTATTTGGCTAAGTTCAAGATTTTGACTTGAAAGGCTTAGGTTGGATTTTGAATGGATTTGAGTTTGATTTTTAGAATTGGTTTTGATTGTTTGAATTAATATTTCATTTATATATGAGAATATAAATGGATTATGAGAAAATTTTATGAATTTGGAATTATTTGATCATGATCTAGTCAAAGTCCATTAAAAGGGAACTTAAAGGACTTAGGAAAATTTTGGAGTTTGGAGCTTGAATTTGTGAATTTCTTTTAATTGATTTATATTTATATTTCATTTATATATGTGAATATAAATGAGAATATAAATGAGTTATGAAAATTCCATGAATTTGAATTGATTTGATCATGATTTAGGCTAAGTCCTTAAGAGGAAATTAAGGACTTAGGAAGGATTTTAAATTTGAAATTTAATTTTGGATTTGATTTGATTGATTTATATTATATTTCATTTATATATGTGAATATAAATGAGAATATAAATGAGTTATGAGAAAATCCCACGAATTTGAATTGGTTTGCATTTGATTTTGGCTAAGTGTTTTAAGGAAATTTTAAAGGACTTAGGAAATTTTATGAATTGATTTTGAATTTTGAATTTAGATTGGTTTGAATTTATATTTCATCTATATATGTGAATATAAATGAGAATATAAATAATTTATGAGAAAATCAAGGATTTGAATTGATTTCTAAATGATTTTGGCTATGTCCTTAAGAAGGAAATTAAAGATTTAGAAAAGATTTGGACTTAGGAATTTCATTCATGGGTTTCAATCATGGATTTCAATTATGGATTTAAATCACATGGAGTTGATTTTGAATTTGGAGAAAATCAAATAATATTGATTTGGAGTTTGACTTGAAGGAAGGAAGGTGAGGAATCGTTCAAGCTAAGGGTAGGAAAATCTTTCTAACTCCCCTAAGGCATGACCTATTCCTATCGCTAACTCTTCTAAGTCTCTAGGGATAGGTTGAGTGTCCACCTAATCACTAGATGTGTCTTAAGACTAAGGAACTCTTAAAGTCTAAGAGAAGTCCTATGTCTAAGATGGAAGGGTTGAGAGCTCATTCCAAAAATGAGGTCAACAAAGGATGCCCAATAGGTGTGGTGTGACTGACAAGGAACACCGCATGTATTGGTGTTGACCGAAATGATCACAACACCAAGAGATCATAAGCATTAACAGAGACAATCTATCCCTAACCTAAGGTAGAAAGAATCTAGAGCTTAGTGCAATGTGGCTCAACTTAAGTCAAACACATAAGAGAGAGGGAAGAATCCACTAAGGGATTGAATATGAACCTTCCACTAGGGAATTAGGTTCAAATCATCAATAAGGGGATGATAGGTTTGATTTGATTTGAGTCTCATTGGGGAGAAATTTCAATCAGGGAAGAGTGTTGAATTTATTTTAATTTTTGTTAAGTTTGAATTTTGAGATTAACCTTTGGTTTTCATGGACTATACCGAAAGGAGCCATGGTGGCCAAGACTTAACTCGATTTACCAATCCAAAGGGGTAGTCTACTAAACATGTAGTAGGACTAGCCAACTAAAGGGATGCCTTTCAGTATGTAGCAACTATACTAGGAAGAAAGAGTAGTAGACTTGCATCCTCCAAAGTAACTAATTGTTGGGGTAATCTATTAGCAAGGCAATAGGTTGAACCCAACCTAGGGCTAACTAATGAGTAAATGCTGCTGTGGGACTTAGATGACTCAAAGATAGTCAAGATTAATTTCAATTTTAGATTTATTTATTTTGATGGACACCGTTGGTTTATGATGAGCACACTGAGAAGGAGCTCATATTAGCCTAGACCTATCTCAGATTTACTGAACCAAAGGGAGTAGCTTCTCGGCCGATGGGAGAACTATCAGACCAAAGAAGTGCCTTTTGGTTTGCAATGATCAATTCAAGGAAAGAAAGCTCAAGGACTCACATCTTCCCCTAGAAAAGAACCCGGATCGATTGCTTTGGGAAACAAATTGAACGACCGGGATTTATCTCTCATGTAGTCACACAATTCCTATGGAGTTCTCACGACACGCTCTAAAGATAGGATGCCTGGTTGGGAAAAGGGGTCCTTTGGGGGATTGAATTTCTAATCCACAAGCAAATTAATTTTTGTTCGTTTAGTTTAGTTTGTTTTATCGTAGACCATGTTAGTTTGTGAGGGATCAAACTGAGAAGGTGCTTATATCATCTTAGACTTATCTCATATTTATTGAACCAAGGGAGAATCTGCTCATTCGCTAAACAAATTCTCCAACCACAGCGATGGCTACTAGGAAAAGGAGGACTGTCCAATCCAAAAGTAACCCGAGTAGTGTCTAATTGGGGTCACAAAGGACATGATCCAAATAGAGTGCCCGCAGAGGATGGGGTCGCTAAGGGCTTAATCCAAAACTCTGGCTAGTCATATATCTAATAGGTATTCGGTGGCCAACTCAAGGAGAAAGCGCAGGGACTCATATTTGCCAAGAGTGGTGTATCCACCAGGTGAGTCACTGTCAGCATAGTGATCATCAACCAACCTAAGGTGCCCGTGAGTTTGCAACAATCATCCTAGAAGAAAACTCGGGACTCACATCCTCCCATACCGTGATTGGGATAGTCTATCTTCGGCCACAAAGTGCCATCACCTAGAGTGACTACTGAGTGAATGCCACTAGGGGACTTATATCGACTCAAATGTAGTCAAGAGGAAAGGAGCCTCTAGGGAATTTATCCTAAACCTCAAATATACTCAACCTAGTTAGTGCATGGCAGCTAGTTCAAGAAGAAAGCAGGACTCACATCTTCTTAAACAAAGTCAACATGAGGTAACTTACTAGCTGAGCAGTGAATTCTACCATAGTAATAAGGCACTCATTGGTTTGCACTGGTCAAGTTAGGAAGAAATCTAGGGGACTCACATCCTCCAACATGTGACCACTAGGGTGACATACTAGTGAGGTAGCATGTAGACCCGACCTAGAGTAGCTAATGAGTGGGTGTCACAGGGGCTTGTTCCCACATCAAAATAGCTTGAGATAAAAGATTTGTGCTTTTTTTGTGCATGTGTCAGAACGAATAGGATGCCTTTAGGGAACTCTTACACCTACCTTAAATCAAGCTAGGGGTTTTGATGAAATGATGCCACGGATGGAAAATAGGATTCCCACTAAGAAGGATTTTGCTCTCTCTCACACCTTAGTTGCTAATCAAATAGATGCCTCTTCTCTTACACCTATTCTAATAGCATTGGAGATTGGGTTTATGTTATGAAAGAGGGATAGATGCCACTGGGGACTCTTACACCTACCCTCACCAATGGATTCTCAAGACAATCAAATAAAGCTTCAAAGGAAGAAAAGATTTGATGAATGGAATTAGATTTTTGTTCTTTCAATTAATAATTGTTTTCAAACTTGATTTATTTCTTGGGTAATATTTCTTTAGGTAGAGCCCATTAATTAGAAGCATTGTGTTCCCTTATAATCAATTTAATAAGATCCTCCTTGGTAGGCCTTCTCTATGAGATTGGGGCCTTCCCAAGTGGGATCAAACTTGCCTCCCATGTTTTGACAACAATCTTCTTAGGACTAGCAAGTCCCACTGAAAGACCTAGGGCGCACCATTGTGAGGAATCATAATTTTGGCCTTGTACACTCAAGGTTCTAGCATGCTCAGTGACTCTCCCCAAAAAACTTTGAACTCTTCTAACTATAACTTTACATTCTAGAGTGATCTTGCTACCCATGCTATTCTTAGTGATGAGTTGAACTTCTAAAGGTAGAAGCAGCTTCAAACCCATACCCTAAAGAAAATGGGGTGAGAGTTGGAGTTTAGTATGTGGTGAAGCCCACAAGGCTTCAACCAATTGCTCATTCCACTATTATTTATTATCATCAAGAGTCTTCTTTAGTATCTAGATGAGAGTTTTGTTGAATGCTTCCGCTAAACCATTTGCTCTAGGGTAGTAGATTGTGGAGTATATCTAATCTATACCATGTCTTATGGAAAAACTATTAATCTTTGTGCTTTTGAATGCAGTACCATTATCCAATATAATTCATTGAGGCACCCTGAACCTATATACGATATGGTTCTTGGAAAATTGAAGCACATGCTGAGCTGTGACCTCTCTGAGTGGGATGGCTTCCGCCCACTTAGAAAAGTATTCGATCGCAGCTAAGATGAACCGATGCCCCTTGGAAGAAGGAGGATCGATCAGGCCCACAATGTCGGTACCCCAACACTCAAATGACCATGAGGCCAATGTAGGGTGCATAATGTTAGGTGGATGGTGGAGGACTACACTGTGTACTTGACACTGATGGCATCTCCTAGCTACATCCATGCAGTCTATAATCATCAAAAGTTACTAGTATCCTAATCTCTTGATCTTCTTCTTCATCTTCAGATCGGATTGATGTGCTCCACATTGACTTGAGTGTACCTCGGTTACAATGCCACGTGCTTCATGTTTGTCTAAATAATGTAACCACATTTGGTCAATGGACCATCGATACATGGTGCCATCAACAAGAACATAGGAGAGAACTCTCTGTTTCACTTGATGGGCTTGTGACTTTTCTTGAGGTAGTTTGTCGATGTTCAAGTAATCTATGAATGGTTGCTCCAATCTAGCTCCTTGTCCATTTTGGCAACGACAACCTCCCCTTCAAGAGAAAGTCTTCGATGAGTTTAACATCAATAAGGGATAGGACTTGTCTATTTTGGACCCTTATTGAAATGGACTCATCTTCCGGACATGCCAATTCTTTAGCAAGTTTGGCCAAATCATCTGCTACTATGTTCTCTTCTCAGGGAACCTTGTAGATGGTGACTTAAAAAATTTTGGCCAATAGCTTCCTAGTATATTCGTAGTACTGACGAAGCTTGGGTTTGAGAACTTGGTAGGACCCGATAATCTGGTTGATGACCAACTGAGAATCACTAAAGATGTTGGTGGTCTTGACACAGATAGTGATGGATAACTCTAGGCCGATAATCAAAGCCTCATACTCAACTTCATTGTTGGTGCAAGGGTTGGAAAGATAGTATGAGAATCTCATCACATCGTGTTCTGGAGTTAGGAAAATTATTCCTACCCCTGCCTTTCCTCAAAGAATAGATCATGGTGCTTCCCCTTTAAGAAAAGATGCTACACCATCAAAATACATCTCCCATCGGTGGTTGTCGGCCTCCCCTAAGTTCATGATTTGTTTATCAGGGAGATCATTACTAAGTGGAAAATCATCGTGAAGTGGCTTAAGAAATTGCTAGTGCTTATCCTTTTATCGCATGGGGATGAATGTGATATCAATGAGAGAATCATGGACTAGCATGCCAAATGTCCGAATAGCATTGGCCATGTCATGAAGTATTGTAGTGGATTCATTCTAGAGATCAAGTTCACCTTATAAGAAAGCATATAGTGCCATAGCTTTTGGGAAGTAAAGATCAAAGCTAGGAAATATTTTTCAATAGGTGGACAGTTCAGTTCAGTAGGAATCAGACTATCGTTGAGGTAGTAGAGAGTGTTCTTCTTCCCTTCATCATTGGCTTGGGCCAACAGAGCACCGAGAGAGTCGTCCAATGCAGTGGTGTAAAATATGAGTGGCCTGCCCGGGAAAGGGGCTGCTAGAACTAGCAGCTTCACCAAACACTGCTTGATGTCATCGAGAGAATGCTGGCACTTATTATCACACCTAAACTTGGCATCCTTTTTGACAAGTGCTGAGAATGGTTTGCATCTCCTCGATAGGTTGGGGATAAATTATCTTAGACCAACCATCCTTGGAAGGATCTGAGTTGAGTTAAACTCTTAGAAGGTGGAATTTCTAAGATAGCTTTAAATCTTTTCAGGATCTATTTCTATTCCCTGGTGTTGAATAATAAACCCAAGGAATTTTCCTAAAGCTACTCCAAATGCACACTTCAGGGATTCATTTTGAGGTTATATTATCTTAGTCAAAAACTACTCAAGTTAAAGAGGTGGTCTTCCATTTCTCTGCTCTTGACTACTAGATCATCAACATAACACTCAACCTGATGATGGATGAGTTCGTTGAAGATCTGAGTCATGGCCCGTTGGTAGGTAGCACTAGTATTTTTAAGGTCGAAAGGCATGACCCTATAATAGAAGATTGACTTGAAAGTAGTGTTTCTTTCATCTTTTGGAGACATCTTGATTTGGTTATAGCCAGATGACCCATCCATGAAAGAGAAAACTAC
Organism: Cymbidium sinense; assembly: GCA_021442155.1. Lineage (NCBI taxonomy): Eukaryota > Viridiplantae > Streptophyta > Magnoliopsida > Asparagales > Orchidaceae > Cymbidium > Cymbidium sinense. The sequence continues at coordinate 325,400,099 of CM038214.1, read as the reverse complement.
ATGAGATGAGGCAATATCCACTATTAATTTTAGTATAGGAAGAGGAAACTCATCTTTAGGACATGCCTTATTTAAGCCCAAAAATTGACGCATATGCGAATTTGGCCATTCTTCTTCTTAACTGGTATGACACTAGCTAACCACGTAGGATATTTTTCTTCCATGATGAAACCAGCATTGATTAGTTTCTTGACTTTAGAAATGACTTGTTGTTCAATTTCTATTCACATGCGTCTAGGAGCTTGCTTAAGGTTTGATCAGCAATTTTGCCTTCATCTATGGTGAAAATTTTGTTTAGTGATTTCCTTAACTCCAAAAAAATCTGTGGTGAAAAATTTTTATATGGTCGCCTTCATTTATGGTGAAAAGCAAGAATATAAAAATTCATCTTTTTGGGATGTCACAGACTGGTAAGCTGTTATTCGTGATTTGGTATGTCATCAAGGAATAGTGTACTATCTCGAGAGATAGAAGTCACTACCCTTTAATGGACCTAATCACCTCAATAAGGGCTTCTAAGGACAATGAGTCTACATATGTGTACCAGAGATTCTTCTCTTACTTTACATGAAAAAATAAAGTAGGGTTTATTTTTAACCGGGTTCGTTAAGATCCCTACAAGAGCAAGATCCCATAGTTAATTACATCATATGGGACGGGATCTCTTAAGAATACTCTCGATTAAGGTAAATGATCATTGTCTTCAAAGATTTTAATAAGAAAGGACTATCAATCGATTAGTTCATTTTTGAAGATCAAATGGGATTGATCAAAAAGAGGGAGATATTATCGAAGCCAAAAGAAAGATAAGTAGGAGATACCCATGATGCTAGGAAACCTAGCGAGCATCTCAAACTATCCTATGATTGGGCTTTACATTTTTGAAATTGATTTAATTTATTTGAGTTGCATTTTTCATTAGAAATTTAGGACTTATGATTCCACAACATAAGATTATGGAAATGACTGAGAGGTGAGGAATTATGCCTATGACCCACAAAGGGGAGGAGCAACCTCAGAACCTAAATCTAGGGAGCTTTGGCGAGGGATGAAAGGATAACCTAAATCTAAGGTGAAAATGGATATTTGGTTTGCCTCCACAAGAGAGGACAAACCACCTAATTTCTTGGACTTACAATCATCTGAGGGTGGCCGCCAACTAACTCCTACAATTTTAAATACATGTAGGCAAGTCATATGCTTTATGCAAGGTAGCTAGGTTGTTATTTATTTAGAAAAAGACTAAGTCCTTAAACTCACTCCCTAAAGAGACTAGATCATGTATGGACATGCTTCAAATGACCTAAATCTAATGTAATTTAGATTTCATTTTATTTTCCTTTTTGGACAATTATTTTGACTCAGGCTAATAGGATTCATATGCCTATTGAATGAGAAATAAAGTTATTAGCCAAAATCAACCAAAAGGGAGGAGGTGTGTTTCCACCATGGCTCTCAAATGTCAAGCCAAGTTTCTCTGGCAAAGGTGAAAGCCCTCCAATCAAGAGTGAAATAAGATGCATTTGTGCATGATATTATATAAGAAGTACTCATCTAGCTAAGGGGTAATTAATTCTTTTATCTTGATTTTAAACATAAGCTTTAAGTGAGGTTATGAATTTATTATTTTTAGTTCTGAGTTGTTTAGTTTGGTAAAAGAATTATTTTTTTCCTAAGAGCCTAATCCACATCCAGGCCATACATAAAGCAAGGAATAAACTAGGAAAGAGATGCCACTTAATACACAAGCTAAAAAAATCATCAATCAATTTATAAAGCTAACTGTAAAAGAATAAGAGGCCAATGTGGTCAGGTACCACCACACAAACTTGAAAACAAATTGGGCAGTCGAGCTCTACCCTTATACAACCTGGATTATAAATGAATTAAATACAATTAAGCAAGGAATTCATTGTTATGGGGGTCTTGAAATGAACCAAAGGCTTCACATGATGCATAAGATGAAATCTTATGATGAATGCTCATCCTAATCCCCATAACAATCATTCCAAAATCCTATTGCAAAAATAATTTACATGAAAAGGAAAAGTAAATCTAGCTAACACTTGCAAAATAATGGTTAGCTAAACAAACCACCAAATCCCAAGCATGTATATTGGACTTATCACCCCACACATGGGTGACTAAGTCCACCTGGCTTATTGGATTATGCTTAGGGGTATAAGCACCTACACAACAAAAGAATTTACATTTTTTATTTATTATAGTGCCCCTTAAGCATAGTCCCTTGCAGAAAATAATGGTTAGACTAAGATCACCCTACCATTCATTCTACGCACATACATCCTAACATCCAGTCTAGAATATGTATAACAAAATAAAAGCAAGCATCAAACCATGCACCACCCTAACCTAAAGCTAGAAGTGGTGACTTAGGCTAATGTGTGTGCTTTGGAGGTTTGTGTGGTATGCTTAGATATGTCTTTAAGTTTAAATTTTCTAAGTGTGATGCTTGTTCAACTTAGAGTAGGGTTTCATTTAAGTGATTTGATTATTTTGGATTGATTTTTATTTCATATTTTGATTAGGTTCAAGTTAATCATACAGTTAATTACTAAGTTATAAAGAGAGGGAAAGAGAAGGAAACTTCTCTTTCCTTCCCTAACCTAAGTAATTTCTAAAGTAGATACATATTTTGGTTTTGTATAGTGAATGTTTTGATTAAGTGTTTTAATTAATCCTAAGTTTAGATGAACTCTAAACAAACCCATTCAAAAAGAAAGGCATTTTAAGATTAAATAAAATGAACAAAATTCACAAAATATACATCACTTCATTTCTTTCCCAACATGTATAACATGCATATTAATGAGTCCTAAGCATATCTATACACACAAATGAGAATGTTTTAACACACTTTATGATGCATGCTAATAAAGTAAATTTGAAAGTTTATAATGGATGATTTTCATTAAGTAGGAAAGGTTTCTTATCCAATTTTCACATGCACACAAGGAAAGTAAGTGAGTACAAAGGCATTATTAACTAGAGGTGTAAGGTCAAGACCTACTTAAATACAAAGCCTCACAACCTTGGGGTTGTCCACTAATATACCATTTTCCTTAAATACAAACATATGTACAAAAGAAATGAATGGAAAAGAATGCAAAATTTGTATTAGTTGATTTATTTTGTTTAGTAATTTATATGTACAAGCATAGGTATCATTCTTAAGTGATAGTATAGAATGAATAGGATATGGAATTGGGCAAGTGTTAGGTTCTTTCAAATGAACCATATATTACCAAATCCTATTCAAAACATACTAAAAGAGAAGAGAAGGAAAACCTATACTAAGCACATCCTTATATCTTACACATGCAAGCTTATAAAAAATATAAGTAACACACTTTTAGTTTTGATAATTGATTCATAAATTTTGAAAATAAATTGAATTTAATAGTGATAATAGCCACTCAATTTTTTTTACTTTAGCTAGCATATGCAAATTCAACATAAAGTAAACATTTTCATTATAAATTTAAAATTTGAAAAGTATGGATGCATGAAACCACATGACACATATTTAACATATGGGAAAGAATTAAAGAAATGAAAGTATGTAAACAATTCACTTTAATTAAATTAAAGACAATCTCATGAAATAAGAAAGCTTAAAGTAAACCAAAGTTCATTTAGTATGATTTTTGTTTGATCTTGAGTTTTATTTAATTTTAAAATGTGGATTGAGTTTGCTATTCCTAACCATCATAGTGTTTGATATTTTGTTTAATTTTATGATTAGATTCATTTTAGATTTTGATTAGGTTAAGGTATGAATTAAAGCATGTTAATTAACTGACTTCCACCTTACATAGTTAATCAAATAATTATGAGCTAATGAAATGACAAAAAACCCCACAAAGAATTTAAATTTGTAATACATCCAGGATGAAAAAGGCCTAATGTAATTTGGCTCATGATTAATGGATTATTAAGCTAAGGGGTTTAACTTAAGTAATTTCAAAACACCCCTCACACATATGAGTTGGGTTTTGATTTCCTTAATTAAACTTAGGCTTGGGTGCACTCGACTTAGCCCCTTGATGGAATGTGCAAAGGGAATTGCATTGGTTTTGAGTGAAGAGGAAATTTGAATTTTGACTTTCATCCCCTATTTTCATTATCCAAAAGCTGAGAATGGGAAAATGGCCAGAGCTCTAGGAGGCTTAATGGCTCCTAACACTCTCCTTACTCAATCGAATGAGCCTCAAAATTAAAGTGAATTAGGGGAGTATATTCCCCATGGCAAAGGAAAGCTATCATTGTAGTTTTGATCTAATCCATATGGAAAGGTCATTTGATGTTGAGTTGTACATGGTTGGTTTGAGCTATGAGGATTGGAAACCTCCCATGTGCTTCAAATCAGGGAGGGAGGTTTCACGGCCAAAGCCATGTGGTCGTTTTACCATGGGTCCATTTGGGCTGACCAAACCTATTGGGTTCACACCTCCATAGGATACTGACCTATTTGGAAGGTATCAAGTTGATATTAAGAGGGCTTGACCAAATTCCCCATGGATTTGACCAAACTTTGTTTTATGGCCTAGGCGTAGAATGGTCATTTGGCTAATTTTTGAATTTGAATATGTTGGGTATGTTGAGAAAATAGTTTTGGACAAGTTTCATTGGATTTGGAGTTCATTTGATATGGTTTGGATCATGTTGACCCATTTAGGTCAAAATGGATCAACTTGGGTCAAGTTGACCAATTGGTCAAATTGGGTCAAACCAAGGCTTGGGTCAAGTTCATATGACCATTTGAAATATTTTGGTGGCTTTGGTTTGATTTAATTTGGTTTAGTTTTGAGTTTGGCTCATATGACTTCATTTAGGTCAAATCAAGTTGATTAATTTGACCCATTTGACCTATTGAGCGTCATGGGTAGGTTTAAGTTTGGTTAGTCATATGAAGTGGATTGGTATCTTTATTTCAAATCAATTTTGGTTAAGTTTGAATTTGGCTAAACATGACCTCTTTGAGTGGGTTCAATTGGCTAGGTTAGGTCTAGTTGGCCAATTGAGCCTTTAATCAAGTTCAGCAAGTGATTTGAAATGAACTTGACCCATTTGTTTCAATCAATTTGGCTTAGATCAAGTTTTGACACATTTTGAGTTTTTAGGTCAAGTTGGGTCAACTTGGGTCAAGTTTCTAATTGGGCTAGATTAGGCTCAAATGTTGACTTAGTCAAGTTCAAACAAAATTCATGAATGAACTTATGTCAATGGTTTCAATCAATTTAAATATGGTGGATTTTGGCTATGTTAGTTTCATTTTGGCTAAGTGTTGACTTTCAACTTAGGTTTGACTTGGTTTGACCAAATTTGAGTGATTGATCATCCCATGATGATTGTTAATCATGATGAGAGGCATAGGTGAGTTTGACTCAATCCAATTTCGTTAGGATTACAATTTGGCTCATAAGGGTACTTTAGGTCACTTTGGGTCAAGTGAGCCTAAGTGGGTCAAATGGCTTGGTCAAAGCTTGATTTGAGTTTGATTGAACTTACATGGACTGATTGAAATATATAAATCCATTCAAGTGGTTTGAAGTCAAATGGGTTTTGATTGATTTGACAATTTCATATTCAAAGGAATAACATGAATGGATTTTAGCTTGACTTTTGGATGGAGTTTTGATTTAATGATTGGATTTTGTTTTTATATATGGATTCATTATTGTTGGTTTGATTAAATCATGAAGGAAAATCAAGAGTTTGGCTTGATTTGAAGTTGATTTGGCTAAGTTGAAGATTTTGACTTGAAAGGCTTAGGTTGGGTTTTGAATGGATTTGAGTTTGATTTTTAGAATTGGTTTTGATTGTTTGAATTTATATTTCATTTATATATAGAATACAAATGATAATATAAATGGATTATGAGATTTCATGAATTTGGAATGATTTGATCATGATCTAGCTAAGTCCATTAAAAGGAATTTAAAGGGCTTGGGAAAAATTTTGGAGTTTGAATTTGTGAATTTATTTGATTGATTTATATTTATAGTTCATTTATATGTGAATATAAATGAGAATATAAATGAGTTATGAAAATCCCATGAATTTGATATGATTTGATCATGATTTAGGCTAAGATTTTAAGAGGAAATTAAGGACTTAAGGATTTTAAATTTGAAATTTAATTTTTGGATTTGATTTGATTGATTTATACTTATATTTCATTTATATATGTGAATATAAATGAGTTATGAGAAAATTCCATGAATTTGAATTGGTTTGCATTTGATTTTGGCTAAGTATTTAAAAAAAAAATTAAAGGACTTAGGAAATTTTATGAATTTATTTTGAATTTTGAGTTTTGTCTGATTAGTTTGAATTTATATTTCATTTATATATGTGAATATAAATGAGAAAATCTCAAAGATTTGAATTGATTTGAAGATTATTTTGGCTAAGTCCCTAAGAAGGAATTTAAAGATTTAGAAAAGATTTGGACTGGGAATTTCATTCATGGTTTTAATCATGGATTTCTATTTCAATCACATGGAGTTAATTTTGAATTTGGAGAAAATCAAATAAGATTGATTTAGAGTTTGACTTAAAGGAAGGAAGGTGAGAATGGTTCAAGCTAAGGGTAGGAAATTTTCTAACACCCCTAAGGCATGACATTCCTATGGCTAACTCTTCTAAGTCTTTAAGAAGGAGGTGCACCTAATCACTAGATGTGTCTTAAGACTAAGGAACTCTTAAAGTCTAAGAGAAGTCCTATGTCTAAGATGGAAGGGGTTAAGAGCTCATTCTAAAATGGTCAAGAAAGGGCCCAATAGGTGTGGTGACCACAAGGAACACGACATTGGTGTTGACCAAAATGAACAAAACCAGATTACCAACATAGAAATCTAACCCAAGGAGTACAAAGAATCTAGAGCTTAGTGTAATGTGGCTCTACTTATGTCAAGGACATAAGAGAGAGGGAAGAATCCACTAAGGGATAGCATTTGAACCTTCCACTAGGGAAGCAGGTTCATGTCATCAACAAAGGGATGAAGGTTTGATTTGATTTGAGTCTCACTAGGGAGAAATTACTAGGGAAGAGTTGAATTTGTTTTAATTTTTTTAGGTTTGAATTTTGAGATTAACCTTAGTTTGATGGACTGCAGAGTAGAGCCATGGAGGCCAGACTTAACCCATATTTACCACCAAAGGGGTGTCAAAACATAGTAAGACAACCAACCAAAGGGATGCCTTTGATGTAGCAACTTTGGAAGAAAGTGAAGTAGACTTACATCCTCCAAAGTAGAGACCAACCGGGTAATCATTGGCAAGAAACATTGAACCCAACCTAGGGTCAATTAATGAGTGAATGCTGGGGACTTAAATCAACTCAAAGATAGTCAAGATTAATTTCATTTTAGATTTATTTATTTTGATGGATTCTTGGTTTTACGATGGGTCACACCGAGAAGGATATATCAACCTAGACCTATCTCACATCAACTAAAGGGAGTAGCTTCCCAATGGGAGAACTATCCAACCAAAGGAGTGCCTTGTTTGCAATGATCAATTCGGGAAGAAAGCTTGGGACTCACATCTTCCACAAAAGACCACGGGTGATGGTTTTGGGCAACAAATCAACCCAACCTAAGGTGCAGTAAAAAATAATCAAGAATGCGTCATATTATATCTTCAAGAAAATGATTGTGTAACCGCTATGGAAAAAAAAGATTAAACCCAACCTAAGGGTGACTATGGAATGAATGCCGAGTTGGGGACTTATCTCAACTCTGGTAGTTTGGCAATTCCTATAGGGAGTTCTACACTTAAAGGATGCAAAAGGCCCTTTGGGGCTTGAATTCTAATCCACAAGAATAATTTTTTTTGTTTTGTTTATTATTTTTTTATCATGGACTTGTAGTGATCAAACGAGAAGGAGCTTATATCCTTGACCTATCTTTATTTAACAAGGGAGAATCGCATCCGAACAAATTCTCCAACCAAAGGGGTGGCTACTGGAAAGGGGAAGCCCAATCCAAAAGTAACCCGGTAGTGTCTAAATGGGGTCACAAGGACATGATCCAAATAGAGTGCTCAGAGGACTAAGGGCTTAATCCAAAACCTCGGAGAAGATGACTTAATCATATATCTAATAAGTATTGGCAACTAAGGAGAAAGCATGGGGACTCACATCCAAGAGTGGTGTATCCACCGGGTGAGTCATTGTTAACATACATCAACCGGGTGCCAATTACAATAATTAGCCTAGAAGAAAGCTCGGGACTCACATCCTCCCATAGTGGAACTAATGCTAGATAGTCATCTTCACATATGTGCCATCCAACCTAGGGTGACTATTGAGTGAATGCCACTGGGGACTTATATCAACTCAAACATAGTCAAGAGGAAAGGAGCCTCTGGGACTTACCCTAAACCTCAAATATACTCAACCTAGTTAGTGATGATGGATAGTTCAAGAAGAAAGACTCACATCTTCTTAAACAAAGTCAACATGAGGTATTGCGGGCAAGGAAGTACCATACTAATAAGGCACATTGGTTTGTAAATGGTCAAGTTAGGAAGAAAGGACTCACATCCTCCAATAAGTGACCATGGTGACATAAGATGTGTAGACTGACTTAGAGCCTAATGAGTGCCACAGTTATTCCCACATCAAAATAGCTCGAGATAAAAAGATTTGTGTTTTTTGTGCATGTGTCAAAAGGAAGATGCCTCTGGGGACTCTTACACCTACCTTAAACACTGGGTTTTGATAAAATGCTACGGATGGAAAGATTCCACTAAGAAAGGATGCTTGGGTTCTCTCTCCTATCTTAGAGAATAATCAAAATGCCTCGTCCCAACCCATTCTAATAGCGTGAGATTATGTTTGTGAAAGAGGGGATAGATGCCAGGGGGGACTCTACACCTACCTAATGTCATGGTGGATTCTCAAGATAAGCAAACAATGCTTCAAAAGGAGAGAAGATTTGATGATGGAATCAGATTTTTATTCTTTTTATTAATAATTATTTTCAAACATGATTTTTCATGGAAAATATTTTAGGTAGAGCCCATTAATGGAAGCATGGGTGTTCCCTTTACAATCAATAATTGAAGATCCTCCTTGGTAGCCTTCTATGACATGGGGCCTTCCCAAGGGGTTCAAACTTCCTCCCATCTTGACAACAATTGGTCTCCTTAGGACAACACAAGTTCCCTACTAAAGACCTAGGACCAACTTGTGAGAGCTTGAATCAGGCCAAACTGGAGGTTCTGCACACCCATAGACTTTCCTCCAAACCTTCAGCTCTTCTAACATCAACTTTGCATTCTCATAGATCTTGTTACCCAATGCTATCCTTAGTGATGGGAGTTGAACTTCTAAAGGTAGAATGCTTCGACCCATTCACAAGGAAAAATGGGGTAGACTGAGTATGTGCGCCCACAAGGCTTCAACCAACCGCTCATTCCACTATCTTGTTGTCGTCAAGTATCTTCTTTAATATCTGGATGAGAGTTTTGTTGAATGCTTCCAAGCCATTTGCTCTTGGGTAGTAGATGGTGGAGTATCTCCAATCTATAGGTGAAGCTATTGATCTTGCTTTTGAATACCATTATCAAATATAATTCATTGAGGCACCCCAAACCTATATACAATATGGTTCTAAAACTAAGCACATGAATGATCGAAAGTGGATGATTTCTACCCCGAAAAGTAGTCATAAAGATGAACGATGACCCTTGGAAGAAGGAGGATCAATCGACCATAATGTTTACCCAACACTAAATGGCCATGAGGCCAATGGTGTAAATAGGTTGGTGGAGGACCACACCATGACACATTGATGGCATCTCTAGCTACATCCATGCACCATAATCATCAGGCCATAGTATCTGCCTTGATCTTCATCTTCATCTTCTAATGGATTGATGCTTGATAGACTAATGTAATTACAATGCCATTTCATGTTTGTTTTAAATAGTGTAACCACATTTGGTCAAAGGATAGCAGACAGGTGCCATCAACAAGAGTAGAGAGCTGTTTCACTGATGGCTTGTGACTTTTCTTGAGTAGTTTTCAAATAATCTATGAATGATTGCCTTCAATCTAGCTCCTTCCATTTTGGCAATGAACCTCCCCTTCAAGAGAAAGTCTCGATGAGTTCAACATCAATAAGGATATGACTTGTCTATTTTGGACCCTTATTGAAATGGACTCATCTTCGACATGCCAACTCTTTGGCAAGTTTGGCCAAAGCATCTATTGCATTCTCTCGCCTGGGAACCTTGTAGATGGTGACTTGAATTTGGGCCAACACTTCATGGTATACTCATAGTAATGATGAAGCTTGGGTTTGATAACCTTGTAGGACCCAGATTGATGATGACCAAATGAGAATCCAAAGATGTTGATGCTCTTGACAATAGTGATGACTAACTCAGTACAATCAAAGCCTCATACTCACTTCATTGTTGGTGCAGGGTTGGAAAGATAGTATGAGAATCTCATCACATCATGAGTTAGAGAACTATTCTACCCCTACCTTTCCTGGAGAATAGATCATGGTGCTTCCCCTTTATGAAAAGAAGCACCATCAAAATACATCTCATCTGATTACCCTCCCCCTAAGTTCATGATTTGTTCATCGTGAGATCATCCAAGCAGAATCGAGGAAGTGGTGTGTGCTAAGAAATTCACTGGTATCCTTTATCGCATGGAGGCAATGAATTTGATATCAAACTATGAGAGAATCATGGACCATCATGCCAAATGTCTGATAGTTGGCCATGTCATGAGGTACTAGAATTTGTTTTAGAGATCAAGTTCACCTTATGAGAAAGCATATAGTGTCAGCTTTTGGGAAGCAAAGATCAAAACTACAATGTTTCAATAGATGGTTCACTTCAACAGAATTAGATGGTTGAGGTTGAGAGAGCATCCTCTCCTTTATCATTGGCTTACAACAAAACATGAGAGTCATCATCAATGCAGAGAATGAGTGGCTCCTGGGATAGCTAGAACTAGCTTCACCAAATACTTTGATATCTTCAAGGCACTACTTGTCATCCCACTTGAACATGGCATCCTTTTGATTGTGAGAATGGCTTGCATCTCGAGGTTGGAGATAAAGATATTAGATATGCACCATCCTTGGAAGGAAGTTGAGTTAAAACTCTTAGGTGGCATTTCTAAGATAGATCTTTCGTGATCTATTTCCCCGGACAACAAATGCAAGGAATTTCAAGCTACTCAATGCACGGGATTCAGATTATATTATCTTAACCATTCAAAACTACTCTCAAGTCAAAGGTGGTCTTCTTTTCTCTCTTTGACTAGATCATCAACTAGCACTCAACAATGATGATGAGTTCATTGAAGATCTGAGTCATGGTAGCAACATTTTTAAGGCAAAGGCATGACCCTATAATAGAAGATTCAATGATGTGAAAGTGTTTCTTTCATCTTCGAGACATCTTGATTTGGTTATATGATGACCCATCCATGAAAGAGAATTGCATGAGATGAGATAATGTCCACCATTAATTCTAGTATAGGAAGAGAAACTCATCCTTAGACATGCCTTATTTAAGTCCCTAAAATTGACATATGTGAATTTGTCATTCTTCTTCTTAACGGTATGACACTAGCTAACGAATATTTTCTTCCCGATGAAACCATCGATTAGTTTCTTGACGAAATGACCTATTGTTCAATTTCTAATCAGAGCTTGCTTAATAGGGTAGATCTATTGCTAGCTTGTGGATGGCCATGGAGATAATCCGCATCTCTTCATAACTCCATGCAAAACTCAATCAATAGCCTAACTAAGTCATTGGTTTCTTCTTCATTCAAATGAAGATGTATGATGGATTTTCTTCTCGTTGATTTCTTTAAGCTTGTCAATTGTTGAATGAATCTCTCTTCAAATTTTGGCAATGCCTCTTTGATTTGGAGATCATCTGGATCATCTGAGGTTTCTAAACACACATTCTCATAAGAGTTGGTGTGTGAGAACCTATAAACTCCAAATGATTGGTAAAATAAACTAAGCGTAATCATCATCAACCACAATACCAAATCCTAATCCTACTTTGATTGTGCTTCTCAGTATTCCACAGCTTCAAAATTTACTCGGCTATGTATGAGGAACTAAACCTTTCTATATAAGATTATGAACACAAGGTAGTAAAAGTCAAATGGTAATTCATTAATTCTTAAATGAATCTTCCTCAAGTTCTACATCAACAGGACTTGAGGATGATGATCCCAAAAGAACCTTCTTCCTTTCACTAGAAGACTTAGGGACTTTCTTAACTACTAAACCTTCAACTTTGAGATGTAAGTGAGGTTAGAGCTAAGGTTCCTACCGCCTAATAGTTTCACATAAACTTGATTTGAATACTTTGCTTTGTTTGGAGGCTGCCTTCTCTCTCGATCAAAAGTCACCTCCAATGGAACCTGAGAGGGGTTGGTATACTAATCACATTAGACTCATCCTCAAGTTGATTCCAAGTCAATGTGAATAGTAGGGGTACTCTATGAACTGGAACATGACCTCTGGCGATGATGGCCAACCGGGGTCTTCCACCTCTAAATTCTCTGTTTGCCTCCTGCTGGTGGAGGTTGAGCCATCCTACCCACATGTCCATATGATGGAATGAACTGGTGGAATGTAATATGCAGATTTATTTCTTCCTCATTTCCCCTTTCTTGTTCACTTGGATTTTCATTTTTCTTTTCTTTTTCTTCATTTTCTTTTCTTTTGATTTTGAGTTTGAATTTTGTCCAAGTTCATGAGAAAGGGTGTTTTGAGGAAGATAGTAGGTCGCATCCTCATAAATCTCAACCTCTAACTAAAAAATAGCTTTTCATCTCCATGATTCAATCCCATCTTTCTAAACTTGATGCACCGATGGAGGGAGGATGGAATGATCTTATTCGATGTATCCAAGGCCTACCAAGCAAAGTATGAAGTATTCAATCAATGATGTAAAACTTGGCTTCTCCTTCACCACCTTCTCCAAAGGTAACACTATAAAACAAAGTCTCACCTTGTTCATTGAATCCTCTCAACATCATTTGATCTCCTGAGTGTGGAGATGTTGATCCTCAAATAGGCAAGGGTCTTTAGACTCATAATGTTCACCATGCAGATCCATGAACTCGCAAGTCTAAGTCCATGTCAATTATGATGTAGAGGGGACAGTTGTGCTCCAAGTCCCCCATAAGAAGGTCTTCATCTGTGAACATGATCCCCTAAGCTTCTTTGTGTAATGTGTCTCCTCACCTATAGCAGTCAGCTGAGCTAAGCATATTTCAAGATCAAGGAGAGCCTTGATTAATGATTCCCTCATCTCTTTGGATAAGACAAGGGCATCATTTAGCTTAGATGGCAACTTTCTTAGATGAGAAAGGACATTGTAGTCCAGATGGGCTGGTCCTCCACAAGCATATCCAAGGGTGGAGCATCCTATGGAGGGATTCTAATCCTCTATACCAATGACTTGTTTTCCTATCTTGAGGTGCTCCTAGGAGGTAGAACCTTGCCACTGGAGGTTGACTTGGTGATCTCTTGTGGTGGAAGGTTCTACCGCACATCGCTCACCTGCTTCTCCTATGGGACCCTCAAAGATGATTCCAAGTCTATCTCAAGAGGTGAACCCATAGTATTGAGTAGGAAAGTCCAACTCTAAATCAAAGAAAGGAAGATCAAATTATTATAGTTATTTTGACTTGAAGAGTTATCATTAGAATAAAGAAGATAAACCATCAAGTGACAGATGTAATTCAAACTAGCTTTATTCTTCAATTTCAAATTATTTTGGAGGTACAAAAATTAAGTAAAGTGAGTGGGTAAGGGATTTGATGCCCTTATCCACGATACAAGAGTTCTACTAGTAGAAGAAGAAAAGGCGTGGAAGAAGTTGAAGTGCAACTGAAGGCTGGACTGGCTTGGTGGTTGCTAATGGCTATCTAACACACATTTGATGCTACTGAGCTCCTTTCACTAGCAGTAACTTGCAAACCTTCCTTGATGTTGGAGGTTTGACAACTGTGCACTTGCAAGGAAAGCTTCTTGATCTTGGATGATCTTCTTAGAGGTTTTGATAAAGAAATATCCCAACCTTCTTTAGTTTTGGAAGGATCACATGTATCCCCAAGGATTACCCTAATGGAATATGGTTATTTTCCACAAGGTATTCCTTTGGGATAACTACAACACCGGTCTTGAAGCTATGTTCAAGCTAGTCCTTGAATGTAAAGCAATCCTCCAAAACATGGCCAAGCATATGGTAGGGAAAAGTTAGGATCATGACTTTTACTTCCTCCCACTCTCCTGGTAGCTAAAAATTAGGTTCTTTAAGAGATTCTTAAAGATCTTCTTGATTACCTTAAATGAATAAGGTTTGTTAAGCTTATCTAAAAGAGTGGTGGACCATAGCTACAAGGGTTTGTGTGCCGTTGTGGTGGTATGGTGAGGCAAGGTGCTACCATGTGGAGGTCTGGAGTGGGGCTGCCTCGCAGGCAAAGGAGGTGGAGGCGAGGTCTGGTCTCTGACCATCTCTAGTCGCTACTTCCTTATCTATCATCACACTGCCTCCGCTTCTTCTAGACTGTGGGTTTTGCTTTTGACAATTGTTCTTGAAAAGGCAACTCCTCCTTGTAGACTAGCCACCTTGTTGATTATCTTCTCAAATGTCTTGATAGTGAAGCCCTTAAGCATGAAGGTGACCGGGCCATGGATATTCTTCAAAAGAATCTCAATGGCATTATGCTCAGACAGCTGTGGCTCACATTTCATACTCAGGTTATGCCATCGAAGAACATAATAAATAAGGGACTCACCTGGGTGATGTTGTGCTACAAGATCACCACAAGAACCCTTTGTTGAGCTCCAGAAACCTCTTGATAAAGAGTTGCTCTAACTCAGAAATGTCTTAGAATATTGGGTTTAACATACCAAAAGCAATCCGCTAGGCTACTAATGAAGAGGTGAAAAGCAAAGCATCATTGCCACGGTTGCAATAACCGGCCTAAGTGTTATATGTCTACCTTGGGTTTCCAATACCATCAAAGCTTGAAGGAAGGTGGCATGAAACCCTTGGGATATTGATTGAATCAAATTCCTCTAGGGTCTACCCTTTGAACCGATGATCCTCCCGCTTGAGCCAAAGCTTCCTTCACTGCTCAACCATGGATTATATCTTTTCTTATATGGAGGTACTTTCCACTACCTTCCTATACATGCTAATGCTACCTTGCTCAATGGGAGAGGTTTGGTCCAAGACATGCACTAACTCAGTACTAATGTGGTAGTAGGATGAACTAGCTTATTTTGAGTACAAACTACCGCTAACAAGTCCTTTAACTATCATGCCCATCTATCTATCTTCATCTTTCTTCAACTAATGGAGGTGATTGGGCTGTGTCTTCTTGATCAACCTCATCACCTTCCATGGCCTGCTACTCCCTGAGAAGAGATCCTCTAGTATCTACCATACAAACTCCAGCTGAGTCTCCCAACAAGTCATCTTCATTGGGATCGAAGCTGACTTTCTCCTCATCTGACCAATCATACCCAAGATCTCTTTTTTCCATGAAATAATGAGCACTATCTCATTTAAAGAATGATCATTAGCAAGTACAAATATCTGACGGTGTGATCATCGTATCGAGGCACCGCACCTCGCTGCACTGGGAGTCAATCCTGAGGATACTCACTAGATGAGACACTCTAACTATCACTGTATGAGGGGTGACATTCCTAGGAGGTTCCACTATCCTTGTGTAGCCGGGCTATCATCCGCCACCTAATACCGCTACCATCTCCATGTCGAACTGAGTTGGTGAAGGGATGACCATTATGCTTCGGGTCACCTTCCACCACCACTGGTAGAAGGTCAAGCGAGAGCTCACCACCCACAAGTAAGTGGTAGGATCCCTAGCCGATCACCAACGGCGCTTCTCGATATGGCCTTCATGGCCTTTGATGGAACTAGAGATGCTGGACGATGGTGATGGCGGAGGGAGAGCGGTGGAGACACCACCGACTCTCTATGAAGAGCTATCTCCCGTGATGAGTCCAGTAGTAAGATGTGTCAATATGGTCGGTGCGTAGCACGTGAGCTGAAAATCAATAAGTGCGGAAGCTGACTGATGAACCTCCCTCCCTACTAGTAATGTGAGCAGATGTATGGGCCTCTCTGACCCTCTCCTAATGGATATGTTTGCCCACACTTTGGGGGATCATGGATCTCAGATCAAATTGAGCTCGACTCAGTCCGTAAGCTCCCACATGGTGCAAGACCATCGGAAAATGACCTCCGCTCTAGTAACCTGTGGACCACTAGTGGAGGTGATGTGTGGTCCTCCAACATCCTCTCTCTCGACCTAGAGAGAGGAAAAATTTTGTTGTAACTAGTGGTGAAGTCAACAGAAACTCATATGGGCAGCCTCCATCTCCTGGCAATCCTAGTGATACCACTTGATCATGCAATTTTTATTGTTTATTACATTCTGCAGATGGGAGGAGTGAGAGCTAGACCCATACTCAAAAGTGGGGAGGCAATCCAGAGAGGGAGCCTTACCTTAGAGGGTATTGATGAGAGGTGCTAGCCCTCACTAGGAGCATGAAAACCATGATAAAAAGGCATGCTAGGCTACTACCAAAGATGGTGGACCGCCATTGCTTTCCTTTTCAATGAGGAGATGTCGAATCGAAGGTAGATCTTCCCTCACAATCCTGCCTCCCTCAAATCCCCTACCAAATGGATAAGGTGTATGATCCAATTGGGGAAGTTGGCTTGGTCCAAAGCCAAATCCATGCCAGAGGAAAGAAATTTTGCAAGCCTACCAGACATTAAAAAGACAGAAAGTAACTGATCAGAATCGATGGTGAGAATCCAATGGGAAATGAGCTTGGATATTTATCTTTGTTGATTTTTTGAATTTGAATTGAAAATTTGAACCCACATCCAACAACTTGGAAGTGTTAAGTGGGTTCAAATGAGAAGATTTAGAAATTTGATTGAAAGAGGAATTATTAATATGAATCCAACTTCAACAAATTTGGGTATGTTGAAAAGTTGATTCAAATATTTTGAGAAGGATGCTTCCATAGGTTCATGTTTGTTTGAATTTAGATTTTTGATTTGAGGACCCTTTCTTTTAACAAATTTTGGTATGTTAAAGTAAGGTCAATTTGATTTTTTTTTGATGAATTTCACTTAGCAAATTTGGGTATGCTATGAAGTGTTTGAAAATAATTATTTTCTTTTGGTGAATTGTTGTTTGATTTTGAAATTGAATTCCCACTTAGCAAATTTAGGTATGCTAAGTGAAGAACCCAAGTGTGTTTTGTTTGATTTTTTGAAAATAGGATTCTAGCAAATTTGAGTATGCTAAGAAGATCCTAAGTGTTTCATTTATTTTGATATTTTGATTTTGTAGATCCTAGCAAATTTGGGTATGAACCTAATGTGATTTATTTTTTGTTTTTGATTTATTTGAAAGTGAGACTTTACTTTAGAAAATATATGCCAAGGTTGAAGTCCCACTTAGTTTTGAATGGAAATTTCACTTAGCAATTTGAGTATGCTAAATGAAATTCTAAAAGATGTTTCATTTTGATTTAGTTTGTTTTTTTTTGAAATGGAAACTTCTTAGCAAATTTGGTATGCTAAAGAAAGAAGTTCCAAGTGTTGAAGAATTTTTTTTTTTGTTTTGATTTTGGAGACCACTTAGCAAATTTGAGTGCTAAATGAAGTTCCAAAGAAGTTTGTTTGATTTTGAATTTGGAGACTTCACTTAGCAAATTTGAGTATGCTAAATGAAGTTCCAAATGTGTTTGAAAATTTTGATTTTGATTTGGAGACTTAGCAAATTTGAGTATGCTAAATGAAGTTCCAAATGTGTTTGAAAATTTTATTTTGATTTGGAGACTTCACTTAGCAAATTTGAGTAAAATGAAGTTCCAAATGTGTTTGAAAATTTTGATTTTGATTTGGAGACTTCACTTAAATTTGAGTATGCTAAATGAAGTTCCAAATGTGTTTGAAAATTTTGATTTTGATTGAGACTTCTTAAGCAAATTTGAGTATGCTAAATGAAGTTCCAAATGTGTTTGAAAATTTTGATTTTGGATTTGGAGACTTCACTTAGCAAATTTGAGTATGCTAAATGAAGTTCCAAATGTGTTTGAAAATTTTGATTTTGATTTGGAGACTTCATTTAGCAAATTTGAGTATGCTATATGAAGTTCCAAATGTGTTTAATTTTTTTTTTTTTTTTTAATATATAATATATATATATATATATATATATATATATATATATATATATATATATATAATTTATTTATTTATTTGAATTTGGAGACTCACTAGCAAATTTGAGTATGCTAAATGAAGTTCCAAATGTGTTTGAAAATTTTGATTTTAATTTGGAGACTTCACTTAGCAAATTTGAGTATGCTAAATGAAGATTCCAAATGTGTTTGAAAATTTTAAAAATATGATTGTTGATTTTGATTTTGAAAAGAGGACTCATTCAACAAATTTGGTATGTAGAATGGAGGTCAATCTTTTTTGAAATGTAAAATTTTATTGTGTGATTATTGCTTTTTGAAAGAGGGAATTCCAACTTAATCATATGTGGATATGTTTAAATGGGATTTCAAATGATATCATTTTTTATTAGAATGAAATCTTCATTCAATAAGTTTGAGTATATTAAATGAAGATGTTCATATGTTCTTTTAAAAAATTTAACTTTATTTGAAAATGAAACTTCCATTCAATAGTAGTGTATTGAATGGAAAGGTATGTGTGCTTTTGAATGTTTTATTTTTAATTTTGGTTTTGATTTTTGGAAAGATGATTGTTCATTTCATTTTGAAAATGAAATCTTCATCAAAATGGGTTGAAGGAAGATGTTCATTTGTGCTTTTGGAAAAGATTGTTAATTTTATATTTGAAAATTCCATGTAACAATTATGAAAATTGTTAAATGAGGGTGATAAAATTTTTTGTGGAAAATATTTTATTAAGTGCATTTTTGAAAGAGTGCTTTTGAAAAGCAAGATTTTTATGAAAAATTTATTTTGTCTTTATTATTTTAGAATGAACCTTTCCTTATCATAAAAAAATGATAAAGAGGAAGTCTTTAAATGTTTTTTTATTTGGATCTCTTTATTTTTATCCATTGGAAAATCCAACCGGTGTTTTAAGACCAACACGGGGTAAGGTCCTAAAACCTAAAGATGTTGGCTAGCTTAACTTAAGAATGAAATAAGCTAAGTGCCAATGGAAAGAAAGATAGTCTAATTCATATCAAAGTACAAACCCACTATCGATACTTGAAGACAATAATCATTTACCAAAGATGGAGAGAGGAACGATCCCTAGCGGAGTCGCCAAAAAATCTATGGTGAAAATTTCTATATGGTCGCCTTCATTTGTGGTGGTGAAAAGCAAGAATATAAAATTCATCTTTGGGATGCACATATCCAGATGTGCTTATTGTGATCGTATGTTATCAGGAATAGTATACTATCTCGAGATAGAAGTCACTACCCTTTAATGGACCTAATCACCTTAATAAGGACTCTAAGGACAATGGGTCTACATATGTAGAGATTCTTCCCTACTTTACATGAAAAGTAAAGAGTTTATTTTAAATGGGTTCATAAGTTCTACAGGCAAGCCCTCATAGTTACATCCTAAGGGATGGGATCCCTTAGAATACTCGATTAAGGTAAATGATCATTGTCTCAAAGATTTGGGAAAGGACTATCAATTGATTAGTTCATTTTTTTGAAGATCAAATGGGATTGATCAAAGAGAGGGAGTTATTATCAAGCCAAAAGAAGATAAGTAGAGATACCCACAATGGGAAACCTAGTGAGCATCTCAAACTATCCTATGGTTGGGCTTTACATTTTGAAATTGATTTAATTTGTTTGAGTTGTATTTTTCATTAGAAGACTTATGATTCCACAACAAGATTATGGAAATGCCTAAGAGGTGAGGAATTATGCTTATGGCCCCATAAAAGGGAGACCTCAACCTAAATCTAGGGAGCTTTGGTGAGGCCAAAAGCACAACCTAAATCTAAGGAAAATGGGTATTTGGTTTGCCTCAAAGAGAGACAAACCACCGACTTTGGACTTACAACCACTGGGGTGGCCACCACCAACTAACTCCTATGATTTTAAATACATGTAAAGTCATATGCTTTATGCAAGATAGCTAGGCTATTATTTATTTAGAAAGAGACCAAGTCCTTAAACTCACTCCCTAAAGAGACTAGATCATGTAAGGACATACTTCAAATGACCTAAATCTAATGCAATTCAGATTTCATTTTATTTTCATTTTGGATAATTATTTTGACTCAGGCTAATAGGATTCATACGTCTAATGCATAAGAAATAAAGTTATTGGTCAAAATCAGAGAAGGGGAGGAGGTGTTTCCACCATGGCTCTCAAAGGTCAAGCCAAGTTTCTAGAAAATGGAAGCCCTCCAATCAAGAGTGAAACAAGATGCATTTCATGATTATAAAAGAAGTACTCATCCACTAAGGGGTTGTTAATTCTTTTATCTTGATTTTAAACCTAAGCTTTAGGTGAGGTTATGAATTCTTTATTTTAGTTTTGAATTGAAAAGTTTGGTAAAAGATTTATTTTTTTCCTAAGAGCCTAATCCACATCCATGGCTTACATAAAGCAAGGAAGAAACTAGAAAAAAGATGCCACTTAATGCACAAGCTTAACAAATCATCAATCAATTTATAAAGCTAATCACAAAAAGAATAAGAGGCCATTGTGGTCGCACCACAAACCCAAAAAAATAAGATAGCTAAGCTCTACCCTTATACAACTTAGATTACAAATGAATTAAATACAATTAAGCAAGGAATTCATATTATGGGGGTCTTCAAGCTTCATTTCTTCATTCTTTTTTTTCTTTCTTTTTTTCTTCTTTCTTCTTTGGTTCCTTCTTTTGATGGTTGGAAGGTGGATGCTCCAAAGGCTTCACATGGTGCATAAGATAAAAGATCTTATGACCAATGCTCATCCTAATCCCCATAATCAATCATTCCAAAATCCTAATTGCAAAAAAAAAATTTACATGAAAAGGAAAAGTAAATCTAGCTAACACCGCAAAATAAAGGTTAGCTAAACAAACCACCAAATCCCAAGCATGTATATATTGGACTTATCACCCCACACATGGGTGACTAAGTCCAGCCTATTGGATTATGCTTAGGGTATAAGATCCACAAAAAAGCATTTATATTTTATTATTATTATAAGCTTAAGCACAATCCCTAAAAAATAATAGACTAAGATCGCCTACCATTCATTCTACATCCTAACATCCAATCTAAAACATATATCATAAAAAAGAAAGCATCAAACCATGCACCGTCCTAACCTAAAGCTAGAAGTGGTGACTTAGCTAATGTGTGCTTTGGACATTTGTGTGTGGTATGCTTAGCTATGGCTTTAAGTTAGAATTTTCTAAGTGAGAACATGTTCAACTTAGAGGAGGGTTTCATTTAAGTGATTTAATTATTTTGGATTGATTTTATTTCATATTTTGATTAGGTTCAAGTGAATCCTATAATTAATTACTGTTATAAAGAGAGGGAAAGAGAAGAGAACTTCTTTCCTTCCCTAACCTAAGTAATTTCTAAAGTAGATTCATGTTTTGTTTTGTTTAGTGAATGTTTTATTATGTGTTTTAATTAATCCTAAGTTTAGATGAACTCTAAACAAACCCATTCAAAAAAGAAAGGCATTTTAAGCTTAAATAAAATGAACTAAATTCACAAAACACACATCACTTCATTTCTTTCCCAACATGTATAACATGCATATGAATGAGTCCTAAGCATATCTATACACAAAAGAGAATGTTTAACACACTTTATGATGCATGCTAAGTAATTCATTTAAGAAATTTGAAGTTTATGATGTATGATTTTCATTAAGTAGAAAAGGGATTTCTTATCCAATTTTCACATGCACACATGAAAGTAAGAAAGGCATAAGTGAGTACAACACCATTGTTAACCAGGGCTATATGGTACAAGAACTACTTAGGGCTACTTAAAGCCTCACAACCTCAAGGTTGTCCAGACTAATCTACCACTTTCCTTAAATACAAACATATGTACAAAAGAAATGAATGAAAAGGAAAGAATGAAAAATTTGTATTAGTTGATTTATTTTGTTTAATTTATATGTACAAGCATAGTATCCTTCTTAAGTGATAGTATATGAATGAATAGGATATGGAATTAAAGTGTTAGGTTCTTTTCAAATGAACCATACATCTTACCAAATCCTATTCAAAACTATACTAAAAGAGAAGAAGGAAAACCACTAAGCACATCCTTATATCTTACTCACATGCAAGCTTATAATTAAAATATAAGTAACACACTTTCAGTTTTAATTGATTCATATATTTTGAAAATAATTTGAATTTAATAGTGATAATAGCCACTCATATTTTACTTTTATATGCAAATTTGACATAAAGTAAACATTTTCATTTAAATTTGAATTTTGAAAAGTATGGATGCATGAAACCACATGACATATTTAACATGTTGGGAAAGAATTAAAGCAATGAAAGCATGTAAACCCATTCACTTTAATTAAATCCTAAAGACAATCTTATGAAATAAGCTTAAAGTAAATCAAAGTTCATTTATGATTTTGTTTGATTTGATTTAATTTTGAAAATGTGGATTGAGTTTTGTTATTCTAACCCATTCCACATGTGTGTTTGATATTTTTTAATTTTTAGATGATTAGTTTCATTTTATATTTTGATTAGGTTAAGGTATGAATTAAGCATAATTAACCCTTACACACCCTTAGCATAGTTAACCAAATAATTATGAGAGATGACATAAAACTCACAAGGAATTTAAATTTGTACTAGGAAGAAAAGGGCTAATGCAATTTCTCATGATTAATGGTTAATTAAGTTAAGGGGTTTAACTTAAGTAATTTCAAAACACCCCTCACACATATGAGTTGGGTTTTGATTTCCTTTGAACTTAGGCTCTTGAACACCAAGCATCTACCCAAAGTAGATTAATTAAGTTTTGGAAAGATTTAGAAATTTTAAGAAATTAATTAAAGAGTAATTAATGAATTAACCCTTAATTAAGAGAGGATTAAGAGAAAGAAGGGGTTTAGGAATAGCTTAGGGAAATACCCAAAATTATTCCTAAGCCTCCTATTCACTGGATCAAACCTTCAACTTATAAGGGATTAAAACACTAATCAAACCCTTAATTATCCTTAATTACATAAAGGGGTAATTAGGAAATGCATTTGCAATTCCCCCAATTAAGCCATCAATAAATCCCAAGAAAATTAGGGGAGGTAGAAGTCATCCCCTAAAATATACCCAAGAAGTTTGAGATTAATCACTAGATTAATTAGGTCATAATTAGCAATCAAAATTTCCAATAAAAGGCAAAATCAGAGAAAGATACAATTCAAAATCCATTAAAACTAATTTTAGAATATTCTAGATTGTGGCAATTTACCTCATATTTTTTTATTTAGGGAGATATAAATTTATAAAGCTTAAAGGATTAATTAGAATTAATTAAAACCTAATTAAACCCCTTAATCCATAACATGACACACGACGGTGGTGTTCATGCATGCGTCAGCGGTGAGCTCACTTAAACGTCCATCACCATGCGTGGTGGCGGATATGGTTTAGCCTTGATCTCGATCATGGTTGAACTGAGATTAAAACCATTCTAAAGGATTAAATCAAATCGTGTTGTTTAATCTCGTCCATCCAAAATGCGGATGGATGGCCAAATCTATCCCCGAGTGAATCATAGGGTCCATGATCTAAGCCCGATCCGAGCTTGATTGAGCATTGGGATAACTTTTACACACCATCACAAAGCATAGAAGATCACATCCAACGGTCAAATTCTCATGCCATTAACATTTCTTTCACAAAGGACCAACACACCTTAAGTGGTAGTGAAAATTACCTCAGAGGTGATCACCGGCTCGATTCCTTGGAGGATCTTTGCAGTTGAGATGAGCGTGGTGAAAATTAGCTCTAAGGTTGGGTGGTTTGCTCTATGGACCAACTCCCTTGCTCTTGCTTGGCTTGATTGAACTAGCTCTCCTCCCTTTGGAGCTCATGTGAAGGCTTGGGTGCACTGACAGCCCCAATGAATGTAAGGGAATTGCACTGGTTTTGAGTGAAGAGGAAGTTTGAATTTTGACTCTCCCCATTTTCACTAAAAAAGAATGGAAAATGGCCTTCTAGAGCTTAGGATCACTCTCGATGGCTCTAACTCTCCTTACTCAATCTGTGAGCCTCAAAATTGAAGTGAATTAGTATATCTCCCCTTATGGCAATTGGATGGCTGAAGCTATCTTTTTTTTTATCCAATTGCCATATGGAAAGTGGTTTGAGCTATTAGGAGTTGGCACATGGTGTTTGAGCTAAGGAGTGGATTGGTAACCTCCCATGTGCTTCAAATCAAGTGGAGGGAGGTTTCACACATGGCCAATTTGACCCATGTGGTCGATTTTGGCCTTGGGTCCATTTAGGCTGACCCAAACCATTGGGTTGGGTGCACCACCCTCCATAGGGTCTACTTGACCTATTAGGAAGGTATCAAGTTGATATGAAGAGGGCTTGACCAAATTCCCATGGATTTGACCAAAATTTGTTCTATGGCCTAGGAGGTAGAATGGTCATTTGGCTAAAATATGTTGGTATGTTGAGAAAATAGGTTTGGCCAAGTTTCATTGGATTTGGAGTTCATTTGATATGGTTTGGCTCATGTTGACCCATTTAGGTCAAAATGGGTCAACTTAGTCAAGTTGACCAATTGGTCAAATTGGGTCAAACCAAGGGGTCAAGTTCATATGACCATTTGAAATGTTTTGGTGGCTTTGGTTTGATTCAATTTGGTTTAGTTTTGAGTTTGGCTCATATGACTTCATTTAGGTCAAATGGGTCAAGTTGACCAATTTGACCCATTTGACCTATTGAGCTAGGTCATGGGTAGGTTTAACTTTGGTTAGTCATATGAAGTGGATTGGTATCTTTATTTCCAATCAATTTTGGTTAAGTTTGAATTTGGCTCAACATGACCCCTTTAGGTCAAGTTGGGTTCAAGGTCAATTGGGCTAGGTTGGGTCTAGTTGGCCAAGGTGAGGCTTTGGTCAAGTTCAACAAATGATTTGGAATGAACTTGACCCATTGATTTCAATCAATTTGGCTTAGATC
The DNA here is from genome assembly GCA_021442155.1 of Cymbidium sinense. NCBI lineage: Eukaryota > Viridiplantae > Streptophyta > Magnoliopsida > Asparagales > Orchidaceae > Cymbidium > Cymbidium sinense. The sequence goes on along the minus strand of CM038214.1, from coordinate 325,374,820 downwards.
AAGTTTTGACACATTTTGACTTTTAGGTCAAGTTGGGTCAACTTGGGTCAAGTGGCCAATTAGGCTAGGTTAGGCTCAAATGTTGACTTGGTCAAGTTCAAACATAATTCATGAATGAACTTAGATCAATGGTTTCAATCAATTTTATGGTGGATTTTGGCTATGTTAGGTTTCATTTTGGCTAAGTGTTGACTTGGTCAACCCTTAGGTTTGACTTGGTTGATTGATCATCCCATGATGATTGTTGATCATGATGAGAGGCACAGGTGAGTTTGATTCAATCCAATTTGGTTAGGATTAGAATTTGGCTCATAAGGGTACTTTAGGTCACTTTGGGTCAAGTGAGCCTAAGTGGGTCAAATGGCTTGGTCAAAGCTTGATTTGAGTTTGATTGAACTTACATATGGACTTATGATTGAAATATAAATCCATTTGCAAGTGGTTTGAAGTCAAATGGGTTTTGATTCATTTGACAATTTCATATTCAAAGGAAGAACATGAATGGATTTTGGTTTGACTTTTTGAATTGAGTTTTGATTTGATGATTGAAGTTTGTATTCATATATGGATTCATGATTGTAGGTTGATTGAATCATGAAGGAAAATCAAGAGTTTGGCTTGATTTGAAATTGATTTGGCTAAGTTCAAGATTTTGACTTGAAAGGCTTAGGTTGGATTTTGAATGGATTTGAGTTTGATTTTGGAATTGGTTTTGATTGTTTGTTATATTTCATTTATATATGAGAATATAAATGAGAATATAAATGGATATGAAATTTCTTGAATTTGGAATGATTTGATCATGATCTAGGCTAAGTCCATTAAAGGAAATTAAAGGACTTAGGAAAATTTTGGAGTTTGGAGCTTGAATTGTGAATTTATTTTGATTGATTTATATTTATATTTCATTTATATATGTGAATATAAATGAGAATATAAATGAGTTATGAGAAAATCCCATGAATTTGAATTGATTTGATCATGATTTAGGCTAAGTCCTTAAGAGAAATTAAGGACTTAAGAAGGATTTTAAATTTGAAATTTAATTTTTGGATTTGATTTGATTATTTATACTTATATTTCATTTATATATTTGAATATAAATGAGAATATAAATGAGTTATGAGAAAATCCTTGAATTTGAATTGGTTTGCATTGATTTTTTAAGTCTTTTAAGGAAAATATAAGGACTTAGGAAATTTTTGAATTGATTTTTGAGTTTAAGTTTGATTGGGTTTTGAATTTATATTTCATTTATATATGTGAATATAAATGAGAATATAAATAGTTATGAGAAAATCTCAAGAATTTGAATTGATTTAAGATGATTTTTAGCTAAGTCCTTAAAAAAGGAAATTAAAGATTTAGAAAAGATTTGAACTTAGGAATTTCATTCATGGGTTTCAATCATGGATTTCAATTATGGATTTCAATCACATGGAGTTGATTTTAAATTTGGATAAAATCAAATAAGATTGATTTAGAGTTTGACTTGAAGGAAGGTGAGGAATGGTTCAAGTTACGGCTAGGCAAATTTTCCTAACACCCCCAAGGCATGACCTATTCCTATAGATAACTCTTCTAAGTCTCAAAGGCTAGGTTGAGTGTCCACCTAATCAGTAGATGTGTCTTAAGACTAATAAACTCTTAAAGTCTAAGAGAAATCCTATGTCTAAGATGGAAGGGTTGAGAGCTCAATCTAAAAATGAGGTCAACAATTTTATTTAGATTTTTTTTTTTTAGTTTAGTTTAGGTTTTTATTTATTTTATTTTAGTTTAGTTTTTATTTTTTATTTTATTTTCTTTTTAGGTTTATGTTGAGGTTTAGGTTTTAGTTTAGGTTTTTATTTTATTTTATTTTATTTAGGTTTTTTTTATTAATTTTATTTCTAGATTTTATTTAGTTTAGGATTGGCTTTTTTGCTTTTTAGGGTTTAGGGTTTTGGGTTTGGGGTTTGGGGGTTTCGGGTTTTGCTTTTTTACCTTTTCTTTTAAGAGAGAATGAACTCATATTCAATATTTCTTCTTTTTTATTTGACCAACCAAGTAACACACCAAGTTTTTTAAGACACGAGTGATGACATAGATAAAAAATTAAGACGCATAAAGCAAATCAAAAACCTTAGATGACTAGAACTATCTCAGTAAAGACAGATTCCATATGCACATCGATTAGTCGTTCTTCGCTTTCTATTTCATCGAACCACCTTCTCGATAGCGATCCGCCATCATATCCCCAATCTCTCCCTTCGTGACCACCATGACTGTAACCTCCATCGCTCCTCTCACCTCCATAACCACCATTGCTCTGACCACCACCTCCATATCCACCAGAATCTCTAGATCCCCCACCACCACTGTGATAACCGCCGCCTCCACCTTTGCCTCCACCACTAGATCTAGACTGAGCTGTTGACGGTGAAGTTCCTGTCGTCAAGGTTCTGTCCATTCTTAGGGTTTTGATTTATTAGGTTTTAGGTCTAAAGTTTTATTTTTAATTTATTTTGTTACTTTAGGTTTAGGTTTAGGGTTTGGGGTTTAGGGTTAGGGGCTCAAGGTTTAGGGTTTAGAGTTTTGAGTTTATGGTTTAGGGTTTTAGGGTTTAAGGTTTTACAGTTTAGGGTTTAGGGTTAGGGTTTAGGATTTAAGGTTTAGGGTTTAATGTTTATGCTTTAGGGTTTAGGGTTTTGAGGGTTTAGGGTTTAAGGTTTGGGTATACGGTTAGTTTAGGGTTTAGGATTTTGGCTTTAGGGTTTAGGGTTTTTAGGGTTTAGGGTTTATGTTTTAGGGTTTAGGATTTAGGGTTTAGCATTTAGGGTTTATGGTTTAGGGTTTAGGGTTTAGAGTTTAAGTTTTAGTTTAAGGTTTAGGGTTTTTGGTTTTTTTCAATAGAGAGAAATTTCATATTCAACATTTCTTCTTTTTGATTTCTTCAACCAAGTAACACAACAAATTTTCTAAGACAAAAATGATGACATAGATAAAAAATGAGTACGCACAAGGAAAATCAAAAACCCTAGATAACTAGAACCATCTCTACTGTAAAGACACAAATCCATAAGCAATAGATCAGATCGATAGTTCTTCAGTTTCTCTAGTTCCCATCAGAACCAACCTAGCCTCTTGAGTAGCGGAATCCACCATCATATCCCCATTCTCTCCCTCTGCCACCACCAGGGCTGTAACCTCCATCGCTCCTCCCACCTCCATAACCAACACTACTCCGACCACCACCTCCATATCCACCAAGCATCTTAGATCCCCACCACCACGCATAATTGCCACCTCCTTCACACCTCCACCGCCAAATCTAGATTGGGCCCGGCTGCTGTGATGTGTTCTTGCCATCATGCTTATTCTGTGGTTTAGGTTTATTAAGTTTTAGGATTTAAGTCTATTTTTTATTTAGTTACTTTAGGTTGTTTAGGTTGGGTTTGGGTTGGGTTTTATGTTTAGGGTTTAGGGTTTTAGGGTTTAGGGTTAGGGTTTAGATTTTAGGATTTTAGGGTTTTAGGGTTTAGGGTTTAGTGTTTAAGATTTAGGGTATTGTGTTTAGGCTTTAGGGTTTATGGTTTTGAGGGTTTAGGGTTTAGAGTTTGGGTTTTTTAGGTTTGGGTTTTGCTTAGGGTAGGGTTTTAGTTAGGTGTGGTAGGTTTTGGGTTTTAGGAGTTAGGGTTTAGGGTTTTTTAGGGTTTGGCCTAGGTTTTTTTAAAAAAAATTAGTAAATAGTTTAGTTTAATTATTATTTAGTTTATTTTTATTTAATTTTAGTTAATTTTATTTTATTTTATTTAGGTTTATTTTATTTATTTTATTTTAGGTATTTTATTTTAGGTTTTATTTTAGTATTTTTAGTTTAGTTTAGATGCTTTTATTTTAATTTTTTTTATTTTTTTATTTTATTTTTAGTAGTTTAGGTTTTATTATTGGTTTTAGGTTTATTTTATGTTTATTTTAGTTTAAGTTTAGGTTTATTTTTAGTTTTCATTATTTAGTTTAGGTTTAGTTTAGTTTATTTAGGTTTATTTATATTTATTTAGTTTAGTTTAGGTTTATTATTTTATTTAGTTTAGTAGGTTTTTATAGTATTTTATTTTATTTTTATTTATTTTAAGTTTATTTTTAGGTTTAAGTTTTATTTATTTTTTTATTTTATTTTATTTTAGGTTTATTTATTTTTTATTTTTAGTTTTATTATTTTAGGTTTCTTATTTTAGGTTTATTTTATTTTTTTTTAGTTTAGTTTAGGTTTTATTTATTTTGTTTAGTTTAATTTTAGTTTTATTTTATTTTATTTTACATTTATGTTTATGTTTAAGTGTTTTGGTTTTAGTTTAGGTTTTATTTTATTTTATTTTATTTTATTTTTTTATTTAGGTTTATTTATTTATTTATTTTTAGATTTTATTTAGTTTAGTTTAGGTTTTAAGAATTAGGGTTTAGGATTTGTGGTTGGGGTTTAGTTTAGGGTTTAGGGTTTTGGTTTAGGGGTTTAGTTTAGGGTTTAAGGTTTTATTTAGGTTTGTGGTTTTGGGTTTTAGGTTTCAAGGTTTAGTTAGTTTTAAGGTTTAGGGTTTAAGATTGTTTTTTTTTTAAATTAGTAATCTCAGAGTTCAAACTTTAGTTTTATTTAATATTTATTTTTGTTTATTTTATTTTATATTTTTATTTAGGATTATTTTTATTTTTATTTAGTTTAGTTTATTTGTTTTAGGTTTATTTATTTTAACTTAGGTTTTTTTATTTTATTTTATTTATTAGGTTTAGGTTTATTTTTTAGTTTAGTTTTATTTTATTTTATTTTTAGGTTTAGGTTTTATTTTTATTTTTGGTTTAGGTTTAGGTTTTTATTTTCTTTTTATTTGGTTTTAGGTTTTATTTTTTTAGGTCTATTTTAGTTTTTTATTTTTAATTTAGGTTTAGGTTTATTTTAATTTATTTCATTTAATTAGGGTTTAGGTTTATGTTTAGTTTTATTTTATTTTAAGTTTAGGTTTAGGTTTTATTTATTTTAGTTTTAGTTTGGCTTTTTTTTTAGGTTTAGGTTTTATTTTTATTTATTTTAGGTTATTTTTTAAGGTTATGTTTTATTTTATATTGTTTTAGGGTTATTTTATTTATATTTTAGGTTTAGTTTTATTTTATTTATGTAAAACTTGTCAAAATAATCATGACATGAATCCTTTAAAACATTAGTTTAATGCTCAGGCATCCCCTAGAAACGTGTATGGCTACAAAGGAAAAATGTGCAAGGACCGATCAACGCCGGCAAGTGTTAAATAAGTAAGGGTTCCACATTATGGATGATATGAGAAGTTAGTCCATGAAACTAAAATTAGGTTAGAACTTGGAATATAGGTACTCTTACAAGTAAACTAATAGAATTCATAGATATTATGGTTCATAGGAAGATAAATATTTTATGTGTTCAAGAAACTAAATGGGTTGGGGAGAAAGCCAAGGAGATTGATACTTTAGGATTTAAACTTTGGTATTCAGGTGGAAGTCAAATTAGAAATGACGTAGGTGTGATTAGAGATAAAAGTTTAAAGGATAATGTTATAAATATTTAATAGATGAGATAATTATAATGTTAAAGATTATTTTGATACTAAGATTATCAATGTTATAAGTGTTTATGCTCCTCAAGTAGTTTGGATGTAAAGAAAAATTTTGGAATGAATTAGAGGGATTAATATAAAAGATACCTTTGAAAAAAGTATTTATTGGAGGAGATTTAAATGGACATGTTGGTTGAGTTGTAAAAGATTTTAAAAGTATCCATGGTGGTTATGGATTTGGAGTGCCTAATGAAGATGGTAGGACTATATTAGATTTTGCTTTAGCCTATGACTTTGTACTTGCTAATACTTTATTTAAGAAAATAGATGAGCATATTATTACTTATAAAAATGGATCTAGTAAAACACAAATTGATTATTTTCTGATAAGTAAAATAGATCGTTTAGATTGTAAAGATTTTAAGGTCATTCAAAGTGAAAGTTTAAATATGCAACATCAATTTTTAGTCTTATATTTTAAGATAAAATATTGGAATATGAAAAATAAATTAAATTATTATCTTAGGATTAGATGGGGGCACTTAAAGAACACTAATAAAAATAATTTTAAGAGCAAGCTACAAGAGCTTAGAATTTGGGATGTTCATGAGGATGCTAATGTTATGTGAAAAAAAGTAGAAAGCGAAATTAACCAAGTTGTGCTTGCAGAATTAAAAGAAAAAGCTTCTTTTAATAAAAATCATTGGTGGTGGAGTCAAAATGTGCAAGAAAAGATAAAAAATAAGAAGTGTTGTTATAAAACTTGGTTTAGATGTAAAAACTCAAAGAATTGGAAAAATATAAAGTGGCATGTAGAGATTCTAAGAAAGCAATATATGATGCAAATTTTTTTTGCTTTTAGTGATTTATACAATAGATTAGATACCAAAGATGGTGAAAGATGTATGTATAAGTTAGCTAACCGAAGAGATAGGAGAATTAAAGATCTAGCTCAATTGAGGTGTATTAAAGATGAAAATCATAAAGTGCTTTTCTTAGAAAATGATATTGAAAATAGGTGGATGAGGTATTTTGATAAGCTTTTCAATGAAGGATTAGAAAATACGATTTATTTTTGCAACCTTAATACCTTAAACAAAAATAGCGAATTTTATTTTTATTGTAGTATTAGTAAATCTGAAGTTAGAGAAGATTCAAAGAAAATGAAATGTGAAAAATAGTATAATGATATTCCAATAGAAGTGTGGAAATGTTTAGAGATCAAGAAATTTCTTGGCTTACAAATCTTTTAATGTTATTTTAAAGACTAAAAGATGCTAGATGAGTGGAGAAAGAGTTTGTTGATTCTTATATTTAAGAATAAAGGTGATGCACAAGAGTGCAAATTATATAGGAATTAAGATTAATGTGTCACACATTAAAATTATGGGAGAGAGTAATTGAGCATAGGTTATAATGTGATACAAAAGTTTCACAATTAGTTTGGTTTCATGGTAGATCTACTATGGATACTATACATTTGTTAAGAGGTTTAATGGAGAAGAATAGAGAAAGCAAGGAGGATCTACATATGATATTTATTGATTTAGATATGGCTTATGATAAAGTTTCAAGAGATGTTCTTTAGAGAGTTCTAGAAAATAAAGGAGTTAATATTGGTTATATTCAATTCATTAAAGATATGTATACTAGAGCTATTACTTGTGTCCAAACATAAGGAGGTTTGACAAAATATTTTCCTATTTCAATTGGATTACATCAAGGATCAACTTTAAGCCCATAAGTTTTTTTTTCTTTAGTTATGGATGTTCGTACTAGGCATTTACAAGAAGATGTACCTCAGTGTATGCTTTTTGCTGATGACATTCTTCTTGTTGATAAGACTAGAAAGGGAGTCTAAGAGAAACTTGAATTATGAAGGTCAACCTTAGAGTCTAAAGATTTTCGTTTAAGTAGATCTAAAATTGAATATATGGATGTAATTTTAGTTGTAGAAGTGTGTGTGAGTTAGTGAACAAGTCATTAAAAAAGAGTTAGACTGATATGTAGGCTCTATTATTCAAAATGATGGTGAAATAGATGGAGATGTTATTAGTAGAATTCAAGTTTGATGGTTGAAGTGGAGGAATGCATCTGGCCAATTATGTGATAGAAAAGTATCGCTTAAACTTAAAGAAAATTTTATAAGATGGTGGTAAGACCTGTAATGATTTATGGTGCATAATGTTGGCCAATAAAAGAGAAGCATGAGACTAAGTTAAGTGTTGTAGAGATGAGGATGCTCAGGTGGATGAGTGGCTTTGCTATTAGAGATAAAATGCGAAATGAGTATGTTCGAGAAAAAGTTGGAATAGCTCCAGTGGCAGATAAGATTAGAGAGAGTCGCCTTAGATGGTTTGGCCACATAAAGTGTCGGACGTCCAATGACTTGATTAGGAGAGTAGATGCATTAGATTTGCCTTATGTTAAAGAAGGTAGAGGTAAACCTAAAAGGACATGGATAAGATGTATAAAAATGACCTAGTATTTGTATTAATTGAGAATTTGAATAATATACACATAGGAGATGAAGGATTCATGTAGCCAACCCCACGAAGGTTAAAGGTTGTTGTTGTAGGATTTTATTTTTTTTTTTAGTTTAGTTTTTTTAATTATTTTATTTTAGTTTAGTTTTTATTTTTATTTATTTTATTTATTTTAGGTTTAAGTTTAGGTTTTTAGTTTAGTTTTAATTTTATTTTATTTTGTTTAGATTTTAATTTATTTAATTTTAGGTTTTATTTAGTTTAGGTTTAAGTTTTATTTAGGTTAGGGTTTTGGTTACAGGTTGTTTTAGGGTTTAGTTTGAGGTTTAGGATTTGGGGTAGGTTTAGGTTTAGGATTGGTTTAAGGTTTAGGTATAGGTTTTAGATGTTTTTTCAAGTTTTTAGGGTTTAGGGTTTAGGGTGTAAGGTTTAGGTTTAGGGGTTAGAGTTTAGGGTTTAGGTTTTAGGTCTAGTGTTCAAGTTTTAGTTTAGGGTTTAAGGTTTTTGGTATTTTTTTTAGCAGAGAACAAATTTAGATTGAACATTTCTTCTTTTCGATTTCTTCTACAATGTAACACACCAAGTTTTCTAAGACAAAAGCGATGACATAGATAAAGAATAAGCACACATAGAGAAAGTCAAAAACCCTAGACAACTAGAACCATCTTTACTATAAAGACAGTTCTATAAGCAGTAGATCGGGTCAGCCGTTCTTCCATTTTTCTAGTTCCCATTAGAATCACCTCGACCTCTAGAGTAGCGGGATCCACCATCATACCCTCGATCTCTCCTTCCGCCACCACCATGGTTGTAACCTTCATTGCTTCTCTCACCTCCATAACAACCACTACTCTGATCACCACCTCCATATCCACCAGCATCTCCAGATCCCCCATCACCACTACAATAATCACTGCCTTTGCCTTAGCGTGAGCCTGGTTGATAATAATGTTCTTGCCATCAAGGTTTTTCCCATTCTTAGTGTTTATGTTTATTAGGTTTTAAGGTTTAGGTTAATTTATAGATTTATTTAGTTAGTTTATGTTTAGGTTTAGGGTTATTATTTATGGTTTAGGGTTTAGAGTTTAGGGTTTTAAGGTTTATGCTTTAGGGTTTAGGGTTTAAGGTTAAGGTTTATGGTTTAGGGTTTTAGGGTTTTAGTTGGGTTTAGGGTAAGGTTTAGGTTTAAGTGTTTATGGTTTGGTGGTTTAGGTTTAGAGTTTGTGATTTAAGGGTTTAGTTTTTTTGGATTTGTGGTTTTGGTTTTAGGGTTTAGGTTTGTTTAGTTTAGGGTTTGGGTTTAGGTAGGGAGGTTTGTTTTAAGAGTCAGGTTGGGGCTCAGTGGTTTAGTTTAGGTTTTTATCAGGTTTGAAATTAAGCAAACGCAGTTTAGATTTATTTAGTTTATTTTATTTTGTATTATTTATTTTATTATTTATTTTAATTTAGTTTAATTTATTTTATTTTGTTTATTTATTTTATTTTAGGCTTTTATTTTATTTTTGTGTTTAGGTTTATGTTTTATTTTTAGTTTATTTCTTTATTTTATTTTTTGTTAGGTTTATTTTTTTATTTTATGTTTAGGTTTAGGTTTTTTATTTATTTTTTAGGTTTAAGTTTTAGGTTTTATTTTAGGTTTATTTATTTTATTTTTTTTTTTAGTTTAGGTTTATTTTAGTTTATTTTGTTTTATTTAGTTTAGGTTTATTTTAATTATTTTAGTTTTAAGTTTAGGTTTATTTTATTTTTATTTTTTTTTTTTTTTTAGTTTAGGTTTGGTTTTATTTTTTTATTTATTTTTTATTTTTTGGGTTTATTTTTTAAGTTTAGGTTTTTATATACTTTTTATTTAATTTTATTTTAGGTTTAGCTTTTATTTTATTTAGGTTTTTTATTTTTTTGTTTAGTTTAGGTTTTTATTTTTTATTTTATTTTCTTTTTAGGTTAAGATTTAGGGTTTTTAGGGTTTCGGGTTTAGGATTTAGGGTTTTTAGGGTTTAGGGTTTAGGTTTTAGGTTTAGGGTTTAGGGTTTTTGGTTTATTTTTTTAAAAGAGAATAAATTCAGATTCAACATTTCTTCTTTTCGATTTCATTAACTAAGTAACACCCTAAGTTTTCTAAGACACAAGCGACGACATAGATAAAAAATAAGAACACATAGAGCAAATCAAAAAACTTAAATAATTTGAACTGTCTCCACAGTAAAGATAAAATTTGATAAGCTCGATTACGTTTCTTCCATTTCACTTGTCAAAATAAGCCCACCACTCTAGTAGCTGATCCACCATCATATCTCGATCTCTCCTCCACCACCACCACAGAATATCCATCTCCTCCCACCTCCATAACCACCACTACTCCCGACCACCACCTCCATATCCGTAACCACTTCTAGATCCCCACGCTGTCCACCGCCTCTCCTTTGCCTCCACTAGATCTGGGCCGATCATTGATGGTGATGTTTTCGGCCACAAGGTTCTCCCATTCTTTGTTTAGTTTAGTATATTAGGTTTTAGGGTTAGGTTTATTTTTTAAATTTATTTTGGTACTTTAGGGTTTAGGGTTTGGGTTTAGGGTTGGGTTGTGGCTTAGATTTAGGGTTTTAGATTTATGCTTTAGGGTTTAGGGTTTGCTGTTAGTTTATTTAGGGTTTTTTCAAGGTTTAGGGTTGTAGGTTTACGACTTAGGGTTTAGGGTTTAGGATTTAGAGTATATGGCTTTTTTTTTAATTAAGTAAACTGGAAGGTTTAGGTTTATTTAGTTTATTTTTTATTTATTTTAGTTTATTTTATTTTTTTTTATTTAGGTTTTTTTTTTCATTTTTATTTAGTTTTATTTATTTTATTTTAGAATTGTTTATTTTAGTTTCAGTTTTTTTTATTTTAGTTCATATTTTAGTCAAATTTTTTTTTAGGTTTAGATTTTTTATTTTTTATTTTTTTATGTTTATGTTTAGGTTTTTATTTTATTTTTTTAGGTTTAGGTTTTAAGTTTTTATTTTAGGTCTACTTTTCATTTAGGTTTATTTTTAGTTTAGTTTATTTTAATTAGTTTATGTTTAGGTCTAGTTTTAATTTATTTTAGGTTTAGGTTTTATTTATTTTAGTTTAGGTTTAGGTTTATTTTATTTTTTATTTTATTAGGTTTTTTTTTAGGGTTTAGGTTTTATTTTTTTATTTATTTTAGGTTTATTTTTTTAGTTTATTTTTTTAGTTTTATTTTATTTTATTTTAGGTTAATTATATTTTTATTTTAATCTTTTTATTCTTTGGTTTTATTTTATTTTTAGTTTAGTTTTAGTTATTATTTATTTTATTTTATTTATTTTTTTTTTAGGTTTAGTAAGTTTTATATTATTATTTAGTTTAGGATCTTATACATATTTAGAGGTTTAGGTCAGGTTTAGGGTTTAGTGGCTCAAGAGTTTATGGCCCATGGTCAGGTCAGCCCAGTGGCTAGCCTTAGGCTGTGGTTTGGGTTTGGGTGGTATCTTTTCAGGGCCTAGGCCCAGGTTGGGTTTGGGGCCTGGTGTTGCAGAAGGCCCAGGGCCTCAGTGATCAGTGGTTGGATGGCTTAGTTTAGAGTTTTAGGAGTTTAGTCAGTATTTAAGTTTAATTTTTATAGTTTAGTGGTTTTAGGGTCAGGTTTAGTTTAGAGGTTTATTTAAATAATTAACATGCAGGTGGTTTTTAATTTTATGGTGGTTTTAGGTTGGGTCAGTTTGGTGGTCAGTGGGTAGGGTCAGGTTGAGGGAGGGTTTTGTGGCTCAGGTGGAGGTTTAGTTCAGTTTATGGTTTCGTTTAGTGTTTAAGGTTTAGATTTAGGATTTGGTTTAGGATTTTATAAAAAATTTAAGTAAACCCTATGTTTAGTTTTCAAAGTTTATTTATATTTATTTGAGTTTATTCATTTTTTTAATTTTATTTAGTTTATTTTTTTTCTTATTTAGTTAAGTTTACTTATTTTAGTTTAGTTTTATTTTAGTTTATTTTTAATTGAGTTTTTTTTTATTTTATTTTAGGTTAGTTTATTTTTTTTAGGTTGGTTTAAGTTTTTTATTTTATTTTTTAGGTTTAGGTTTTAGGTTTTATTTTTGGTTTTTTTAGGTTATATTTTTGTTTAGGTTGAGGATTATTTTTTAGTTTATTTTATTTTATTTAGTAAGGTTTATGTTTAGTTTATTTTAGGTTTGGGTTTAGTTTTATTAATTTTAGTTTATATTATTAGGTTTTGGTTTATTTTATTTTGTTTATTTGATTTTATTTTAGATTTATGATTTTTTTAGTTTAGTTTAGGCTTTATTTTTCTTTAGTTTTATTTTTAGGTTATTTTTTAAGTTTAGGTTTTATTTAGTTTTAATCTAATTTATTTTATTTTAAGTTTATTTTTTTTATTTTCATTTAGTTTTTTTATTTATTATTCTTTTTATTTTGTTTAATTTATTTTATATATTATTTTATTTAGTTTATTTTTATTAGTTTATTTAATTTATTTTGGCTTTATATTTAGTTTAGGTTTTATTTTATTTATTAAGTTTTTATTATTATTTATCTTATTTTAGGTTTATTTTTTTTTTTTTGGTTTGGTTTTTGGGTTTAGTTTGGTTTAGTTTAGGTTTTATTAGTTTTAGAGTTTTTTTAGTTTTTATCAGTTTAGTTTAGAGTTTTATTTAAGGTGTGGTTTTAAGAGTTTAGAGTTTGGGCTCAGTTAGGGTCAGTTTAGGGTAGGGCTCAGGTTTAGGTTTGGGTTTTTTAAGTTTAGGTTTAGATTTAGTTTAGGTTAGTCAGTTTTGTGGTTTTGGTTAGGTCAGATTTAGGTTTGGGTTTTAGGATTTTAGGTTTGGCTGATCAGTTTAGGTTTAGGGTTTAGTTTAGATTTGGGCTCAGTTGTTTTAGTCATTAGGTCAGAGTTTTTTTATTATTTTATTATTTTTATTTTTTTTTAAATTAAGTAAACCAATAGTTTTAGGTTTATTTAGTTTATTTTATTTTGTTTATTTTATTTTATTTGATTTAGGTTTATTTATTTTGTTTTTATTAGTTTATTTTTAGGTTTTATTTATTTTAGTTTTTATTAGTTTATTTATTTTATTTTTATTTTTTTTTATTTTTAGTTTAAGTTTATGTTTTATTTTATTTTTTTAGGTTTTAAGTTTATTTTATGTATTTTAGGTTTTATTTTTTAGTTTAGTTTAGGTTATTTTATTTTATTTTGTTATGTAGGTTTAGTTTATTTATTTAGGTTTAGGTTTATTTATTTTAGTTTATTTATTATTTTAGTTTAGTTTATTTTAATTTTATTTTAGGTTTAGGCTTTTAGTTTAGGGTTTTTTATTTTATTTATTTTAGGTATTATTTTAGGTTTATTGTTTAGGATTATGTTTTTTTAGTTTTTATTTTCTTTTATTTTAAGTTTATTTTATTTTTATTTTAGGTTTACTTTTTATTTTTTTTAAGTTTTTTATTTTTTTAGTTTAGTTAGGTTTTTATTTATTTTATTTTAGTTTAGTTTTTGTTATTTCTTTTCTTTTCTTTTTAAGTTTAGTTTTAGGTTTAGGTTTTGGTTTAGGTTTTAGTTTATGTTTTTATGTTTATTTATTTATTTTATTTTATTTTGGTTTAGATTTTTTAATTTAATTTATTTTATGGTTTTATTTAGTTTAGGTTTAGGTTTTTTGCTTTTTAGGGTTTAGGGTTTAGTGTTTAGAGATTAGGGTTTAGGTTTTAGGTTTAAGGTTTAGGTTTTTGTTTAGAGTTTAGGAGTTTTGTTTTTTTTTAACAGAGAAAAAATTCATATTCAATCTCTCTTCTTTTCGATTTCATCAACCAAGTACACACTAAGTTTTCTAATTTAGACATTAATAAAAATGACCATTAGAGCAAATCAAAACCATATGTTTATTTTTTTAGTTGAGTTTATTTTTTTATTTAATTTTCTATTGGTTTTATTTTTCATTTTTAGTTTAGGTTTAGCTTTTATTTTTTTTTTTTAGGTTTAGGTTTAGGTTTTATTTTAGGTTTATTTTAGGTTTTATTTTTTAGGTTTAGGTTTTAGTTTATTTTATTTTATTTATTTAGTTTATGTTTAGGTTTAGTTTATTTTAAGATTAGGTTTAAGTTTTATTTATTTTAGTTTAGTTTTAGTTTTTTAGGTTTTTTTTTTTTTTATTTTTTATTTTTATTTTAGCTTTATTTTTTTTTTTTATTTAGGTTTTATTTATTATTTATTATTATTTTTATTTTAAGGTTTATTTTTTTTGGTTTGATTTTATTTTATTTTATTTTAGTTTATTTTATTTTTTTATTTAGTATTTTATATTTATTTTATTCTTATTTTATTTTATTTTTTAGTTTAGTTTTAGATTATTTATTTTATTAGTTTTATTTATTTATTTTTATTTAGTTTATTTTATTTTATTTTAGGTTTTAATTTTATTTATTTATTTTATGTTTATTTAGTTTATCAGGTTTTTAAGTTTAGGATCAGGTTTAGGTTGGGGTATAGGATTTAGTTTTAGGGTTTGGGTCAGTTTACCTGGTTTTAGGGTGTGGTTTAGGGTTTTAGTAGGCTCAGGTGTTTTGGTTTAGTGGTAGGGCTCAGTTTAGAGCTTTAGGTTAGGGTTAGGGTTTGTGTAAGGCTCAGGGTTTAGGGTCAGGTGGTTAGGGTTTGGGCTCAGGTTTAGGGTTTGGGCTAGGTTAGTTTAGGGCTCAGGTTTGGGTGGTTGGGTTTGTGGCTCAGGGTAGAGTTTTGGGTTTGGTTTTATATTTTTTTTTTAAAAAAAGCCCAGATTTAGGTTTATTTAGTTTATTTATTTATTTATATTTTTGTTTATTTTATTTTATTTTATTTTAGTTTATTTATCATTTATTTATTTATTTTTTTTATTTTATTTATTTTTAGGATTTAGTTAGTTTATTTTTTACTTTAGTTTTATTTTTATTTTTTTTAGGTTTAGGTTTTATTTTTTATTTTTAGGTTTTTGGTTTAGATTTTTATTTTAGTTTTTTAAGTTTAGGTTTTAGGTTTATATTTTAGGTTTACTTGTAGCTTTTATATTTTTTTAGTTTAAGTTTAGGTTTACTTTTAGTTTAGTTTATTTTATTTAGTTTAGGGTCTAGGTTTAGTTTATTTTAGGTTTAGGTTTTATTTATTTTAGTTTATGTTTATGTTTATGTTATTTTTGATTTAGGTTTTATTATTTTATTTTTTTGGGTTTAGGTTTTATTTTTTATTTATTTTTAGGGTTATTTTTTAGGTTTAGGTTTTTATTTAGTTTTTATTTTATTTAGGATTTTGTGCCACCATCCTTCAAGATCTTTAATGGCAGTGGGAATCCACGATAACACATTGCACACATTAGAGCCGTTAAGGGTGCAACACACTCCTCTTATGCCTTTCAGAGCTCATGTGTTGCATTTGATTGATAACTATCATAATGGTTTGGTGAAGACTTTCTGAGTTGAGCACCTCTTCATCAAGAGGTTCATTGGAGCTCAGAGGGTGATAGGACCTCATTCTAGAAAAATAGAAACTCAATGAGTCCCTTATTGAATACATTCTCAGGTGGCACAACTTGAGCATGAAATGTGAACCATAGCTGTCCGAATAACAAACCATTGAGATTCTTCTCAAGAATATCCATGGCCCGGTCGCCTTCATGATTAAGGGCTTTACTATCAAACCATTCAAGAAATTAGTCAACAAGATGACTAGACTACAAGAAGAAGCCAAACAGTTTCCCTTTCCCGGCCAATCATCTAGGCCAGCAAGGTGTTTGAGAAGAAGTTAGCGATGTGTCATGGACGAGGGAAGCTAGCCGAGTTCAATATGAGACTATGAGCTCAACCTTTTGCCACCTCCTCTTCCACCACCTACCATCATACCAAACCACCACAATGACCATTTCCACCACCTCAGTCTACCCAATGGGGTATTCATATCCATCGCGTAGCTACTTTCACCTACTCTTGATAGATTGAATAAGCCATTCAAGAGGGAGGTAGTTAGGAAAATCTTTAAGAATCTCTTAAAGAAACCTGACTTTCAGTTACCAGAGCCTAAGAGGCTTGAGGAAGTGGGCAAGAATGATGATCCTAGCTATTGTCTAACCACTACATGTTTGGCCATGTCTTAGATGATTGTATCACTTTTAAGGACTAGCTTGAGCACAGCTACAAGTTGGGAGTTATAGTTATCCCTAAAGAATACTTATTAGAACAACCATCTAATTCTATTAGAGTAATCCTTGGGGATACTTGCGATCCTCTTAAGACCAAAGAAGGTTAGGATATCTCCCCATCCCGAAGCTCTAAGAAGATCATTTCTAAGATCAAGAAACTTTCCTTGTGCCTGAAGTAGCTCAAACCTCCAATACCAAGGAAAGTTTGCTAGTTGCAAAGGACAACTCGGGAGGGTGATAGCTCAGTAGCAACAGCAGCTCACCATACTTGCTCGGGATAGTCCAGTAGCCTAGCCACCATCTGAGTCCAGTACTCCCTCCACCGTTGTAGCTACCACCTCTTCTACCGGCAGGAGCATTGTATCTACGGATAAGGGCACTAAATCTCTTACTTTGCTTACTTTACTTGATTTCTATCATGTGCCTCCACCCAATAAGAAATTAATTAATAAAGCTGATTCTACTTATATATTGTCTACTTCTGATCCTCTTGATTTTATTCTTGTTGAAAGCTCTCCGAGTCTAAATAAAAATAATAGCTCTAGTGGTTCTGATCCTTTCCTTTCTAATTTAGAGTCAGACTATCCTTCTCTGAATCAATCAAGTTCACCTCTTAAAATTGACTTGGAGTCAACTGACTCTAAGGATCCCGTAGGAGAAGCTGTAGGTATGCCCGATGAGAAGGTAGAACTTTCCATAAGCTCATCATTCCAAGAAGTCAATGAAGTTAACCTACGCAGTGGCAAAGTTCTACCACCTAAGGTAGCACCTCAGGATAGTGTAAGAAAGTCATTGGTTTTAGTGAGCAAATAGCCCATCCATTGGATGCTCCACCCATGGATGTGCTTCTCGAGGACCAAACCAAAGTTGATTACAATGTCCTAGCTCACCTTAAAAAGTTTCCTGCTAAGTTAAGCATATATGATGCCCTTGTCTTATCCAAAGAGATTAGAGACTCTCTAATGAAGGCCTTACTTGATCTAGAGATATGCTTAGCTCAGTTGACCGCTACTAAAGAGGAGGCATGCCACTAGAAGGACATCTTAAGAGTTACTTTCAGTGATGAAGACTTACTCCTAGGATGACAGCACAATTGCTCTTTACATCATGGATGTTGGATAGATTATCCAGAGTTGTTGACCTAGGTATCTCAACATTATGAGTCTAAGAACCCTTGCCTACTGAGGATGACATCTCAAACTCCAAAAAAGAATGTATGGTGTTGAGAGGATTCAATGAAGAAGAGAGGGCCTTGGTGTTTATTTTGGATGTATGAGGTGGGGTACTTTTGAGGTGATCGGGTAAGACATTAAGGTATGATGTACTTTTCAAAAGATAGAGTCAACACCCTACAATGGACCTAATAACATAATATGGACTCCTAAGACATGATGGATCTTCAAATGTACCAATGATTTTTTTCCTACTTTACATGGATGAATAAAGTAGAGTTTATATTAAACTAGGTTCTTAAGTTTTCTATGGAGTAAGCCTCTATAGTTAATTACATCTTAGAAAATGAAATTTCTTAAGAATACTCTCGATTGAAGTAAAAAATAATCATCTCCAAAGATTTCAAGGTTAGACTATCAAAGGATTGGTTGTATTTGGAAAATCAATTGGGAAAGTTCAAGGAGAAGACTTATTTTTGGAATCCAAATAAAATAAGTAAGAAATGCTCATGATACTAAGAAACCTAGTGAGCATTCCAATCTATCCTATGGTTGGGCTTTATAATTTTGAAGTTGAGGAGATTTATATATTTTGAGTTGAAATTTAATTAGATTACTAGGGCTTATAATCCACCAACACAAGGTTATGGGAATGCCTAAGAGGTGAGGATTTATGCTCATAGCCCAAAGGAAATAGCTACCTCAAATCCTAAATCTAGGTAGCTTTAGTACGAGCTAAAGCATGAACTAAATCTAAGTGATAGGTGGACATAAGGGTTTATCTCCACGAGAGAGAATACATTGTCTGACTTCTGGACTTATAAGCACCTAGTGGTCGCCAGCTAACTCCTCCTATGATTTTAAAACCATGTAGTATGGTTTTATGAATTGCAAGATAGCTAGGATAGTTATTTAATTAGAAAGAGACTAAAGTCCTAAACACACTCCCTAAGAGACTAGAGCATGAGTGATATGAGTATATGACTTAATCTATAGATGTAAAATCTTTTCAAATTTTATTTTATTTTAAACACATCATTTTGATAGAGGCTTTAGGATTTCTTATGCCTAATTGCATGATAAAATAAGTTAAGGGTCAAATTAGCTAGAAGAAGGTGTTCTCCACCACAAGGGATGCAATCATAGGTCAAACATTCCTTTATCATGTAAGGATCGAGATCCTTCATGTTTAAGAGAGAAAGAATATGCATGCATGATGTGAAACATACAACCATACAACTAAGGGGTTGCTAAATCTTCTAATTATCTTATTTATGTCTTAGGCTTTATGATGAGGTTATGAGTTGTTTAAAATTTAGTTATGAGTGATTAGTTGGGTAGAAAAGTTATTTTTGTCATAAGAGCCTAATCGTATCCAAGACACACATTAAAGCATCAATCATTTAAGAAACTATGAAAAGCATGCCATCCTAATGCACAGTGTAAATGTAACATCAAATAATTATATAAACTATCATAAAAGAATAAAAGGCTAGTGTGGTCGGGTACCACCGTACAACCCAAAGAGAGAAAAGATAGTAGCTCTACCCTTATACAACCTAAATATGAAAGAATAATTATAATTGTATTAAATGCTGGGGTCTTCTTTCTTCATATCTCCATTTGATTTGGTTCCTTCGATTTGGATGGTGCTTTAAAGATATCATAGGGCACCCAAGACAAAGCCGCCACCGCTCATCCTAATCCCCATAGCACTAATCTTAATTCCTATTGCAAAATTACATTTATGTGGGAAAAGTAAATCTAACTACACCTAAAAAATAGAGGTTAGCTAAATATACACATAATCCCAAGCAGTTGTATTTATAATTTGGACTTGGCACCCTACACATGGGTAACTAAGCCCACCTATCCTAACTTGGATTATGCTTAAGGATTTAAGCAACATGTAAAAGAGCATTCACATTTATTTTTAAGCATCCCTTAAGCATAATCTCTTGCAGAAAACATGATTAATATTGGTTTATCATCCATCTAAAAGCATACACCCTAACATCCAATCTAAAATAATACATCATAAAACAAAACATACATAACATCATACACCGTCCTAACTTAGAGCTAGAAGTGGTGACTTAATTGTAATGTGTGTATTAAGGCTTGTGTGGTAAGTCTTGTTAGGCATTAGTGTTGTATTTTCTAAGTGTAAAAGGATTCAATTTAACATGAAAGGTTGATTTCACTTGAAGTAGTTTAATTGATTTGATAATTTTAATTTGTGTTTTCTTTTGTTTCATTTATTACATTTAGCAACTAAGTGTTATAAAGATTAGAAAAGAGGATTACCCTCTTCATCCCTACCTTAAGTCACTTTCTAAAGTATATTAATTTGATTTAGTTCTCTTTAGTGAATGGCTTATTAAATGATTTAATTAATTAAGTTTAGGTTCACTTTAAATAATCCTATTCAAAATGAAAGGCATCTTAAGATTAATTTAATTGAATTACTACCACATGACATATATTAAATCAATCTTTTCCATCACATGTAACATGCATATGATTTAATCTGTATCTATACATGTAACATATATTTAGCACACTTAAATGATGAATGTATATGTATGTTTAGAATTTATATTTTATTTGATTAAACTATTTAAACATATTAATTTCAAAATTTATCCAAATTCTTATACAAAAACTACATAAGAATGGAATTTAATTGGCATGTGCCGTTGTTAAACTAGGGAAGTGAGGTAATCAAATGACCTCTTTGGAGCTAGTTAAAGTCTCGTATTCTCGGGATGTCCAAACTATGTACCCATTTGCATTCAAACATATGTAAATTTGTAAACATGAATATAGGAAGTAAGCTCCAAATCATATGACTAATTAATTCAACCACTTAGTCAATTATGAATGCATGCAATTTTAATGTAAAATGGGATTTTCATTCACTAATCACATATACATATACATGTACAAAGATATAGGGAAGTACGTGTCATTATTAAACCGTGGGAAGTGAGGTAATCAAATGACCTCCTTGGGCTAACTAAAGCCTTATATTCTGGATGTCCAGACTATATACTTGCTTTTCTTGGACACACATGGATGTATACATAAATGAGAAAGAAAACCATGCAAAGATTGTATATTTTTTTTATTGAATCATATATATATATATATATATATATATATATATATATATATGAATTAAAGCTCTATCAAATTCTAATGTTGAAATACATAAGAATAAAATCAAATGGGATTAAATCAGATCAATCTAGTGGATCTAATCATGACCGTCCATTTTGATCATGCATAATATGGTGCATTTATCATCATGATGAGGGAGAATAAAGTATCCATTACACTTGATAGCATCAAGCTTGTATTAACTCAAAAGATCTCACACCTTCATGACATTGATAAGGGGATAATGGTCAAGATCACATGAGATGCAAGCTTTTAAAAAAAGATTCAACCCTTTTTTTTTAAATCATTTTAAGCATACCTCATTGGAGCTCACATTTAATGATTGAGGAAGCTTAATCTATTGGAGAAAAGTTATAGCAATTGATCAATTCGTTCAATGAAGGTCATGAACATGATTGGAGCTCACTTGATCATTGTTCATTGCTCAAGCTTGGGAGATTATTTTTGCTAAAGGCCTAAAAGGTTTAATTAAGTTGAGTTTGATGGATAAATAAGTTAGTTCAAAATGGGAGTGTTATTTTACATAATGTCATTTTTGATTGAATAAGAGCTAGGAATGATCTAGACTCATCTTGGTTAGCTAGGGCTATGAAAATAATTTTATGTGTGTTTGAGGAAAAGGGTATACTTCATGTAATGAATTAATTCTTCTACCATAACCATTAAGGAGTAATTAAATTATTGTGCTTGGTTGGTTGAGGTGTGGAGGTGGCTACCAAGGATGAACCATGGGTGTCTTATGGGTTTCAAATGCAATGGGGAGGATGAGGTGATTTCACCTCCCATGGGTCATTAGACTAACATTATGGTAGTGTCCTAATGGACTAATAAGAGTACCAAGACAAAGAATGGAAATGATTACATGGGTGATTTGTCTCATGTGATGCCCTACCCAATAGAATGATCATTTAGCATTGGATTTGATGGGTAGATTTGAAATGAGCCAAATGAGTTAGCCCAAATTTAAGTCAATTGAGTTGATTTGGTTTATTTGGCTCAATTTGACTAATTAGGTCAAATTATTGGGTCAAGTTGACCAATTGGTCAAATTGGGTCAAACCAAATTGGGTCAAGTTCATATGATAATTTGGGATATTTTGGTTCAATTGGTTTGGTTTAATTATTAGATTTGATTTTAGCTCATTTGAATTCATTTGGGTCAAATTTAATTGACCAATTTGACCAAATTAATTAGCTTTTTGTTGGTTTGGGTTTAGTTGACCAATTAAGATGATTCTTGCTTTGGTTTCATTAATTTAGATTTAGTTATGATTTAGCCAATTAACCTGGTCAATTTGGGCTAAGTATCAATTGGGTTCCATTGGGTCCAATCATGGCTTTGGTCAAGTTGAACAATCAATTTGGAATGAACTTGAGCCATTGGTTGCAATCAATTTCATATTTTGATTTGACCAAATTTGGTCTTTTAGCTCGTGTCGACTAGGTCAATCCCAATTGGGTTTATTTGACTCAATTGATGTCAAGTCATATTCAAACATTGATTTTGATTTGGTATGAATCATTAGTTTCAAGGACGGCTTAGTTGCAATTTGGCTACTTTCATGGGTTAAAAGGGTTGACTTGGTCAAATAACCGTTGACTTGGTTTGACTAATTTGTGATAATTGATCAACTTAGGTGATCAACCATCATGATGATTTTGATGGGCTTGGTTCAATAATTTGGGTAGGATTAAAACTAGGCTCAAATATCTTGGTCACTTGGGTCAAGTGGATGATTTGGGTTTAGCATTTGGTTGGTTGATTTAGTTGAGTTTATATATGAATTTGGGATTGATATATAAATTCAATTGTACAGTTCTGAAATGATTGCTCCGGAACATTTAAAGTCAAAAGGATTAAATTGGGTTTAACTTGGGTTGATTTTGTTTTGGCTTGATGATTGATTTCATTTATATTTATGAATATGATTGAAGGTATGATGATTCATGAGAAAATCAATTGAATTTGGGTTTTAGAATGAACAATTTGGCTAAGTCCATGGAGTTGTCATGTGGCTTAGTTTGATTTTGATTTAGTTTGATATAGTTTTGATGATTTAAATGTATATTTCATTTAAATTTGTGAAGATGATTGAAAATATGATTGATTTATGAGAAAATCAATTGAGTTTGACTTGATTTGGATTAAGATTTGGCTAAGTCTATGGGTTAGGTCATATGGCTTAGGAAGTGTTTTGATTTAATTTGATTTTTTTAATTTAATTTGATTGGTACTGTCATTCATAATTTCAAAGAAAGGTTAATCTCACATTTGGTCAAAGCACGTGACTACTTCAAAGAATATAGAAGAAAATGTAAAAGCTCTTAATCAAGAGTGACTAGATTGGTAAAGGTCCAAATGATGATGATTATGTTAGATCACCAATCATCATTTGGAATGAAGTTCTTTTCAAATCACATTAAGTCATATGAGGAGTTGTGCTTAGAAACTTTATATGATCTAGATTATTTTGAAGTCAAATATGCACCACTAGAATTCAAAGAAGAGATCAAGTCAACCATCAATGAGCTTAAGAAAATTGGTTAGGTCAAGAAGATCCACGCTCATACATCAGTTCTTGTTGAATGAAATTCCAATGACATAGTTGGCTATTGACCATTTAAGAATTCTTTTGCATTGTGTTTGAAGCGATGTTTGATTGGTTCCTAATGTAGTTATCCATAAACTAGAAATAGAGATCAATATCATGCAAGTTGATGCATGTGATTAGACATAAAACAATAGTCATTTTCAAGTCAAGAAATTGATTGATGATGGCTTCATGTAAGTAATACTTAACCTAGTTAGCTAGATCATTTGCAAAAGAATGTTCTTGTCATCAATTTGGTGCATTTTGTGAACAATTTTGTTTACAAAATTGAAAAATAAGGTTTTCAGGGAAAATCAATGAACTTAAATTACAAGATAAGATCATATATTTAAATTTCTTTTATCTTAAATTTATATTTGCTAATTATTCTAAGAAAATTTGGTTTGTTTTAAAAAATTATACTTGGGTCAAATGAAAAGAATGAAGTGGTTACAACCAATTATGATGATATTGATCAATTTTTATGTTTAATCAAAATTTAAATTTTAAAGTAGAATTAAGTAATGTAACAATATTTGGAAAAATAATTGAAATAGCAATATATATATAGATAAAGCAAACTATCTTCATAAATAAACAACATTGGAGACATTTTTGTGTTCATGAATTGAGCAATTGAATTAAATGATTATCAAATGAGAGTTTTTCATTTTAACATGAATTTCAATAAATAATTTGTTAAGGGTTGATAATTAATCATAGGAGATAACTTAGTTGAAATAATTATGCTTGATGATTGAGAGATACAATAATTTATCAAAAGTGGTGATTATTATAAATTATAAGTCATTGATGGTTAATAAACCAAAATATAGTAGATGTATGTTGGTTGTCTCATTTTTTTCACCACATTGAAGGAAATTATAAATAAGATATTTTCAATAACTATATTTAATAATAAGATTGGTCAAATAAAAAAATGAGATGTGATTTATTTTAATAACTAGAATTGGCTAGAAAGGATGATCATAATTTTAATTTGGGTTGATTGATTTATCTTATCTATTTTTTAGTTTCATGATCTATTTGAGAATTTCATCTAATTGATATTAAAATAAATAAAGTTTGATAATATGTTGACAACCAACTAAAATTCTCATGAGATGTACTTTTATCTAAGATGCCCACATGACTCCATATCAAAAATGAACAACTTTATTAGCATCTTCCGAAGTAGTGATAAAGCCAATTTAATCAACACTCTTTCACACAGATCAATACTTCTCTAGGTGACCATGTCTTATTTGCCCAAGATAATGTGTCAAAATGGTAATCTTTATAGGGCTTATGAAAGAAGAATGAAGGAAATAAATAAAGAAGGCACACCACTAGACTCATAGATTGATAATCTTCTTTATTCTCTCTCTCTCTCTCTCTCTCTT
Organism: Cymbidium sinense; assembly: GCA_021442155.1. Classification (NCBI taxonomy): domain Eukaryota; kingdom Viridiplantae; phylum Streptophyta; class Magnoliopsida; order Asparagales; family Orchidaceae; genus Cymbidium; species Cymbidium sinense. The sequence goes on along the minus strand of CM038214.1, from coordinate 325,350,244 downwards.
TCACTTCAATTTATTACCAACACAAGTAAACTTTTAATCTTATTCCTCTCTTTGATTCATGAAAGATCTTAGCTTTAGCCTAGAAGGTGAATAACACCCATTAATGAGAGAAAACCCTAACAAAAAGAGTTAATCTTAGAGTTTATCAATAAGAGGTTGGCAATTGGTGGTCTTAGAATGGGTGATATATGAAGTTCTAGGAAGAAAGAGAGAAGCTATAAAATTTGATAGAGGCAAGAACATCCTTGCATGAAATAAAATTAGAAAGATCGATAGAGCCATCATCAATCAATTTCAAAGTTGGATTTTGTCTATTAAGGACCATGATGCAAGAACATTCACATTAGTGACCATTGACCCAAATCCATTGAGGTGTATTTTGTCTATTAGTGACCATTTGGTCAACTAAGAGATGTCAAGTGCTCATGAAAAGGAATTGACTAAATTAAGTGGTTTGGATTTAGAACCACCTAATAAAATGGTCATTTGGCTTGGATTTCAATTTGAATAAGTTTAATGATTGAAAAATGGGTTAGAAGTTTCAAATGAATTTGGAGTTGAATTGATATGATTCATGTTGACCAATTTAGGTCAAAATGTGTCAACATGGATCAAGTTGACCAATTGGTCAGGTCAAAGTCAAGGATATGACCATTTGAAATGTTTTCAACTTTGGTTTGGTTCAATTTGGTTAGATTTGGTCTTGGTTCATTTGATTTCATTTAGTCAAATGGGTCAAGTTGACAAATTTGACCAATTTGACCAATTTGAAATTTGATCATGTGTGTTTATATTTTATTGGTTATTTGAAATGGATTGGTATCTTTGTTTCTAATCAAGATTTATATTTGGTTTTGGCTCAATTTGACCTTAGTCAAGTTGGTTCAAGATCAATTCTAGGTTGGGTCATCCAATTGAGGTTTTGGTCAAGTTCAACAATCATTTTAGAATGCATTTCATATGGTTTAAATTGATTTGAAGATCAAGTCTTGACACATTTTGACTAGGTCAAGGGTCAACTTGGGTCAAGTGATCGATGCTAGGTTAGCTCAAATGATGACTTGTTCAAGTTCAAACATTGATCATGAATGAGTTTTGATCAATGGCTTCAATCAATTTGGCCTATGGTGGATTGAGTTTAGGTTTCATTTTTCAAGGTTGACTTGGTCAACCCAGGTTTGACTTGGTTTGAAATTTGAGTGATTGATCATCTTATGATGATTCTCACAATGTGAGGTTTAGTTGGGCTTAGTTCAATCCAATATAATGGATTATAATTTGGCTTAAAATACTTTAGGTCACTTCAAGAGAGCATGGGTCAAATCTTGGTCAAAGCTTGATTTGAGTTTGATTGAACCCACATATGGACTTATGATTGAAATATAAATAGCATGATTTGAGGTCAAATGGGTTTGATTCATTTGATAATGTTCAAAAGGGTGAACATAAGTTTGACTGGGTTTAATGAATTTAGTTTGGTTTGATGATTGAAGTTTGTATTTATATTTGATTCATGATTGAAGTATTGATTGAATCATGAAGAAAATCAAATTTCTAATTTGAATTGATTTAGATTTAATTTAGGCTAAGTCCATAAGATAGAATCAAAGTGACTTAGAAAGATTTTTGAACAATTTCAATCAGGTTTCAATTTCAATTATTTGGAATCATTTAAGTTCATGTTGATTTGATTTGGAGTTTTTAGTTTGATTTGGAGTTGGTTTATGAGTTTAGTTTGACTTTAAAAGAAGGAATATTGGTCCTATAAGAGGAAAAATTTTCCTAGCAAAGGCAACCTATTCATGGAATCTTCATGCCAGGCTATTGATTGTTCATAATCACTAGATGTGTCTTAAGATAAAGAACTCTTAAAGTCTAAGAGAATCTATTTAAGATGGAGGTCGAGCTCATCTTAAAAAATGAGGTCAACATACCAATCTTGAAACTCATTCATCATCAAGTCGAGTGCTATGTCGATGATCTCATGGTCAAAAGTAGAAAAGAAAGACTCTTTGACTTGAGAGTAGTTTTTGAAAAATTAAGATAATTTAACCTCAAAATGAACCCCCTTGAAGTGTGCATTTAGAGTAGCTTCAAGGAAATTTTTTGGGTTTGTTGTCCGATACTATGGAACGAAATCGATCCAAAGAAGATCAAGCAAATATTAGAAATGCCACCCTCTAAAGTTTAACTCAACTCGATCATTCCAAGGGTGGTTGGTGTATCTAAGATGCTTTATATCCAAAATATTGGGAAGATGTCACCATTCTCATCGCTTGTCAAAAGGATGCCAAGTTCAAGTGGGATGACAAGTGAGCATGCCTTCAAGACATCAAGCATTAAATGATGACACCTCGTAGTATTCTATCCCGAGCAAGCTGCTCATACTTTACATTACTGCATTAGATGACTCCCTTGGTGCTTTGTTGGTCCAAGCCAATGAAAAAGGGAAGGAAAACACACTCTACTACCTCAGCCATCATCCCTACTGAGGCTATTTATCCACCCATTAAGAAGCATTGCTTAGCTTTAATCTTTGCATCCCAAAAGTTACAACACTACATGCTTCCTCATAAGGTGAACTTAATCTCTAGGATCAATCAACTACAGTATCTCATGACACAACTGAATGCTATCTAGATGGTTGCACGATGGTCCATGATCCTCTCAGCTTTGACATTACCTTCATCCCTCGTGAAAGGACAAGCTAATAGATTTCTTAAAGACACCCACTTCCTCCTGAATTTTAGCTCAATGATGATCTCCGATGAACAAATCATGAACTTAGGGATACTAGCATTCACCACTAGGAGATGTACTTTGATGGTGCTTCCTCAAAGAGAGAAGAACCACACCTACTATTCCGAAAGGTGGGGGTAGGAATAGTTCTCTTAACTCGATCATGATTTGATGATTCTCATATCATCATCCAATCCTACACCAATAATGAAGAATATGAGGCTTTGATTGTATGAGTTAGTTGTTAGTCTAAGCATCCAAAATATCAATATCTTCAGGGATTCTCAACTGGTTATCAACCAAATCACTATTTCCTATAAGGTTATAAAGCCCAAGCTTCATCACAACCACAAGTACACCATAGAGTTATTAGCCCAAATCATAGAGGTTATTAATTTTAAGATTCTTTGAGGAGAGAATGCCATAGCGTATGCTTTAGCCAAGCTTGCTAAGGAGTTACATGTGAGGATGAGTCCATATTAATAAAGGTTCAAACTAAACAAGTCTTATCCCTTATTGATATTGAACTCATAAAAAAAGTACTCTTTTCAAGGGGAGGTTTCCATTGCCGAGAAGGATGAGGAGTTATATTGGAGGCAACCATTCATGGATTACCTAAATAAAGGCAAACTACCTCTAGAGAAGTCCCAAGCCTATTAGATGAAGCAGAAAGTTTCTATGCTCTTGTGGATGGTGTCTTGTCCTCTTTCAATCATATGTGGTTATGTTGTTTAAACGAGCATGAAACCCATAAGATCATGACTGAGGTACACTCAAGATTATGTGGAGCCAACCAATCTGGTCTGAAGATGAAAGCCAAGATTAGAAGACTAGATACTATCCCGATGATCAAAGATTGCATGGATATACTAAGCAATGCCACCAATATACATGGTGGTCCTACACCAACCACCCAACATTCTACATCCTACATTGGCATCATGGCCATTTGAGTGTACAACATAGTGGGTCTGATCCTTCTTCTTCTTCAAGGGTCATTGGTTCATCTTAGCTACGACTACTTTTCCAAATGGGCAAAGTTGATCACTCGAGAGTCATACCAACATGTGCTCTAGTTTTTAGGAACCATATCATATAGGTTCTGAGTGCCTCGATAAATTATATCTAATAATGTACTACATTCAAGAGCACTAAGATCAACAAATTTTCCTGAGACATAAGATTGAGATATTCTACCATCAACTACCTAAGGGAAAATGGCTTAGAAATGCCTTCAACAAACTTCATCCAAATATTAAAGAAGACACTGACAATAATAAGGATAGTGGCATGAACAATTAGTTGAAGCCTTGTGGCCTACCGCACATATAGACTCTCGCCTACTTTCTCCTTATTGTATGGGTCTGAAGCCATTTTCCCATTAGAAGTCCAAAGGATAGCTATGGGTGGCAAGATCACAACAGAGTAGAATGCCAAGTTGTTGTTAGAAGAGCTCAAAGATTTGGAGGAGAGATGCTTGCGGGCATGCGAAAACCTCGAGTTGTACAAAGCTAAAATGATTCAAGCTTACAACAAGTTGGTCTGTCCTAGACCTTCTTATGTAGGAGAGCTTATTTTAGTTTTAAGGACACCGATTGTTGCCCACCGTAAGATGGGAGGCAAGTTTGAACCCACTTGGGAAAGCCCTTTTTCCATAGAGAAGGCCTACCAAGGATGATCTTATCAACTTATTAATTATAAGGGAGAGCTCCCAATGTTTCCAATCAATGGGCACCACTTAAAGAAATATCATAAATCATGTTTGAAAATAACTATCATCAATGAAAATTCCATTTTAAATTCAATCTCTTCCATGTTGAAAGTATTCTTCAGTGAATCCACCACGATGTGTTTATAGTAGGTTTAATGAACTCACTCTATCCTTCATCGATGCAACACAAACACAAACACACACAAACATAAAAAAAACACATATTTTTCTTTTTATCTGCTAATTTGAGTTGAGATAACACCTAGAGCACTCACTCTCACCACTCTAGGTCTGGCCGACGTATAGCTACTAGTGTGTCACCCAATAGTCTTCTTTCTTTGAAGGATGTAAGTCGCTATGCTTTCCTTCTTACTTGGCCACACAGATGAACTCCTTAGTTTGGTTGGTTTTATCATGGCTACTAAGCTACCTCATGTTAGCTTTGTTTAAGAGGATGTGAGTCCGCTATACTTTTCATGGATTTGCCTTCATGCACCTGAGTATATTTGAGGTTAAGGATATGTCCCCTAGCCTCCTTCCCTCTTGATGCGTCCCCCTTCTTCGTGTGGATCATCCTAGTTGTACTTTTCATGAATCATGTTGAAAAAGATCCTCACACACCAATAGGGTCCACACAAACATATAAACAAAATATAAATTCACTTATGGATTAAGATGACACCCCTAACGATACCTTTTCCCAAATAGGTATCCTATCTTTAGGGAAGTGTCAGCAAAGCTCCCTATAGAATGCCGACTACTTGAGTTGATATAAGTCCCAGGTATTCACTCAAGTAGTCCCCCTAAGTTGGGTTTGATTTGTTGTGCTACAACAGGTCACCCCAGGTTGTTCCCCGCTTACAAGATGTAAGTCTACTATGCCTTTTCTAACACAATCATTGTACATCAAAACCCCTTAGGTTGGATAGCTCACCCCATTATTAGTATACTATCCCTTTGGATTTGTAAATAGATAGATAAGACATATATTCTTAGTGGGTCCATCACACTAACATGGTCCATAAATTAAATCTATCAAATTTGACCAAGCTCACATCCCCAGTAGATATGACCTTAATTCAAAATTAAACTAAACCAAACAAACCATATCAAATCACATGAAATTTAAGATAAAATTAATCCTAACTACTTTTGAGTTGACATAAGTCTCTAGCAAAATTCACTCAGTAGTCTCCCTAGATTAAGCTCAATTTATTGTGCATCCAACATGTCACCCCAACGATTGTTCCTCACTTTGGAAGATGTAAGCTACACCTTCTTCCAACCACATTCATTGCATGCCAAAAGGTAAACCCCTTAGTTGGCTAGTTTCTACCTGCAATAGACTATCCCTTTGGATTTGTAAACTTAATGTTGGTCAAGGCTGATATAGCCCATTATAAGTGGGTACATCGCACACCGACAGGGTCCATACATTAACTCAAATTAAATTAAACCCAATCTGATTTACTCTAGTGAAGTTAAATCACACCCTTATCCTTGGTGGAGCCCCAAATCATATATAAACAAGTTAAGTAAAAAAATCAAATTCAAAACCAACCTCAAGTGGAACCAAATTAAAGCAATTCCCTCAATAAAGTCTAAATCAATGAAATCTAACCAAACTCTTATCCCAACAGATACATCCCCAAACAAATCTATGAAATCAAACTCAAATCCCAATCCCCAATGGATAGCTCAACCTACTTCTCAGGAAGGTCATATACCATCCAGTGAACTCGAGCCCATATCTCTAGATATGCCTCCACATCAATTAAAATTAAAATTTGATCTTAATTGGTGGATTATAGATTCTTCTCCAACAAATCTTTTTTCCACAAATCATATAATCAAATCAAATTCAAACTTTATCCTCAACATATTTTCTTCTATGCCTCACATAGACCCTCCCATGTCATGTCCAATGCATGTGTGATCCCTAGCGGATCTCCTCCATGTCATATAAAATTCTCATCAAATCTTATTTTCTCTTATGCACACCTTTAATACTTCAACCAAAAGCTAACAAGGTATTCTTTCCAATTACATCATCTTAACATTATAATCAACATTTTATGATTTATGATGGTGCAAGCTCAAACTAACTATATAATATCATGCTAAACATATTATTGTATGAATTAACACACTATATTATATTATAATATATGATGTTATATTATAATTTGCTATAATATAATATATTATCTAACATTACACCTCATTAGAATCACTTAAAAGGAACAAATAACCAAATTTTCTCAAAATATGATTAATGTTTATTTTGGATGTAAAATTGTTTTTAATTATAAATGATATAAAATAGCATAATTTTGGTGTTTTCTTGGTGCCATGAATTTGGCCAAATTCTTCCATCACAACCTTCAAATTAACATTTTGTGAGTTTTGACCCAATGTATTATAACAAAAGTAAAACATATAAAATGTACAATAACATTAGTAACACACCACCACATTCATATATATGTGAAGTTATATTATTATATATTACATTATATTTTAATATGCTTTCATAATATATTATCTTACATTACACCTTAAAATGAATCATTTTAAGCAAAATTTAAAATTTGGTTGAAAAATGAACATTTATTTTGGATGAAAATTCCATTTTTTGATTAAATGACACACCATAGCACACCCAATGATGTTCCCTAAAGCTTACCTTAAATTTGGCCAAATCCAATCATCTCAACCTATAAATCAATATTTTTATAAATTATACCAGTACAAACTCTACTATATCATACTATAATAAACTAAAATATGCTAAACAATAAGTAGTAATACATAATAATATGCTATAATGGATGATGCTACACTATGTTATGGGATCCTATATTATAATACACTAACATATATATGTTATATTATATTACATATCACATCACAAAGGGATTGCTTAAGATAAAAAATCATAGTTAGTCAAAAGAATAAAACTATATATTTTAATCATATCACTTACATATTTTAAATTAAAAATAATATATTATGATGTCATGCTCTACCTATTATGAATTTGGCCAAATTCCACCATTTTAAAGTCTAAATCAACATTTTTATAAATAAAGCTAGTGTAGCCGATCATGATTGTAAAATACTAAAAGAATTTAAAATGTGTAGAACAATATATTATGATATATGATGCAATACTATGTTACAACATATAATATTTATTTGAACATAAACTTACTTTAGACTACAAGTGGCATAGCACACCTTTGGAACTACAACCTAATTCCCACTTCAAATTTAACAAATTTCATCATTTAATTTATTAAATCAATATTTTTATGATTTATATTAACATAGACTATAATATACCATAATATACAAAAACATTTCAAAACATCTTATAACATCCAAAATGCATCACTACATGCTCAAATATATGATGCTACATTATACTATAATATTTGGTATTATAATATGATTTAGTTAGGGTTTAGGTATTTAAATCTCTTATAGTCAAGGAAAGTATCTGTAGACATTTTATTTAGCTACCATAACTATGTTAGATTAGGTCATTCTTTAGATCTACTCTAATGACATCTTTATTTAAGGTTTAGGTTTAGGTTTAGGTTAGTTTAGGTTAGATTAGTTTGGCTTTAGGGTTTAGGTTAGTTTAGGGTTTGGGATTTAGGGTTGGGTTATGCTTTAGGTTTAGCATTTTAGGTTTTAGGTTTTGGTTTAGGTTTTATTTAGGGTTTAGGGTTTAGGTATGTGGTTTAGGTTTAGGGTTAGTGTTTAGGGTTTGTGGATTTTTAGGGTTTAGGTTTAGGGTTTAGGTTTTAGCTTTAGGTTTAAGTTTTATTTATTTAGGGTTTTAGGTTTTTTTAATAGAGAAAATTTAGATTTAACATTTCTTCTTTTCATTTCATCAAATAAGTAGCACCCCAAGTTTTCTAAGACAATGACAGAAAAAATGACCACTCATAGAATAAATCAAAACCTTAGATAAGTAGAACATCTATGTAAAGACATAGTTCCATATGCAAATGATCAATACTTAAGTTTCTCTAGTTCCATTAGAACCACCACCTCGAGTATGATCCGCCATCGTATCTGATCTCTCCTCCCACCTCCACAACTATAACCTTCAGCCTCCTACCTCCATAACCACCATTGCACACCACCTCATCCACCAGACCTCCATATCACCCACCAGCGATAATAGCCTCCACCTTGCCTCCACCACTAGATCTAGAGCTATGGAGATTTTATCATCAGGTTTTGCTCATTCAAGGTTTAGGTTTTAGGTTTTTAGGGTTAGGTTTTTATAGGTTTAGGTTTAGGGTTTTAGGTTTAGTTTAGGTTTAGGGTTTAGTGGTTGGGGTTTGTGGTTTTTGGGTTTTAGTTTAGGGTTTGGTTAGGGTTTGTGGGTTTAGATTTTAGGGTTTTAGGGTTTAGGTTGTTTTGGGGTTAGGTTTGTGGTTTAGTAGCATTTAGGGTTGGGTTTAGGTTTTTTTTAGCATTTAGTTTTAGGGTTTAGGGTTTAGGATTTAGGGTTTAGGTTTTTTTTAAAAAAAATTAAGTAAACCAGTAAGTTTAGGTTTATTTAGTTTATTTTTTATTTATTTGAGTTTATTTTATTTTTTATTTTTATCTAGGTTTATTTTTTTTTTATTTTGCCTAGATTATTTATTTTAATTTAGGTTTTTTATCGTAGTTTATTTTTTAGGTTTTGGTTTATTTTTAGTTGAGTTTAATTTTTATTTTATTTTTAAGTTTAGGTTTTATTTTTTATTTTATGTTTCTGTTTAGGTTTTATTTTATTTTTTTATGTTTAGGTTTATGGTTTATTTTTAGGTTTTTTTTAGTTTAGGTTTAAGGCTTATTTTATGTTTCTTTATTTTATTTAGTTTAGGTTTAGTTTAGTTTATTTTAGGTTTAGATTTAGGTTTTATTTATTTTAATTTAGGTTTATGTTTATTTTATTTTATTTATTTCAATTTTATTTTTTTAGTTTAGGGTTTAGATTTTATTTATTTTATTTATTTTTTTCAATTTTATTTATATTTTATTTTTTAGTAGATTTTTATTTAATTTTTTATTTTATTTCATTTTAGGTTTATTTTATTTTAGTTTTTTATTTTATTTTGGTTTTTATTCTTAGGTTTATTTTATTTATTTAGTTTAGTTTAGGTTATTTTATTTTATTTTTAGTTTTTTATTTTTATTTTATTTATATTTTTTTAGTTAGGTTTTTATTTTATATTTTAATATTTTATTTTTTTTTATAGTTTTAGGTTTAGGTCAGTTATTTTAGGTTTATATTATCTCATTTTGTGGTTTTTCAGGGTTAGTAGTTTTTGGGTTTAGTTAGTTTTAGATTTTAGGTAGAGTTTTTTATATATATCTAGTTTAGGGTTTTTTATATTTAGTTTTTAGGTAGTTTTAGTTTAGGGTCAGGTGATTTTATATTTTTAGCAAACAGGTTGGGTTTATTTAGTTTATTTTTTATTTATTTTAGTTTATTTTATTTTTTAATCTTTAATTAGTTATATTTAATTTTGTTAACTTTTTTAGTTTATTTTGTAGGTTTAGGTTTAGGTTTATGTTTTTTTTAGTTTAGTTTTATTTTTAATTTATTTAGGTTTAGGTTTATTTTATTTTAGTAGTTTTATTTTATTTTTTAGTTTTTATTTTAGTTTATTTATTATTTTTTAGTTTATGTTTATTTATGTTATTTATTTTAAGTTTTAGTTTTATTTATTTTAATTTTTATTTTAGTTATTTATATATTTTATTTAGTTATTTAGGTTTAGGGTTTTATTTTAGTTTTTTTATTTTATTTATTTTAGGTTTATTTATTAGTTTAGGTTTTTTATTTAGTTTTATTTTATTTTTATTTTTTATTTTATTTTTATTTTTATTTAGTCATTTTATTTTAGGTTTTATTTTTTATTTTTATTTTAGTTTATTTAGGTTAGTTTAGGTTTTAGTTTATTTTATTTATTTATTTTTTTATTATTTTATTTAGGTTTAGGTTTTTATTTTATTTTATTTAGATTTTATTTAGTTTTTAGGATTTTTTTTGTGGTTTTTTAGTTAGTTAGTTTTAAGGTTTTATTTTATTTTATTTTTATTTTGGGTTTAGTTTTAGCTTAGTTAGGGTTGGGATTAGGGTTTGGGATTTATTTTATTTATTTTAATTTAAGCAAACTAGTTGGTTTAAGTTTATTTAGTTTATTTTTTTTAGTTTATTTTATTTTTTTATTTTTTATAAAGTTTATTTTATTTATTTTATTTTATTTATTTTTTTGGGGTTTTATTTTAATTTGTTTTTTAGGTTTATGTTTAGGTTTATTTTTTACTTTGTTTTAATTTTAATTATTTTTTAGTTTTTTTATTTATATTTTTAGGTTTTGGTTTAGGTATTTTATTTTATTTTTTTAGGTTTTAGGTTTTATTTTGATTTTATGTTTATTTAATTTTTTAGTTTTATGTTAGGTTTATTTTTAGTTTATTTTATTTTTTTGGTTTCTTTAGTTTAGTTTAGTTGGTTTTGATTTTATTTTATTTTAGTTTATTTTATTTTGTTTTGGTTTAGATTTATTTATTATTATTTTTGGTTTGGATTTTTTTAGTTTTGGGTTTATTTTATTTTATTTTTAGGTTTATTTTAGGTTTAAGTTTTATTTTATTTCATTTAGTTTTATTTTATTTTATTTAGGTTTAGTTTTTATTTAGTTAGGTTTTATTTTAATTTATTTTAAGTTTATTTTAATTTATTTTATTAATTTTATCTTTTATTTTATTTTATTTTTAGTTAGTTTACTTTAGTTTTTTTATTATTTTATTCTTTTAATTTTTAAGTTGAATTTTATCTTTATTTTTAGTTTTATTTTAGTTTAGATTTAGGTTTAGGTTTATTTTGGTTTTAGTTTATTTTTTTAGAATTTAGGGTTAGTAGTATTTGGGTTTAGTTGGTAGGTTTAGGGCTCATTTAGGTAGGTTTTATTTTAGGGTATTTGGTTTATGGTTTAAGTTATTTAGGATCAGGGTATTTTGGGTTTGGGTCAGATTGGGTTTATTAGTTGGGGTTTTGGGTTTTAGGTAGGGTTTATGGTTTAGTTTGATTTATTTTAGGTTTTTAGGGTTTGGTGTTTTTTTTTTTAACTCAAATAGTTTTAGGTTTATTTAGTTTATTTTATTTATTTTATATTTACTTAGTTTTTTTATTTTATTTAGTTTAGTTTATTATTTTATATTTATTTCATTAATTTTTAGTTTAGTTTATGTTTATTTTTTTAGTTTTATTTTATTTTATTTTTAGGTTTTATTATTTATTTATTAGTTTAAATTTTTATTTTATTTTAGGTTTAGTTTAGTTTTATTTTAGGTTTATTTAGGTTTTATTTTAGTATAGGTTTATTTATTTATTTTATTTATTTTAGTTTATTTAGTTTATTTTAGGTTTAGTTTAGGTTTTATTTATTTTAATTTAGTTTATTTTAGTTTATGTATATTTTATTTTTTTTATTTAGGTTCATTTTTATTTAGTTTAGTTTATTTTTTTTTATTTATTTTTAGGTTTATTTATTAGGTTTAAGTTTTTATTTAGTTTTTAGTTTATTTTATTTTAGGTTTTTTTTTTTTACATTTAGTTTTTATTTAGTTATTTCTTTGGTTTATTTTATTTTTTGTTTAGTTTAGGTTTTATTTATTTTATTTAATTTTAATTTTATTTTAATTTATTTTATTTTACATTTATTTCTTTAGGTTTAGTTCTTATTTTAGTTTTAGATTTTATTTTATTTTATTTAGGTTTATTTATTTTATTTATTTTATTTTAGGTTTTATTTAGTTTAGGTTTATTTTTTTTTTGTGGTTTAGGGTTTAGGTTTAGGGTTTAGGGTTTGTTTATTTGGGTTTGGGTCAGATTTTTAGGGTTTTGGGTTAAGGGTTTAGGGTTTTTTTAGGTAGTTTCTTTGGGTTTAGGGTTTAGGGCTTTTATGTTTAGTTTAGGTTTGGTTTTTTTATTTTATTTTTATTTTTTTTTATTTTAAAATGAAGTAAACCAATGGGTTTTTCATTTATTTAGTTTTTTTTTTTATTTTAGTTAATTTATTTTTTAATTTTATAGTTTATTTTTATTTTTATTTAGTTTGGTTTATTTATTTTAGTTTATTTATTTTATTTTAATTATTTTTTTGGCTTAGGTTTAGGTTTAGGTCAATTTTTTTTAGTTTTAATTTTATTTTATTTTTTATGTTTAGGTTTTATTTTTTATTTTTAGGTTTAGCTTTAAGTTTAGGTTTTTATTTTATTTTTTAGTTTAGGTTTTGGGTTTTTAATTTAGATTATTTTAGGTTTTATTATTTAGTTTTAGGTTTATTTTTATTTATTTTATTTTATTTAGTATTTTATTTTGTTTAGTTTAGTTTATTTTAAGTTTAGGTTTAGGTTTTATTTATTTTAGTTTAGTTTATTTTAGTTTAGGTTTAGGTTTATTTTATTTTTATTTTAGGTTCATGTTTTTTTAGTTTAAGGTTTAGTTTTTATTTTTATTTATTTTTAGGTTTATTTTTTAGGTTTAGGTTTTAATTTTGTTTTAAGTTTATTTTATTTTAGATTTATTTTATTTTTATTTTAGTTTAGTTTTATTTTAGTTAGTTTATTTTTAGTTTATTTTAGGTTTTTATTTATTTTATTTTATTTAGTTTTATTTTTTATTTTTTTGCATTTTACGTTAGGTTTAGGTTTAGTTTTAGTTAGGTGTTTATTTTATTTTATTTTTTTTAATTTCATTTAGTTTAGGTTATTTATTTATTTTATTTTTTTTAGTGTTATTTAGTTTAGGTTTAGATTTTAGCTTTTTAGGGTTTTGGATTTTGGGTTTAGCATTTTAAAGTTTAGGATTTAGGGTTTAGGGTTTATGGTTGTTAGTGTTTAGGGTTTAGGTTTTAGGTTTAGGGTTGAAGTTTTAGTTTAGGTTTTAAGGTTTATGTTTTTTTAACAGAGAACAAATTCAGATTCAACATTTCTTCTTTTTGATTTCATCAACCAAGTAATGTACCAAGTTTTCTATGACTGTTTATCGATAAAATGAGCACATAGAGCAAATCAAACCCTAGATAACTAGAACTGCCTCTACTATAAAGACATAGTCCATAGTCAATGGCGTTTTCATTTTCTCCACTTCCCATTGAACCACCTCTCTCAGTAGCGATCCACTATTATAATCTCTCCCAGCCACCACCATGATTGTAACATGCTTACCTCCATAACCACCACCCTATATCCAGAGCACCTCAGATCCCCACCACCACTCACGATAGCCGCCTCCATTTACCTTTAGATAGCCTCGTTAGTGATGTTCTACCATCAAGGTTTTGCCCATTCTAGGGTTGAAGTTTATTTTTAATTTAGTTTTAGGTTTATGGTTTTTTAGGGTTTAGTTTATGGTTTTTTGGGTTTTGGGTTTAGGGTTTATGCTTTAGGATTAGGGTTTATTTTTGGCTTTTTAATGTTTTGGGTTTTGTGGTTTAGGGTTTTTTTTAAGATTTAGGTTTAGTGTTTTGGGTTTAGGGTTTATTTGTTTAGGTTTAGGGTTTTAATAGATTTAGGGTTTTAGTTTAGGGTTTAGTTTATTTTTTAAAGTAAACTAGGGTTTAGTTTATTTAGTTTATTTTTTATCTATTTTATTTTTATTTATTTATTTATTTTATTTATTTTTATTTAGGTTTATTTCTTATTAGTACTTAGTCTATTTTAACTTAATTTATTTTAGTTTTGGATTTTTATTTTAGTTTATTTTTTAAGTTTAGGTTTAGGTTTATGCTTATTTTTTTAGTTTAGTTTTATTTTTAGTTTATTTTTAGGTTTAAGTTTTATTTTTTATGTTTAGGTTTAGGTTTAAGTTTATTTTATTATTTAAGGTTTAGGTTTTAGGTTTTTATTTTATGTTTATTTTTAGGTTTTATTTATTAGTTTGGGTTTATTTTTTTTTAGTTTATTTTATTTTATTTAGTTTAGGGTTTAGGTTTAGTTTATTTTAGGTTTAGGTTTAGGTTTTATTTATTTTAGTTTAGTTAATTTTAGTTTAATTTATTTTAGTTTAGGTTTTTATTTTATTTTGTTTTATTTAGTTTATTTTTTTTTTAGTTTAGGTTTAGGTTTTATTTTTTTATTTATTTTTAGGTTTATTTATTATTTTATGTTTTTATTTTAGTTCATTTTATTTTATTTTTATATATTTTATTTTATGTTAAGTTTTATTTTATAGATTTTAATTTTAAGTTTATTTTATTTTGTTTAGTATATTATTTATATTTATGTTTATTTTATTGATTTTATTTATTTTTTAGGTTTATTATTTAATGGTTAGATTTAGGGTTGGGTAGTTGGTAGTTGTTTGGGTTGGTTTAGGTTAGGGAAGGTTTAGGGTTATTTTAATTAAATAAACGGTTTTATTTATTTAATTTATAGTTTATTTATTTATTTTAGTTTATTTTATTTTTATTTGTTTAGGTTTATTTTAATTTTATTTAGTTTAGTTTATGTTTATTTATTTTAGTTTAGGTTTTATTTTAGTTTAGTTTAGTTGGTTTTAGTTTAGTTTTATTTTCTTTTATTTAGGTTTAGGTTTTATTTTTATTTTAGGTTTAGGTTTATGTTTTATTTTATTTTTTTAGGTTTAGGTTTTAGGTTTTATTTAGGTTTATTTTAGTTTATTTTTTTAGTTTAGGTTTAGGTTCATTTTTAGTTTATTTTATTTTATTTAGGGTTTATGTTTAGTTTATTTTAAGTTTAGGTTTAGGTTTTATTTATTTTAGTTTAGTTTATTTTAGTTTAGGTTTAGGCATATTTTATTTTTATTTTAGGTTTAGGTTTTTTTTAGTCTAGGGTTTAGGTTTTTTATTATTTATTTTTAGGCTTATATTTTCAATTTAGGTTTTTATTTAGTTTTTATTTTATTTTTTTAGGTTTATTTTTATTTATTTTATTTTATTTATATTATTTTTATTTAGGTTAATTTTTATTTTATTTAGTTTAGTTTATTTATTTTTGTTTATTTAATTTATAGGTTTTTTTATTTTTTTAGTTTATTTTAAGTTTAGGTTTTACATTTATGTTTTAGTTTAGTTTATTTTATTTTATATTTTAAAATTATGTTTTATTTTATATTTTAGGTTTATGTTTAGGTTTTATTTTATTTTGTTTAGGTTTAGGTTTTAGGTTTTATTTTAGGTTTATTTTAAGGATTTTTTTAAATTTAGATTTAGGTTTATTTTAGTTTATTTTAGTTTATTTTATTTCGTTTAGTTTAGGGTTTATGTTTAGTTTATTTTAGGTTTAGGTTTAGGTTTTATTTATTTTAGTTTAGGTTAATGTTTATTTTATTTTGTTTATTTTAGGTTTAGGTTTTATTTTTTATTTATTTTTATGTTCTTTTTTAGGTTTAGGTTTTTATTTAGTTTTTATTTTATTTAGGATTTTGTGCAACCATGTTTCAAGATCTTTGATGGCAGTGAGAACCCATGATAACACCTTGCACACTTTCGAGCCGGCTGTTGCAACACAAAGGAAGGTTTGCTAGTTGCAAAGGACAACTCGGGGAGGGTGACAGCCCAACAGTAGCAGCAACTCACCATACTTGCCCGGGATAATCTAGTAGCACAGCCATCATCCGAGTCTAGTACTTCCTCCACCGTTGGAGTTACTACCTTTTCTGCTAGCTCCTCTTCTATTAGCAGGAGCGTTGTATCTATGAACAAGGGCACTAAATCCCTTACACTGCTTACTTTACTTGATTTTTATCATGTACCTCCACTACAACAACAACAACAACAAGCCTTTATCCCACTAAGTTGGGTAGGCTATATGAATCCTTCATCTCCATTGTGTCCTATTATGTGTCAAATTCTCATTTAATTCAAGTATACTATGATAATTTTTTATACATCTTAACCAAGTCTTTTTAGGTCTGCCTCTACCTTTCTTAACATAAGGCAAATCTAATGCATCTACTCTCAACTGGGTCATCGACGACGACGCTTTATGTGGCCAAACCATCTAAGGCGACTCTCTAATCTTATCTACCACCAAAGCTACGAACTTTTTCTCGAACATACTCATTTCATATTTTATCTCTAAGAGTAAAGCCACTCATCCAGAGCATCCTCATCTCTGTAACACTTAACTTAGTCTTAAGCTTTTTATTGGCCAACATTTTACACCATAACTCATTACGTGTCTACCACCATCTTATAAAATTTTTCCTTAAGTTTAAGTGGAACTTTTCAATCACACAATAGGCCAGATGCATTCCTCCACTTCAACCAACCAACTTGAATTCTACTAATAACATCTCCATCTATTTCACCATCATTTTGAACAATAGAGCCTAAATATCTAAATCACTCACTCTTATTAATGGCTTGTTCACCTAAACACTACCATTAGAACTTCTACTAAAACACTCCATATATTCGCTTAGATCTACTTAAATGAAAACTTTTAGACTTTAATGTTGACCTCCATAATTCAAGTTTCTCTTGGACTCCCTCTCTAGTCTTATCAACAAGAAGAATGTCATCAGCAAAAAGCATACACCAAGGTACATCTTCCTATAAATGCCTAGTAAGATCATCCATAACTAAAGAAAAAAGATAAGAGCTTAAAGATGATCCTTGATGTAATCCACTTGAAATGGGAAAATATTTTGTCAATCCTCCTTGTGTTTGGACACAAGTAACAGCTCTTGTATACATATCCTTAATGACTTGAATATAACCAATATTAACTCCTTTCTATTCTAGAACTCTCCAAAGAACATCTTTGAAAATTTATCATAAGCTTTCTAAATCAATAAATATCATATGTAAATCCTCCTTACTTTCTCTATACTTCTCCATCAAACCTCTTAACAAATGTATAGCATACATAGTAGATCTACCTAGCATGAAACCAAACTGATTGTGAGAAACTTGTATCACATCGTAACCCATGCAATTACTCTCTCCATAATTTTAAAGTATGACATTAACTTCTATTGTGCACATTTGTAATTGTGCATCACCTTTATTCTTAAATATAGGAACCAACAAACTCTTTCTCCACCCATCTGACATCTTTTTAGTCATGAAAATAACATTAAAAATATTTGTAAGGCAAGAAATTCCTTGATCTCCTAAACATTTCCACACTTCTATTGGAATATCATCAGATCCTACTGCTTTTCCACATTTTATTTTCTTTAATGATTCTCTAACTTCAGATTTACTAATATGGTGATAAAAATAAAATTCTCTATTTTTGTTAAGGGTATTAAGGTTGCTAAAATCAATTGTACATTCAGGTCCTTCATTGAAAATTTTATCAAAATATCTCATCGTCCTATTTTCAATATCCTTTTCTAAGAAAAGCACTTTATTATCTTCATCCTTACACCACTTGAACTAGGTCTTTACTTCTCCTGCTCTTTGGTTGGCTAACTTATACATACATCTTTCACCTTCTTTGGTATCTAATCTATTGTATAAATCACTAAAAGCTAAATTTTTTGCATCATATATTGCTTTCTTAGAATCTCTATAGTCCACTTTATATCTTTCCCAATTCTTCAAGTTTTACATCTAAACTAAATTTATAACAATGTTTTATTTCTTATCTTTTCTTGCACACTCGACCACCAACTATTTTATTAAAAGAAGTTTTTCCTTTTGATTCTCCAAGCACATTTTAGCAACTTTCTTAATTTCACTACCACTTTTTCCCACATAATATTAGCTTTATGTACATCCCTAAGTTCTTGTAGCTTGCTCTTAAAATATTTTTATTTGTGTTCTTTAAGTTTCCCATCTAATCTAGGATAATAATTTGATTTATTTTTCCTCTTACAAACTTTCATCATAAAATCTAAAACTAATAATCATGTTAATTTACTTTCACTTGGAATGACCTTACAATCTTTACAATCTAAATGATCTATTTTTCATTAGAAAATAATCAATCTATGTTTACTAGATCCTTTTATAAGTAATAATATGTTCATCTCTTTTCTTAAATAAAGTATTAAACTACAAAATCATATAAGCTAAAGCAAAATCTATAGTCCTACCTTCTTCATTAGTCACTCAAATCCATAACCACCATGAACACTTTTAAAATCTTCTACCACTCTACATGTCCATTTAAATCTCCTCCAATAAATACTTTTCTTCAAGAGGTATCTTCAGATTAATCCTCTAATTCATTCCAAAATTTTCTTTGAGCTTACATCCAAACCTACTTAAGGAGCATAAACACTTAAAACATTGATAATCTTAGTATCAATAATCTTTAAAGCTATAATTCATCTCCATATATTAATATTTATAACATTATCCTTCAAACTTTTATCTATAATCACCTACACCATTTCTAGTTACTATCAATACCAAAGTTTAAAACCTAAAGTATCAATCTCCTCTTCTTCTCCCCAACCCATTTAGTTTCTTGAACACATAAAATATTTATTTTTCTATGAACCATAATATCTATTAATTCCATTAATTTACAAAAGAGTATATATATTCCAAGATCCAACCTAATTCTAGTTTCATGGACTAACTTCATTGTCATTCATCCATATAATAATTGCTTATTTAACATGCTTTTATGCCATTTGACATTTTTCCTTATATTCAATACAATGCTTGGATGCAAGCATTAACACACAATGATTTAAAGGATTAAGTCATGATTATTTCAACAAGTTTTACAGCTACCAATTACCTATTTAACCCTCCACTTTTCACTTCTACTTGGGACCGCAATGGTATTTCATGTACCTCCACTTAAAAATAAATTAATGAAGAAAGTTGATTCTACATATATATTGTCTTCTTTTGATGCTCTCTGATTCCAAAAAATAATTGCTCTAGTAGTTCTGATCCTTTCCTTTCTAATTCAAAGTCCTATCCTTCTCAATCAATCTCACCTCTTGAGATTGACTTGGAGTCAACTAACTTTGAGGATCCTGGAGAAGTTGTGGTATGCGAGAATAGAACTTTCCATAAGCACATCATTCCAAGAAGTCATAAGTCAACCTACGTAGTGGCAAAGTTCTACCTCTATAGCACCTGTGATAAGAGTAAGCAAGTCATTGGTTCTAGTGAGTAGATAGCCCCTCCATGTGGTGACTTAATTCTAATGTGTGTATTAAGGCTTGTGTTGTAAGTCTTGTTAGGCATTAGTGTTGTATTTTCTAAGTGTAGAAGGATTCAATTTAGCATGAAAGGTTGATTTCACTTGAGGTAGTTTACTTGATTTGAGAATTTTAATTTGTATTTCTTTTTCATTTATCACACTTAGCAACTAAGTGTAATAAATAGGATTGCCCTCTTTCATCCCTACCTTAAGTCACTTTCTAAAGTATATTAATTTGATTTAGTTCTCTTTAGTGAATTTTATTAAATGATTTAATTAATCTTAAGTTTAGGTTCATTTAAATAATCATATTCAAATTGAAAGGCATCTAAGATTAATTTAATTCAATACTACCACATGACATATATTAAATCATGCCTTTATGCAAGCATGCATGTGATTTAATCTAAGTGTATCTATATGCAACATATTTTAGCAACTTAAATGTTGAATGTATGTGTATGTTTAGAATTTATATTTTATTTGATTGAATTATTTAAACATATTAATTTAAAACTTTATCCAAATTCTTATACAAAAAGGACATAAGAATGAAATTAAACCAGACTATATACTTGCTTTTCTTGGACACACATGGATGTATGCATAAATGAGGGAAAGAAAACCATGCAAAGATTGTATATATTCTTTTGATTGAATCATTTATATATATGAATTAAAGCTCTATCCAAATTATAATGTTGAAATACATAAGAAAAATCAAATGGGTACGTACTATTGTTAAACCAAGGAAGTAAGGTAATCAAATGGCCTCCTTGGGGCTAGGTAAAGCCTTGTGTTCCCGAGATGTGTAGACTATATATCCATTATCGTTCAATCTTATATAAATCAACACTTGAATAGAGGAAAGAGAACTCAACATTCATACACTTAAGCTATAAGTACATGTATTTCTTATGTATTTATAACTAGCATCATAACACATATTATTACTCTTTATAAGCTTTTGAAAAATAAATTTGGATTTAATAGTGATAATAGTCATGCATATATTAAATTAAATCAGACATGCAAGCTTACGTAAAGGAAATCCATTTTATTTTACTTGATTTTGAAAAGATGGATGCATAAATTCAAATGACATACCAAATTTAACATGATTTGAAAGAGGACAATCAAATATAAGCATGTGATTCATTTAAACAAACTAGTTCTTAAGGTCAATCAAATCAAATAAGATTATTTAAAGCAAACCAAAGCTTCTTTATTAATTAAGTTTTGGATTTGATTTGATTTAAATAGAAGAATATAAATCATCACTTGCTCTTTTAAATCCATTCCCACATTAGTGACTTGATTTAATTTAAGGAAATGTAACTAAGTTGATTTTATGGGTTAATTAAGTTGAACCCTTAATTAGATGAATTAATTACCCTTACCTATGTCACCTTAAAGTAATTAACTAAATATTTATGGGCCAACATTATATGCATGGAAAATAAACTTACAATGATCCTAGGAAATAAAATGGGCCTAATGCAATTGGCTCATGATTAATAGTTAATTAGATTAAGGGGCTTAATTAGTTACTCTTATGGTTTTCCCACACATGTGGACTAACCATAATTTCATTAAATTACTTTAGGTTATTAAACACCTAAAGATCTACCCCATTATTTAATTAATTAAGGTTTGATGTGATTATGATTTCAATTTGATTAAGTGATTTAATTAGTTAGTTAAATCTTAATTAATTTCATTTTTAAAAAGGTGAAATGAACTTAAGGAAAGGGGTCCCAACCTTATTTACTAATTAAGCGAGAAATAAATCCTAAGAAAATGGTGGAGGTAGAGGTCATCCAATTAAATTAACCTATAAAATTTGGGATTAATTGCTCAAGTAATTAAGGAGTAATTAAGCTAATTAATTTTGTAATTAAACCATAATTATTATTCAAAATTAGTTAAGATCATTTTTAATTAATTATTCTCTGAAATACCTTTAAAATGAGTATTTATTTGCATATTTTGATTTTTTTATAAATTTTTATGATTTTATAAGTTTTACTATTAAAAATGATTAATTAAGTCTAATTAAAGCCTAATCCTATTGGCGCCATGAGGCGCACTGACGGTGTGCTTTCTACGTGGTGTCGTGGGATTGGCTACTTAAAACTTATCCGACTCAGTGCCTATGTGGTAGTGATGGATGCACTTTTTAGTCCACCATCCAATCTAAGATCGGACAATTACGATTAATCCCACATTTTAATAGAATTAAATCAGATCAATCTAGTGGATTTAATCATGATCGTCCATTTTGATCATGCATAATGGACGATGTGTGATCTAATGTCACACGAGTGAGGGAGAATGGAGTTGTCCACCATTGCTCAGTTGATTCAAGCTTACCCAAGCTCGGATCAACTCCAAAAGGATCCCACACATTCATGACATCGATCAAAGAGGATCCAACGGTCAAGATCACACAAGATGCACGTTTTCTTCAAAAACATCCAACCCATTTTTGCCTAAGGATCGATTTTGGAAGCATACCATGTCGAGCTCAAGATCGGCTCAACAATTGAGGAAGCTTCATCTAGTAGAGCTCATAGCAAGAATTGATCAATTCTCGATGTTCAAAGGCCACAAACTAATAAATTTGGAGCTCTTTGATCAAAGTCCCACCTCTGCTGGAAGCTTGGGAGATGATTTGTTCTTACTAAACGGCCTAGAGAAGGTGCAAAGTTAATTTGAGTTTGATTGAGAAATAAGAAAGTTAGTAAAATGGGAGTGTCTATTTTGGATGAATGGGAATGGCATTTTTTGATTGAGGAACAAGCTTGGGAGCTTAGGGAATGGCTCTAGTTGCTCATCTTGGGTAGCTAGGTCTCTAAGGAATGATTTTTGTGTATGTTTGAGTAGAAATAAGGTGTTTCATACCCCCCTTCATCTTGATCGGATGGTGGGATCCGGTTTGTCTTATAGGGGATGTCTGGCCATTTTAGGGAGTCATGGGTGGTAGGGAGGAGGTGAGTTGGCTTGACTTGGTTAGCTGAAGTTGTGAGGTGGTTTCCAAGAAGGAATTATGGGTGTCCTATGGGTTTCAAATGTGCTAATGGGAGGGTGAGGTTATTTCACCTCCATGGGTCATGGCCGACCAAACCACCCTGGGTCGTCGCGGTCCTAGGTGCCTAGGTGGACCATGAGAGTACCAAGTGGCCAAGGAATGGAAATGACCACTTACATGGGTGATTTGTCTCATGTGATGCCCTTGACCCAAGGGTAGAATGATCATTTGGCATTGGATTTGATTTGACTAGATTTGAAATGAGCCAAAAGTGGTTTAGCCTAAATTTTAAGTTAATTGGAGTTGATTTGGTTAGGTTTGGCTTAATTTAACTCTTTAAGGTCAAATTGAGTTAGGTTGAGTCAAGTTGACCATTTGGTCAAATTGGGTCAAATTAAAGGTTGGGTCAAGTTCATATGATCATTTGGGATGTTTTGGTTCAATTGGTTTTGTTTAGTTTGGCTTAGATTTAATTTTGGTTCATTTGAATTCATTTGGGTCAAATTGGTTAAGTTGACAAATTTAACCAAATTGGCTTGGTTGGGTGTTGATTTGATCAATTGAAGATGATTGTAGGCTTTGGTTTCAAATTTGGTTGATTTAGCCTTGAACCTTTAGGTCAATTTGGGCTAAGTATGTCAATTGGGTTCAATTGGGTCCAATCATGGCTTTGGTCAAACTCAAAAATTAATTTGGAATGAACTTGAGCCATTGGTTGTAATAAATTTGGTTTTGATTTGACCTAATTTGGTCTTTTAGGTCAATTTGGGTCAACTTGGGTCAAGAGGACCAATTGGCTCTAGCTTTGACTCAATTGATGGTCAAGTCATATTCAAATATTGATTTTGATTTTGTATGAATCATTGGTTTCAAGGGATTTGGCTTAGGTTTCAATTTGGCTAGTTTGGGTTCATATGGGTTAAGGGGTTGACTTGGTCAAATGACCAAGTTCACTTGGTTTGATCTAATTTATGACAATTGATCAACCTAGGGTGATCAACAATCATGATGGGAGGTTTTGATGGGCTTGGTTCAATCCAATTTGGGTATGATTAAAACTTGGCTCAAATAGGTCAAATTAGCCACTTTGGGTCAAGTGGGCCAATTGGGTTTAGTTGGCTTGATTTTGGGTTGAGTTTGATTTAGTTGATTTTATATATGGATTTGGGATTGATATATAAATTCAATTTGGGTTCAAATGGGTTTTTGTTCATTTGAACATTTCAAGTCAAAAGGGCTAAGTTGGATTTGACTTGGGTTGGTTTTGGTTAGGCTTGATGATTGTAGATTTCATTTAGGAGGTATGATTGATTCATGAGAAAATCAATTAAATTTGTATTTTGTAATGAAGGAATTTGGCTAAGTCCATGGAGTTGGGTCATGTTGCTTAGGTTTGGATTTTGATTTGGTTTGATTTAGTTTTGATGATTTAAATTTATATTTAATTTAAATTTGTGAAGATGATTGAAAATATGATTCAATTGTGAGAAATCAATTGAGTTTGACTTGATTTGGATTAATATTTGGCCAAGTCCATGGGATATGTCATATGGCTTAGGAAGGGTTTTGATTTAATTTCATTTAGTTTGATTTACTTTTGATTTACTTTTGATCATTCGAATGTAGATTTGATTTATATTTGGTAAGATGATTGAAGATATAAATTGATTATGAGAAAATCAATTGATTTTGGATTAATATTTGGCTAAGTCCATGGGATAGATCATATGGCTTAGGAAGGGTTTCAAGTTTGGATTTGATCATGGGATTCAATCATTTGGTTTTGAAATTTGGGTTTGGATTTTGATTTAAATTTGATGTTTGAATTGAACTTGAGGTTTGGTTTGAGAAGGTGAACATGGATTGGATTTGGGTTGTAGGGTAGGTGGATTATCCTAATCCCTAAGGCATAACCTAATCCTATGGTTAACCCTTCTAAGTCTTTAGGCTTAGGTTAAGTGTTTACTTAATTGTTAGAAGTATCTTATGAATAGGGAAGTCTTAGTGTCTAGAAGACTCCTAAGTCTAAGATGGGAAGATTGAATCTGCACTCCAAAAGTGAGGTCAACAAGCCTTAGGCTCCATAGTGTTTCCCTAGGAGATAGATGATTGGAAGACTGAAGCCAATTTTCATATTATAGACTCGGATACATCTTTCAATGCTTTTCTTGGGAGACCATGGATACATGAGAACAACATAGTTCCATCTTCTTATATTAGTGTAGAGAGGTGGGATCATCTATTGTGTTAAAGGAGATCTCAAGCCATTTATAGTTCATGAGGTCGCATATATGAGGATACGGCTTACTATCTCCCTCAAAATCAACAAGTCTATTCTCACGAACTTGGTCAAAGTTTAAAAATAAAATAAAAAAGAAAGAAAAAGAAAAGGAAAGAGATAAAGAAAAAGAAAGAAAAATAGAAATTGCAAAAGAAAATAAAAGGGAGCGGAAATAGACTTGGAGGAGGAAGTGGAGCGACATTAGATTCCACCCATAGTTCATTACTCCATTCAACATATGGGTAGGATGACCCAACCTCCACCGTGCAGAGGAAGAGGCTGTTTAGAGCTAATGGTGGATGACCACCTTATTAGCCACCCAATAGAAGATATGTCCAGCCTACTGAGTACACCTGCTATCCATATAGACTTAGAATCTAGTTCATAGGATGAGTCTTATATGGTTAGCACACCAGCCAGCTCTTCACAGTAGTAGATTCCCTTGGAGGTGACACTTGAGCCAGATAATGAATAAGACCGGGATCCAAAGCAAAGCATAATTGTATCCAAGTCTATATGTGAAAACGTTAGGCATATCAGTTGGGAACCTTAGCTCTAAACCCACTTTCCTCTCAAAAATCTGAGGATTTGGTAGTTAAGGAAGCCCCTAAGTCATCCAGTGTGAAGACTCGAGGTTCTTTCGAGAGCATCATCCTCAAGTCAAGATGTTGATGTAGAACTTGAGGATGATTCATATAAGATTTAATAGAATTATCTTTGATTGGTACTTACCTTGTCATATTTTAGCAAAGAAAAGGTTAATCCCACATACTTGGTGAAAGCACATGTCAGACTACTTCAAAAGAATATGGAAGAACAAATGCAAAAGCTCTCAATCAAGATTGGGACTAGGATTCAGTACAGTGGGTCTAGTCGATGATGATGATTACTGCTTAGTCATCACCAATCATTTGGAATCTGATAAGTTCTTTTCAAATCACATTAACTCATATGAGGAGCTATGCTTAGAAACTTCAAATGATCCAGATGATTTCGAAGTCAAAGATGCATTACCAGAGTTCGAAGAAGAGATCAAGTCAACCATCGATGAGCTCAAAGAAATCAACTTAGGAACTGAAGAAGATCCACACTTGACATACATCAGTTATTTGTTGAATGAAATTAAAACCAATGACTTAGTTAGGCTATTTATTGAGTTTAAGGACTACTTTGCATGGAGTTATGAAGAGATGCTGATTGACTCATGACGTAGCGGTCCATAAACTAGCAATAGAGCCTACTGCTAACCCTATCAAGCAAGCTCCTAAACACATGCGATTAGACATGGAATAATAGATCATTTATGAAGTCAAGAAACTGATTGATGCTAGCTTCATCTGGGAAGAAAAATACACTACCTGGTTAGCCAAACATCATCCCAGTTAAGAAAAAGAATGGCCAAATTCACATATGCATCAATTTTAGGGATTTAAATAAGTCATGTCCAAAAGACGAATTTCCACTACCAATCTCGAAGTTGATGGTAGACATTGCCTCATCTCATGTCTTCTTTCATGGATGGCTCATCTAGATAGAACCAAATAAAGATGGCCTCTAAAGATAAATGAAACACTACTTTAGAACCCCGATCGTAATCTATTACTATAAGGTCATGCCTTTCGCCTTAAAAATATCAAGTTACATACCAAGGCTATGACTTGAATCTTGATGAACTTTCATCATCAAGTTGAGTTCTATGTCGATGATCTCATGGTCAAAAGTAGAGAAAAGGAAGACCATCTCTTTGACTTGAGAGTCATTTTGAATTAAGATAATTTAACCTCAAAATGAACCCCTCAAGTGTGCATGAGGCTTTAGAAAATTCCTTAGGGTTGTTGTCTGACACCAAGGAATAAAAATTGATTTGGAGAAGATCAAAGCAATATTAGAAATGCCACCCCCTAAAAGTTTAACTCAAGTTAGATCATTCCAAGGGCAGTTAGAGTATTTAAGACACTTTATATCCAATTTATCGAGAAGATGTCAACCATTCTCAGCACTTGTCAAAAAGATGCCAAGTTCAAGTGGGATGACAAGTGTGAGCATGCCTTCGAAGACATCAAGCATTACCGATGATGCCGCCGGTTATAGCAGCCCCTATCTCGGCAAGCTCAAACTTTACACGTCAGATTAGCGACTTTGGTGCTTTGTTGGCCCAAGCCAATGATGGGAAGGAAAACACACTCTACTACCTCAGCTGTCATCTAATCTCTATTGAGGTTAAGTATCCACCCATTGAGAAGCATTGCCTAGCTTTAATCTTTGCATCCCAAAAGCTACAACACTTCATGCTTCCTCATAAGGTGAACTTAATCTCTAGGATCAATCCACTATAGTATCTCATGACATAGATGACACTATTCGGATGGCTCACAAGATAGTCCATGATCTTCTTGCAGTTTGACATTACCTTCATACCCCTCCATACAGTGAAAGGACTAGACTAGCATATTTCTTAACAACACACCCACTTCTTGCTGACTCTTCACTTAGTGATGATCTCCCCAATGAATAAATCATGAACATAGGGGATACTAGCATTCACCACTAGGAGATGTACTTTGATGGTGCGGCTTCCTCTCAAAGAGGAGAAGAACCATATTCTACTATTCCAAGAAAGGTAGGGGTAGGAATAGTTCTCTTAACTCTGGACTGTGATGTGATGAGATTCTCATATCATATCTCCATTCCCTACACCAATAATGAAGCTAAATCAGAGGCTCTAATTGCTGGTCTAGAGTTAGCCGTTACTCTAATCATCCAAAATATCAACATATTCAGGGATTCTCAGCTAGTTATCAACCAAATCGTTGTGTCCTATAAGGTTATAAAGCCCAAGCTCCATCACTACCACAAGTACACCATGTAGTTATTGGCCCAAATCCTAAATATTGCCATTTATAAGATTCCTCGACGAGAGAATGTCATTTCCTATGCTTTAGCCAAGCTTTCCAAGGAGTTGACATGTCCAGAAGATGATTCCATATCAAAAAAGATCCAAAATAGACAAGTCTTATTCCTTATTGATATTGAACTCATTAAAAAGTACTCTCTTGAAGGGGAGGTTACCATTGCCAAGAAGGATGAGGAGTTAGATTGTAGGTAACCATTCATGGATTACCTAAATGAAGGCAAACTACCTCAAGAGAAGTCTCAAGCCTAACATATGAAGTAGAGAGCACTTTCTTACGCTCTTGTGGATGGTGTCTTGTATCGGTAGTCTTTCGATCATATGTGGTTATGTTACTTAGACAAGCATGAAGCTCATAAGATCATGATTGAGGCACACTCAAGATTATGTGGAGCCAACAAATCCAGTTCGAAGATGAAAGCCAAGATCAAGAGACTGGATACTTGATGATCAAAGATTGCTTGGATATGACTAGGCAATGCCACCAATGTCAAATACATGGTGTGGTCCTACACCAACCACCCAACATTCTACATCCTACATTGGCCTCATGGCCATTCAAGTGTTGGGGTACCGACATAGTGGGTCCGATTGATCCTCCTTCTTCCAAGGGTCATCAGTTCATCTTAGCTGCTACTGAATACATTTCCAAATGGGTGAATATGATTTCACTCAGAGAGGTCACAGCTCAGCATGTGCTCTAGCATTTTAAGAACCACATCGTATATAGGTTCAGAGTGCCTCGATGAATTATATATAATAATGGTATTGCATTCAAGAGTGCCAAGGTAAATAACTATTCCCAGAGATACAACATAGATTGGAGATATTCTACCATCAACTACCCAAAGGAAAATAGCTTAGAAGAAGCCTTCAAAAAAATTCTCATCTAAATACTGAAGAAGACACTCGATAACACTAAGAAACTGTGGCATGAGCAGTTAGTTGAAGCCTTGTGGCCTATTCATCACATATAGAACTCCAACGCCTATTTTTTTCCTTAGTGTATGGGTCTAAAGCTGTTCTACCATTAGATGTCCAACTCCCATCATTAAGGATAGTTGAGGGTAGCAAGATCACAACAGAGCAGAACACTAAGTTACCGTTAGAAGAGCTTAAAGGTTTGGAGGAGAGACGCCTGCGGGCATGCCAAGACCTCGAGTTGTACAAAACTAAAATAATTTAAGCTCACAACTACTTGGTCCATCCTAGAGCTTTTAAAGTAGGAGAACTTATTTTAGTTCTAAGGAGATCGATTGTTGTCTGTTGTAAGATGGAAGGCAAATTTGAACCCACTTAGAAAGGCCTTTTCCATAAAGAATGTCTACAAATAAATATCTTATCAGCTTATTAATCATAAAGGAGACCACTGCTTCAAATCAATGGGCTCTACTTAAATAAATATTATAAATCATGTTTGAAAATAATTATCATCAATGAAAATTCTATTTTGAATTCAATCTCTTCCATGTTGAAAGTATTCTTATTTATGAATCCATGATGTGTTTAGGTAAGGAACCCGAAGATCCTATCCTTCATCGACATAACATAAACATAAACTACACACAAACATATAAAACAAATGCATGTCTTTTTTCTTGGGCTACTCT
>CM038214.1:325031745-325320702 GCA_021442155.1 Cymbidium sinense | reverse complement strand
TTTATCTTTATCTTTATCATCTATCTTATTTTACACACTAGTTTTATTTATTTATCTTTATTTTAGGTCTTTTGTTTTATTTTATCTTCAGATCTTATCTTTAGGCCCAGTGGCTCAGCCCAGGGCCTGGCCCAAGTCTGCTTCTCCTTGTGGTCTTTGTGGCTCATTTAGTCTGAGGTCAGGACTCTTAGGGCTTCAGGCTCAGTGAGTGCCTGGATTCTGGCCCAGGGCCCAGGGCTCTGGGCCTGTGTGGCTCAGGCCAGGTACTTAGGGCCCATGGCTCTGGGACTAGGCCTTGTGGCTCAAGGCCCATGCATTCAGATCACAGTATTCTTTGGCCTTAAGGCTCAGTGGCTCAGGGCTCCAGCCGTGGGCTAGGGTTTGGTCAGTGCCTTCAGTGGCCCAGGCTCAGGTCAGGGCCTGGCCTCGTGTGGCTCAGTGGTCTTGGGCCTGGGCCTGATCTCATGGCCTGTGGCTCAGTAATGGGCAGGTTTGTCTAGCCTTATCTATCTTGATCTGCTCATGGCCTAGGGTCAGGTTAGAGCCCAGGGTCTGGGCCCAGGCTCAGGGCTCCAGTGGCCCAAGATCTGGGCCTAGGGTCTGTGCCTCAGGGTCTTGGGCCTGGTCTGGCCTTATACTCAGAGTCAGATTCTGGCCTTTTAAAAAAAAGCCACAAACCACCAGGCTCAGATTCATTTATTTATTTTATCTTTACTCCATGAGTTTATCTTATTTTCATTTAGTGCATTTTTTTATTTTTTAGTCTGGTTTATTTATTCTTTGGCTCATTAATCTTAGGTTTTATCTTAGCTTTATTTTTTAGTTTTCTTATGAGTTTTATTTTATCATTTGATTAGGTCTTATGTTTTATTTTAGGTTTAGGTCTGTATTTTATTTTTTTTTTAGTTTAATTTTTGTGTTTTTTATTTTATTTTATTTTTAAGTTTTGGTTTAGATTTATTTTATTTTGCTTTATTTTTTTTAGTTTATGTTTAAGTTTGTTTTTTAGTTTAGGGTTTAGGTTTTATTTTTTATTTATTTTCAAGTCTTTTTTAGGTTTATTTTTTAGGTTTAAGTTTTCATTTAGTTTTTATTGTATTTTATTTTGGGTTTATTTTATTTTTATTTTTATTTTAGTTTTATTTATTTAGGTTTCATATTTTAGTTTAGTTTAGATTTTATTAATTTTATTTTAGTTTAGTTTTTATTTTTTTATTTTATTTTCCTTTTAGGTTTAAGTTTAGGTTTAGGTTTTAGTTTATGTTTTTTTTATTTTTTATTTTTTTATTTTATTTTAGTTTAGGTTTAGGTTTTTAGCTTTTTAGGGTTTTGAGTTTAGGGTTAGTTTAGGGTTTAGGGTTTAGGGTTTAGGTTTTAGGTTAAGGGTTTAAGTTTTAGTTTAGGGTTGAAGGTTTAGGGTTTTTTTTAACAGAGAACAAATTCATATTCAACATTTCTTCTTTTCATCAAACAAGTAGCACCCCAAGTTTTATAAGACATAAGTGACGACATTGATAAAAAAGTGAGCACCCATAGAGCAAATCAAAATCGCAGATAAGTAGAACCATCTCTACTGTAAATACAGTTCCATACGGATCGGATCGAATTCATTCTTTTAGTTTCTCCAACCACCCCCCGCCTCTCGGGGATCCACCATCATATCCGATCTCTCCCTCCGCCACCACCATGGTTGTAACCTCCATCGCCTCCCACCTCGTAACCACCACTACTCGACCACCATATATCCACCAACACCTCTAGATCCCCACCACCACTACAATAACTCCGCCTATGCTTCCACCGCCAGACCTGATCAGCCTAGTTGACAAGATGTTCGTGCCAAGGTTTTTCCCATTCTTAGGGTTTCGTTAGTTGTTTTAGTGTTACTAGGGTTTATGGTTTTGTTATGGTTTTATTTTAGGTTTAGCATTTAGGTTTAGGGTTTTAGGGTTTAGTTTTAGTGTTAGGTTTTGGGTTAAGGGTTGGTTTGGTTTTATGGTTTAGGGTTTAGGGTTGTAGGTTTAAGGTTTTAAGTTTAATGTTTAAGGTTTAGGGTTTAGGATTAGTTTTAATTTATTTATTTTAGTTTAGATTTTTTATTTTTCTTTAGGTTATTTATTTATTTTATTTTGAGGTTTTATTTAGTTTAGGTTTAGGTTTTTAGCTTTTTAGTGTTTAGAGCTTAGGGTTTAGGATTTAGGGCTTAAGGTTTAGGGTTTAGCATTAGTTTAGTGTTTAGGGTTAGTTTAGGCTTTAGGGTTTAGGGTTTAGGGTTAGGGTTTAAGTTTTAATTTATGGTTTAGGGTTTAGGATTTATGATTTATTTTTTAACAGAGAATAAATTTAGATTCAACATTTCTTCTTTTTGATTTTATCAACCAAGTAGAACCCCAAGTTTTCTAAGGTAAATGATGACAGAGATCAAAAACAAGTACCCATAGAGCAAATTAAAAACCCTAGATAAGTATAACCATGTCTATTAAAGACATAATTTCATAAGTAGGAGATCGGATTGGTCGTTCTTGAGTTTCTCTAGTTCCCATTAGAACCACCCCCACCTCTCAAGTAGTGGGATCCACCATCATATCCCTGATCTCTCCCTTTGCCACCAGGTTGTAACCACCATCGCTTCCCACCTCCATAACCACCAGTGCTCCGACCACCACCTCCATATCCAACAGCACCTCCAGATCCCCCACCACCTCTGTGATAACCACCGCTTCCACCTTCATCCCCACAACCAGATCTAAACTGAGCCTTATTGTTAGTGATGTTCTTGCTATCAAGGTTCCACCCTTTCTTGGTTTGGTTAGTTTTGGTTTAGAGTTAGTAGGTTTGATTTTAGGTTAGTTTAGGGTTTAGGGTTTAGGGGTTTGGGGCTTAGGGTTTAGGATTTAGGTTGTGTTTAAGGTTTTAGGGTTTTTTGGGTTTAGGGTTTAGGATTTAGGATTTATTGTAGGTTTAGGGTTATAGTTAGTTGGGTTTTGTTTTTTTAAATTAAGTAAACTATGTTTAAGATTATTTAGTTTATTTATTTTATTTTATTTATTTTAATTTATTTTATTTTATTTTATTTAGGTTTATTTTTTTTCTTTTAGTTTTATTTATTTTATTTTATTTATTTTAGTTTGGTTTTAATTTAGTTTATTTTAAAGTTTAGTTTGTTTTAGATGAGTTTTATTTTATTTTCTTTTTAGGTTTAAGTTTTATTTTTTTTTTTAGGTTTAGATTTTTTTTCTTTAGTTTTAGGTTTTATTTTTTTATTTTAGTTTTTAGGTTTAATTTTAGTTTATTTATTTTATTTAGAGTTTAGGTTTAGGTTTAGATTATTTTAGGTTTATTTTAGGTTTTATTTATTTTAGTTTAGTTTATTTTAGTTTAAGTTTAGGTTTATTTTATCTTTAATTTTATTTTATAGTTTAGGGTTTTAGTTTTTTTTAGGTTTTCTTTTATATTTTTTAAGTTTATTTTTTAGGTTTAACTTTTATTAAATGTTTATTTTATTTTATTTATTTTAGTTTATTTTATTTTTTATTTTATTTTAGTTTATTTATTTAGATTTTTATCTTAGGTTTATCTTATTTTAGTTTATGAGGTTTTATTTTATTTTAGTTTATTTTATTTTATTTTATTTTTTTAATTTAAGTTTAGGTTTTAGTTTATTTTATTTTATTTAGGTTAGTTCTTATTTATTTTATTGTTTATCTAGTTTAAATTTGTTCTCTGGTTTTTTTAGTTTTAAGATTTAGGTTAGGTCAGGTTTGGTTTAGTTTTGGTCCAAGTTTAGGGTTAAGTTTACCTCTTTAGGTTTGTGGTTTGGGTTTAGGGTTTTATAGTTAGTTTGTTTAGGGTCAGTTTAGTTTAGTTTTTTTTGGTTTAGCAGTTTAGGTTTAGGGTTTAGGATTTAAGGTTTAGGTTTTTTTTATATTAATTAAACCAATAAGTTTAGGTTTATTTAGTTTATTTTTTATTTATTTATGTTTATTTTATTTTATTTATTTTTATTTAGTTTAGTTTATTTCTTTTAATTTATGTGTTTTTTTATTTTAGTTTATTTTAGTTTAGGTTTATTTTATTAGTTGAGTTTTATTTTATTTATTTTTTTTAGGTTTTAGGTTTTTTTTTAGGTTTTTTTTGCTTTTTTTAAGGTTTAATTTAGGTTTATTTTTAGGATTTATTTTTTTAGTTTAGGTTTGTTTAGTTTTTTAGGTTTAGGTTTAGTTTTATTTATTTTAGTTTAGTTTATTTTAGTTTAGGTTTATTTTATTTTATTTTATTTTATTTTTAGTTTAGGTTTTTTTTAGTTTAGTTTTTAGGTTTTATTTTTTTTATTTATTTATATGTTTATTTTTTAGTTTAGGTTTTATTTAATTTAATTTTATTTTTTAGGTTTATTTTATTTTATTTTATGTTTAGTTTTATTTTATTTAGGTTTTTTTATTCCAGGTTTATTTTATTTTAGTTTATTTTAGGTTTTATTTATTTTCTTTAGTTTATTTTTATTTTTAATTTATTTTATTTTAGGTTTGTTTACATTTTAGTTTTATTTTATTTTATCTTTATCTTATTTTAGTTTAGGTTTATCTTTTATTATTATTTTATAATTTAGGTATTTTATCAGGTTGTGGTTTGGGATTTAGGGTTGTAGTTTTTAGGTTTAGGTTTAGTTTTTATGATTGGGTAGTAGGTCAGCCTAGGGTCAGTGGTGAGAGGCCTAGTTCAGCCCAGGTTAGCTTTAGGGTTTTGTTTAGGGTTGGTTGTGGATCTTTAGGATGGTTTAGGTTTTTTAGGGCCAATGGGGTTAGGTATGATTTTTCTTTGGGTTAAAGGTGGGTGTGGTAGGTTTAGTTTGGGAGTTGTTAGTTTAGGTTTAATGTAGTTTACAATTGGAGTGTTGTAGGTTTTAAGGTTTAAGGTTTAGGCATTAAGGCTTAAGATTTAGGGTTTTGGGTTTAGGGTTTAGGTCTTTTTTAAAAAAAAAGTAAAACCTTAAGTTTTGTTTTAAGGTTTTTTTCTAGAGAACTAATTCAGATTAAACATTCCTTCTTTTTGATTTCATCAACCAAGTAGCACCCCATGTTTTCTATGACACAAGCGACGACATAAGTCAAAAGTGAGCACCCATAGAGTAAATGAAAACTCTAGATAAGTAGAACTATCTCTATTATAAAGACATAGTTCTATAAGCAATGTTCTTCGCTTAGTTCATCAACCACCCCACCTCAGTGGATCCCCATCGTAACCCTAATCTCCCTCCCACCACCATGTCAGAACATGTGCTCCAACCTCCATAACCACCACTACTCCGACCACCAACTCCATATTCACCAACACTTCTAGATCCCCCAACACCACTGTGATAACCGCCGCCTTCGCTCCAGCTGGATAGATTGAGCAGGAGTGATGTTTTTCACAAGGCTATACCCATTCTTAGGGTTTAGTTTAGGTTTAGGGTTTTAGGTTTTAGGTTTAGGGTCAGGTTTTTGAGTTGTGGTTTAGGGTTTTTTTTTTTTAGGGTTTATGGTTTAAGATTTAGGGTTTAGGTTTTTTTATAACTAAACTAGTAGGTTTAGGTTTATCTATCTTATCTTTTATTTATTTGAGTTTATTTTATTTATTATTTTTATTTAAGTTTATTTTTTATTTTTATTTAGTTTAGTTTATTTATTTTAGTTTACTTTTTAGGTTTAGGTTTATATTTAATTGAGTTTTATTTTTATTTTATTTTTTAGGTTTAGGTTTTATTTCTTATTTTTAGGTTTAGGTTTAAGTTTTTATTATTATTTTTTTTTGGTTTTAGTTTTAGGTTTTTATTAGCTTCATTTTTTTTAGGTTTTATTTAAGTTTAGGTTTAGTTTATTTTTAGTTTATTTTCTTTGTTTAGGTTTAGGTTTAGGTTTATTTTATTTTAGGTTTAGTTAAGTTTTATTTTAGTTTAGGTTTAGATTTATTTTTTATTTTGTTAATTATATTTTATTTTAGCTTTAGTTTTTTTGTTTAGTTTAGAGTTTAGTTTTATTTATTATTTATTTTAAGTTTTATTTTAGGTTTATTTTAAGTTTAGGTTTTATTTAGTATTTATTTATTTTGTTGGTTTATTTATTTTTTTTTTTTTTAGTTCTTGCATTTTATTTTATTTTTTTGTTTAGGTTTAGTTTAGGTTTTAGTTTTTCTTTTTATTTTATTTTTTTATTTTATTTTAGTTTAGGTTTTTTTATTTATTTTATTTTTAAGTTTTATTTAGTTTAGCTTTAGTTTTTTAGCTTTTTAGGGTTTTGGGTTTTGGGTTTAGGGTTTAGGGTTAGTTTAGGTTTAGGTTTTAAGTTTAGGGTTTATGTTTTAGTTTAGAGTATAGGGTTTTAGGTTTAGGGTTTTTGGGTTTTTTTTTAATAAAGAAATTATTCAACATTTCTTTTTTTATTTTATCAACCAAGTGCACCCCAAGTTTTCTACATAAGACAACATAGATAAAAAATGAGCACCCATAGAGAAAATTAAAAACCCTAGATAAGTAGAACCATGTATAATGTAAAGACAAAGTTTTCAAGCAATGATTGATTGGCTTTGAATTTCTCAGCTCCCACTTGAAAACCCCTCAAATAGCAGTTTCATATCCATCTCCCTCCGCCACCACCATGAACCTCGCCGCTCCTCCCACCTCCACCACCACCGACCACCGCCTTATATCCTCAGACCAAGCTCCCACCACCATTGTGATAATCATTGGCCCCACCGCATCTAGACTGAGCCTAGTTCACGGATGTTCCTGTGGGTTCTAGCCTTTTAAGTTTTAGGTTGGTTTAGGGTTTGTGATAGTTTAGGTTAATGGTTTGGGGTTTGGGTTTTTTGGTTTTTTTATTTTGTGTTTAGGATATGGTTTAGTTTTTTTTTTAATAAACTATGTTTATGTTTATTTAGTTTATTTAGTTTGTTTTTTATTTATTTGAGTTTATTTTATTTTTAATTTTTATTTAGGTTTATTTTTATTTTTATTTAGTTTGGTTTATTTATTTTAAGTTTATTTATTTTAGTTTTGGTTTTTTATTTTATTTTATTTTTTTAGGTTTAGGTTTTATTTTTATTTTATTTTTTTAGGTTTTATTTAATTTTAGGTTTAGTTTTAAGTTTTTTAGGATTTGATTTTAGGGTTTAGGTTTTGGTTCTTTGTTTTATTTTAGTTTAGGTTTTAGGATTTCAATATTTGTTTTATTTTTTTTTAAATTAAGTAAACTGGTAAGTTTAGGTTTATTTAGTTTATTTTTTTATTTATTTTAGTTTATTTTATTTTTTATTTTTATTTAGGTTTATTTTATTTTATTTAGTTTAGTTTATTTATTTTAGGTTTATTTATTTTAGATTATTTTTAGGTTTTTTGTTTTAGTTTATTTTATTTTATTTTTTATTTTATTTTTATTTTTTATTTTTAGGTTTTAGGTTTTATTTTATTTTTAGGTTTAGATTTTAGGTTTTTATTTTAGGACTATTTTTACGTATTATTTTTTAGTTTATGTTTATGTTTATTTTAATTTATTTTATTTTATATAGTTTAGGGTTTATGTTTAGTTTTTTTCTTAGTTTATGGTTTAGGTTTTATTTTTAAGTTTATTTTTGATGTTTAAGTATTTATTTTATTTTATTTTAGGTTTATTTTATTTTTTAGTTTAATTTTAGTTTTATTTATTTTATTTTTTTTAGTTTAATATTTTTTAAGTTTAATTTAGTTTAAGTCAATTTAATTTGGTTTTATTTTATTTTATTATTTATTAAGGTTTTTTATTTATTTTTAGGTTTTATTTTAATTTATTTTGGTTTTAGATTTTTTTTATTTATTTTTAGTTTTATTTTTTAGGTTTTTATTTTATTTCTTAGGTTTTAGGATTTATCAGGGTTTATGGTTATGTTGGTTTTAGTGTTGGGGTTTAGGGTTTTAGTTTAATTTAGGTTAGGGTCAGGGTTTTAGGTTTAGGTTTTAGGCTCAGTTTTAGGGTTTAGAG
The DNA here is from genome assembly GCA_021442155.1 of Cymbidium sinense. Lineage (NCBI taxonomy): Eukaryota > Viridiplantae > Streptophyta > Magnoliopsida > Asparagales > Orchidaceae > Cymbidium > Cymbidium sinense. The sequence goes on along the minus strand of CM038214.1, from coordinate 325,312,708 downwards.
TTTAGGTTTAGTTTAGTGTTTAGGTAGGTTTAGGTTTAGGTTTAGTTTTTTTTTTTTATTTTTTTTTTTAAAAAAAAGTAAACTAAAGTTTGTTTATTTAGTTTATTTTTATTTATTTTGGTTTATTTTATTTTAATTTAGGTTTATTTTTATTTATATTTAGTTTAATTTATTTATTTTTAGTTTATTTATATTTTAGTTTAGTTTTATTTTAATTTATTTTTTAAGTTTATTTTTTTTAGTTTTATATTTATTTTATTTTATGTTTTGATCTTTTTTTACTTTAGGTTTAGGTTTTATTTTATTTTTTTTAAGTTTAGGTTTTGGTTTTATTTTAGGTTTATTTTTTTATGTTTTATTTTTTTTAGTTTAGATTATTTTATATTTTATTATTTAGTTTTTTAGTTAGGTTTAGTTTATTATTTAGTTTATTTTATTTATTTTTTTAGGTTTAGGTTTATTTAATTTTATTTTAGTTTAGTTTATTTTAGGTTTAGTTAGGTTAATTTTAGGGTTTGGGTTTATGGTTGGGTTTTAATTTTTTAATTTTTATTTTTTTTATTTTTTAGGATTTAGGTTTTGGTTTAGGGTTTAGTTTTAGGTTTATGGTTCAGTTTTAGTTTAGAGTTTAAGGTTTTTTTTTGTTTTAATAGAGAACAAATTGATTCAACATTTCTTCTTTTGATTTCATAAACCAAGTAACACACCAAGTTTTCTAAGACATGTTTATGACATAGATAAAAATGAGCATAAAGAAATCAAAACCCTACATAACTAGATGCCTCTAGAAGACATAGTTCCATAAGCAGCATATCGGATCGGTCATTTTTCAATTTCTCTAGTTACCATCATAACTACCTCAGCCTCTCGAGTAGTAGGATCCACCATCATATCCCCAATCTCTCCCTCCACCACCACCACATCTGTAACCTTTGTTGCTCCTCCCACCTCTATAACCACCATTGTTTCCACCACCATATCTAGACCTAGATCCCCACCCACCCACTGATAACTATCGCTTTGTTTTCACCTCCACCGCCAAATCTTACTAGCTTATGAGGTTCTACCATTCTGGGTTTAGGTTTATGTTTAGATTTATGTTTTAGGATTTAGGTTTATTTTTTAATTTATTTAGTTACCAGGTCTAGTTTAGGGCTGTGGTTTAGGTTTTGGAGAGTTTAGTATTTGTGGTATAGGGTTAGGGTTGTGGTTTTATTTTATGCTTTAGGATTTATGGTTTAGTAGGGAGGTTTAGGGTTTAGGTTTAGGGAGGGTTTTAGTCTTTTGGGTTTAGGTTTTAGGGTTTATTGGGTTTAGGTCTTAACAAACCCACATAGTTTTATTTATCACTTAGTTTATTTTTTATCTTAGGTAGTTTAGTTTTGTTTAGTAGGGTATTGGGCTTTAGGTTTAGGTTTAATTTAGTTTCTTTCAGTTCAGTTTGTGCCTTGTTTTGCAGGTTTTAGGTTAGCCTGTGGTTTAGTTTGTGGCCAGAGGTTTAGGTTGGGTTGGTAGGGTTTAGGGTCAGGGTTAGCTCAGATTTAGGGTTTAGGGGTTTATCTTTTAGGGCTAGGGTTTTTTTTAAAAAAAAAAGCAATTTGGTATTTAGGATTATTTAGTTTATTTTATTTTATTTTATATTTTAGTTTATTTTATTTTATTATTAGTTTTATTTTTATTTTATTTAGTTTAGTTATTTTATTTTAGTATTTATTTTAGTTTAGGTTTTTATTTTAGTTTTTTTTTAGTTTAGGATATGTTAATCTTTTTGTCATTTTATTTTTTTTTAGTTTAGTTTTATTTTTTTTTTAGGTTTAGGTTTAGGTTTTTATATTTTTTTTTTAGGTTTAGGTATTTTTTTTTAGTTTAGTTTTGGTTTATTTTATTTTTTTTTATTTTATTTTATTTAGTTTAGTGTTTAAATTTAGTTTATTTTAGGTTTAGGTTTAGGTTTTATTTATTTTAGTTTAGGTTTATGTTTATTTTATTTTGTTTATTTTAGGTTTAGGTTTTTTATTTAAGTTTATGTTTTATGTTTTATTTTTTATTTATTTTTAGGTTTATTTTTTAGGTTTAGGTTTTTTTTAGTTTTTATTTTATTTAGGGTTTTGGGCCACCATCCTTCAAGATCTTTAATGGTAGTGGGAAGCCACAACACATTGCACACTTTAGAGCCTGTGCAACACCTATGGAAAGAACACACCTCCTCTTCTACCTTTCATTGAGTGTTCCATTTGATTGGTAACTACCACTGAAGAAGACTTTTATTGAGTTGGAGCACCTCTTCATCAAGAGGTTTGCTGGAGCTCAGCAGAGGATGAGTGTAGGTGATTTCATTATAGAGAAACAGAAACTCAACGAGTCCCTTGTTGATTAGATTTTTAGGTGGTGCAACCGAGCATAAATGAAAACAATTGTCAACATCATTCCATTGAGATGCTCAAAATATCCATCTAGCCTTCATGCTTAAGGGATTTACCATATTTGAGAAATTAATCAACAAGGCTAGCCTACAAGAGGAAGCCAAACAGTTTTCCTTTCTAGACCAATCATCTAGGCCTAAGCCATAGAAGGTGTTTGAGAAGAAGCCAGAGATAGTTGTCTCAGTGGACAGAGAGAAGCAGCCAGCTAGAGTTCAGTATGAGAGACTGCAAGCTCAGCAGAATCCATTGCCTCCTCCTCTTCCACCACCTAGGCCATCATACCGGCCACCGTAGCCACAATGACCATTTTCACCATCTCACTAGCCTACCCAGCAATGGTATTCATATTCATCACCAGGTTGCTATTTTCCACCTACTCTTACCAATATATTCAATAAGCATATTCATTCAAGAGGGAGGTAGTTAGGAAAATCTTTAAGAATCTCTAAAGAAACTGATTTTCAGTTACCAGAGCCTAAGAGGCAAGACGATGTGGGTAAGAGCGATGATCCTAAGTATTACCCCCTACCACTGCATGTTAGGCTATGTATTAGAAGATTGTATCAGTTTTAGGACTACAGCATTACAAGTTGGGAGCCATAGTTATCCCTAAAGAATACTTATTAGAACAACCATCCAGTTCTATTAGAGTAATCCTTTGGGATACTTGCCATCCTCTTAAGACTAAAGAAGGTTAGGATATCTCCCTATCACAAACCTTTAAGAAGATCATTTCTAAGATCAAGAAGCTTTCCTTACAGGTGCTTGAAGTAGTTCAAACTCCAACACCAAGAAAGGTTTACTGCTAGAAGATAACTGGGAGGGTGACAAAGAGACAAGCAGCTCACCATACTTCCCGATAGTCCAAGATGAGTCACCGTCCGATTCTAGTACTCCATCCACCGTTGCAGCTACCACCTCTTCTGCTAGCTCCTCTTCTACTGGCAAGAGCATTGTATCTGTGAATAAGGGCACTAAATCCTATACTCTGCTTACTTTACTTGATTTCTATCATGTACCTCCACCCAAAAAAATTAATGAAGAAAGCTGATTTTACTTATATATTGTCTACTTTTGATACTCTTTATTTTATTCCTATTAAAAGCTCTCCGAGTTTTAATAAAAATAATAGCTCTTGTAGTTTCGATCCTTTCCTTTCTTATTCAGATTCGGACTATCCTTCTCTGAATCAATCAGGTTCACCTCTTGAGATTGACTATGAGTCAACTGAGTCTGATGATCCCATAGGAGAAGTTGTAGGTATGCCCAATGAGAAGGTGGAACTTCCCACAAGCTCATCATTCCAAGAAGTCACTGAAGTCAATCTACGCAGAGGTAAAGTTCTACCGAGTAGCACCTCGTGATAACTTAAGCAAGTCATTGGTTCCAAAGGAGTGATAGCCCCTCCATAGGATGCTTCACCCATGGATATGCTTATGGAGGACCAAGCTAGAGTTGATTATAATATCCGAGCTCACCTTAGAAAGTTTTCAGCTAAGTTAAGCATATATAATGCCCTTTCCTTATCCAAAGAGATGAGAAAAAGTCTATTCAAAGCCTTACTTGAGCTAGAGATATGCTTAGCTCAGCTGACCGCTACTAAAAAGGAGGCATTCCACTCAAAGGACATCTTAGGAGTTATATTCAGTAATGAAGACTTACTCCTAGGGACGAGCACAACCGCCTTTTTATTACAGGATGTTGGCGATACAAGCTATCCAGTTCTAGTTGACTGTGTATCAGTCAATATTATGAGTCTAAGAATCCTTGCCTACTTTATGATCAATATCTCCAAACTCGAAAAAGAAAGGATGATGTTGAGAGGATTCAATGAACAAGGCGAGAGGGCCATGTGGTGTTTATTTTGGATGTTGGGGTGGGACACTAGATGTAGAGGGGGTACTTTTGAGGTGATCGACAACATTGAAGTGATGTACTATCTCAAAAGATAAAGGCATCACCACAATGGACTAATCATGTAATAAGGACTCTAAGGCATGATGAGTCTTCAATGTACCATAGAATTTTCCCTTACTTTACATGGATGAATAAAGTAGGGTTTATATTAAACTAGATTAAGTTCTATGAGGCAAACCTCTATAGTTAATTACATCTTAGAAATGTAATTTTTAAGAATACTCGATTAAAGTAGATAATTATCATCTCCAAAGATTTCAAGGTTAGACTATCAAAGGATTGTATTTGGAAAATCAATTGGGAAAGTTCAAGGAGAAGACTTATTTTTGAATCCAAATGAAATAAGTAAGAAATGCTCATGTTAGGAAGCCTAGTGAGCATTCCAATCTATATCTTTTATAATTTTGAAGTTAAGGAGATTTATATGTTTTGAGTTGAAATTTAATTAGATTGTGGGCTTATAATCCACCAACACAAGGAAATGCCTAAGATGTGAAGATTTATGCTATAGCCAAGAAATAGCTACCTTGGATCCTAAATCTAGAGCTTTAGTGAGCTAAAGCACCTAAATCTAAGCATATGTGGACATAAGGGTTTACCTCCCAAAGAGAGAATAAATTTCGACTTCTACTTATAACTCCGAGTTGCATCCTAACTCCTCCTATGATTTTAAAACCATGTAGTCTGGTCTTATGAATTGCAAGATAGCTAGGGTAGTTATTTAATTATAAAGAGGCTAAAGTCCTAAACACACTCCCTAAGACATTAGAGCATGAGTGGTATGAGCATATGACTTAATTTATAGATGCAAAATCTTTTCAAATTTTAGTTCATTTTAGACACTTCATTTTGACAAGGCTTTAGGATTTCTTATGCCTAAATGCATGATGAAATAGTTTATAGGTCAAATCAGTTAGAAGAAGGTGTTCTCCACCATAAGGAATGCCCTCACAGGTGAAGCATTCCTTTATCATGCAAGGATGGAGATCCTTCATGTTCAAGAGAGAAAGAATATGCATGCATGATGTGAAACATACAACCATACAGCTAAGGGGTTGCTAAATATTTTAATTAACTTATTTATGTCTTAGGCTTTATGATGAGGTTATGAGTTGTTTAAAATTTAGTTATGAGTGATTAGTTGGGTAGAAAAATTATTTTTATCCTAAGAGCCTATTCATAACCAAGCCACATATTAAAGCTTCAATCATTTAAAAAATTGTGTAAAGTATGTCATCCTAATGCACAATGTAAACATAACATCAAACAATTATATAAACTATCATAAAAGAATAAAAGGACGGTGTGGTCTACCATACAACCCAAGAGAGAAAGATGGGTAGCCAAGCTCTACCCTTATACAACTGGAATATGAAAGAATAATTATAATTGTATTAAATGCTATGGTGGTCTTCTTTCATATCTCCATTTTGATTTGGTTCCTTCTTTGATTTGGATGGTGCTTGCTTCAAAGGCATTGTGGCACCAGAGCTCGCCATTGCTCATCCTAATCCCCCATAGCACTAATCCTAATTCCTAATGCAAAAATTACATTTATGTGGAAAAGTAAATCTAACAATAATAGAGCTAAATATATATAATCCCAAGTATTTATAATTTGGACTTAGCACCCTACACATGGGTAACTAAGCCCACTTATCTTAACTTGGATTTTGCTTAAGGATTTAAGCAACCTAAAAGAAGAGCATTCACATTTATTTTTTAGCATCCCTTAAGCATAATCCTTTATAGAGAACATGAATAGGCAAATGTTAGCCTATCATCTAGTCTATAAAGCATACACCCTAACATCCAGTCTAAACTAATACATCATAAAACAAAATATACATCACATCATACACCTTCCTAACTTACTGCTAGAAGTGGTGACTTAATTTTAATGCGTGTATTAAGGCTTGTGAGGTAGGTCTTGTTAGGCATTAGTGTTGTATTTTTTAAGTGTAGAATGATTCAATTTAACATGAAAGGTTGATTTCACTTGAAGTAGTTTAATTGATTTGAGAATTTTAATTTTTGTTTTCTTTTGTTTCATTTGATTACACTTAGCAACTAAGTGTTATAAAGAGAGGAAAAGAGGATTGTCATCTTTCATCCCTACCTTAAGTAACTATCTAAAGTATATTAATTTGATTTAGTTCTCTTTAGTGAATGGCTTACTAAATGATTTAATTAATCCTAAGTTTAGGTTCACTTTAAATAATCCTATTCAAAAATGTAAGGCATCTTAAGAGAAATTTAATTGAATTACTACCACATGACATATATTAAATCATTCCTTTCCATCACATGTAACATGCATATGATTTAATCTTAAGTGTATCTATACATGCAACATATTTTAGACTTAAATGATGAATGTATATGTATGTTTAAAATTTATATTTTATTTGATTGAATTATTTAAATATATTAATTTAAAACTTTATCCAAATTCTTATACAAAAGGACAAGAATGAAATTAAATAGGCATGTTGTTAAACCAGGAAGTATGGTAATCAAATGACCTTTAGCTAAACCATATTCTCATGATGTCTAGACTATATACCCATTGCATTCAAACATATGTAAATTCGTACACAAGAATGTAAGAAGTAAGCTCCAAATCATATGGCTAATTAATTCAACCACTTAGTCAATTATGAATGCATACAATTTTAATGTAAAATGGGATTTTCATTCACTAATCACATATACATATACATGTACAAATATAGGCAAGTATGTGTCATTGTTAAACCAGGGAAGTGAGGTAATCAAATGACCTCCTTGAGGCTAACTAAAGCCTCATATTCTCGGGATGTCCAGATGATATACTTGCTTTTCTTGAACACACATGGATGTATACATAAATGAGGGAAAAAAACCATGCAAAGATTGTATATATTTTTTTGATTGAATCATTTATATATATGAATTAAAGCTCTATCCAAATTCTAATGTTGAAATACATGAAATTGAAATCAAATGGGTATGTGCCATTGTTAAACCAGGGAAGTGATGTAATCAAATGGCCTCCTTGGGGCTAGCTAAAGCCTTGTTCTGATGTCCAAACTATATACCCATTGATTCAATCTTATATAAATCAACACATGAATAGAGAAAGAGAACCCAACATTCATACACTTAAGCTATAAGCACATGCATTTCTTATGTATTTATAACTAGCATCATAACACATATTATTATTCATTTATAAGCTTTTGAAAAATACATTTGTATTTAATAGTGATAATAGCCACAAATATATTAAATTAAATCAACACATGCAAGCTTACATAAAAGATTTTATTTTACTTGATTTTGAAAAGATGGATGCATGGATTCAAATGACATACCAAATTTAACATGATTGGAAAGAGGACAATCAAATATAAGCATGTGATTCATTCAACCAAACTAGTTCTTAAGGACAATCAAATCAAATAAGATTTTTTAAAGCAAACCAAAGCTTCTTTATTAATCAAGTTTTGGATTTGATTTGATTTAAAGAGGAGAAGAGAAATCATAACTTGTTGTTTTAAACCCATTCCCACATTAGTGATATGATTTAATTTAAATGTAATTAAGTTCATTTTATGGGTTAATTCATTTGAACCCTTAAATAGATGAATTAATTACCCTTACCTATGTCACCTTAAAGTAATTAACTAAATAATTATGAGCCAACAAATACATGCATAGAAAATAAACTTGTAAATGATCTTAGAAATAAAAGGCCTAATGCAATCTCATGATTAATAGTTAACTAGATTACTAACTTAATTTTATGGTTTTCCACAATAACCATAATTTCATTAAACTCTTTAGGTTGTTAAATACCTAAACACCCCATTTAATTAATTAAGGTGATGTGATTATGATTTCAATTTGATTAAGTGATTTAATTAATTAGTTAAATCTTAATTAATTTCATTTTAAAAAGGGTGAAATGAACTTGGAAAGGGGTCCCAACCCTATTCTTAGTTCATTTTTTGTTAATAACATTAAAACTTAATTAACCAATTTATTACTTTCATGAGATTAATCATTAACTTAAAAGAGTAGTTAATTTATTAGTCAATTTTCCTAATTAAGTGAGCACAAGAAAATCATGGGAGGCAAAGAGGTCATCCCATTAAATTAAAACAAAATTTGGGATTATTTGCTCAAGTAATGGAGTAATTAATAAATTTTGTAATTACTTAATTAATTAAAATTAGTTAAGATCATTTTAATTAATTCTCAAAAAATACCTTTAAAATGAGTATTATTTCTTTTTTATTTCTCTATGTTTTTTTTATGATTTTAGAAGTTTCACCATTAAAAATGAAATTAAGAATTAAAGCAATCTTTACCATTAATGACGCCAATGCGTGGCTCCTGTACATTTAAAAACTTAAAAGTCAATGCACTACAATGGCGATGGCTTTCTATCGCCATTTGAACTAAAATTGATGGCTATGATTAATCCCACCTTAATAGATTAAATCAGATCTGGATCTAATCATGACCGTCTTGATAATGGGATGGTGCATGATCTAACGCCATGCGAGGGATAATGGAGTTCATCCCATTGCTCACTTGATCCAAGCTACAAGCTTGGATCAACTCCAAAGATCCCACAACATCAAGTGATCCATTCAAGATCATGTTTTCTTCAAAAGCTCCAACCCATTTTTTCCTAAGGAAATTAAGCATACCACGGAGCTCAAGACCGATTGAGGAAACTTCATCTAGTGGAGACAAAGCTAGAGTAGTAATTGCATCAATTTTGATGTTCTGAAGGCATGATGATTTTATAAGTCCCACCTCTAGTGCTGAAGCTATGATTTTTCTTTTTGATAAGGCCTAAGGAAGATGCCAAAAAAGTTAATTTGAGTTTGATAGAGAAATGGGAAGTTTGGTCAAAAATGAGTGTCATTTTGAAATAATGGCATTTTGATCGAGGAACGAGTTTGGGAGCTAGGAATGGCTCAAGTGGCTCATCTTGGGTAGCTAGGGCTTTGAGGAATGATTTTTGTGTGTGTTTGAGTGGAAACATGTATACCTTCATCTTAATGATGGTGGGATTAGTTTCTTCGGCTGTCCACCATATCGTGAGTGGGTGGTGGGAGGAGGTGAGTTCTTGGTTGGTTGAAGGTGGGTGCGCCAAGGAGGAATCATGGGTGTCATATGAGTTTCAAATGCTCAATGAGGAGGGTGAATTTTCTCCCATGGGTCATGGTCACCCAACCACCCCTGTCAGATTGATAGTGTCCTAGTGCCTGTGGACCAGAGAGTACCAAGTGGCCAAGGAATGGAAATGACCACTTACATGGGTGATTTATCTCATGTGATGCCCTGACTTAGAATGATCATTTCATTGGATTTGATTTGGATAAATTTTAAATGAGCCAAAAGAGGGTAACCCAAAGTTTCAAGTCAATTGGAGTTAATTTGTTTAAGTTTGGCTCAATTTGACTCATTTAGGTCAAATTGGGTTAGGTTGGTTCAAGTTGACCAATTAGTCAAATTGGGTCAAACCAAGAGTTGGGTCAAGTTCATATGATCATTTGGGATGTTTTGGTTCAATTGGTTTTTTTAGTATGGCTTAGATTTGATTTTGGCTCATTTGAATTCATTTGGGTCAAATGGTTGTTGACCAATTTGACCAAATTGGCCAAATTGGCTTGGGTTGATGTTGGTTTAGTTAACCAATTGAAGGGTTTTTGTCAAGTTCAATAAACAATTTGGAATGAACTTGAGCCAATGGTTGCAATCAATTTGGTTTATATTTTGATTTGATCCAATTTGGTCTTTTAGGTCAATTTGGGTCAACTTAGGTCAATAAGGCCAATTGGGTTTGGTTTGACTCAATTAAAGGTCAAGTCATATTCAAATATTGATTTTGATTTGGTATGAATCACTAGTTTCAAGGGATTTGGCTTAGGTTATAATTTGGCTAGTTTGGGTTCATATGGTTGACGCCAAATGACCAAGTTGACTTAGTTTGACCTAATTTGTGATAATTGATCAACCTAGGGTGATCAACAATCATGATGGGAGGTTTTGATGGGCTTGGTTCAATCTAATTTAGCTAGGATTAGAACTTGGCTCAAATAGGTCAAATTGGCCACTTTGGGTCTGGGACCAATTGGGATTAGCTTGATTTTTTGATTTGAGTTGAGTTTATATATTGATTTGGGATTAATATATAAATTTAATTGTAATTGGATTGTGTTCAAATGGGTTTTGGTTCATTTGAATATTTCAAGTCAAAAGGGTTAAGTTGGGTTTGAATTGGGTTGATTTTGGTTTGGCTTGATGATTGTAGATTTCATTAATATTTGTGAATATGATTGAAGGTATGATTGATTCATCAGAAAATCAATTTAATTTGGGTTTTGGAATGAAGGAATTTGGCTAAGTCCATGGAGTTGGGTCATGTGGCTTAGGTTTGGATTTTGAATTGGTTTGATTTAGTTTTGATGATTTAAATGTATATTTCATTTAAATTTGTGATGATGATTGAAAATATGATTGATTTGGAAGAAATTCAATTGAGTTTGACTTGATTTGGATTAAGATTTGGCTAAGTCCATGGCATAGGTCATATGGCTTAGGAAGGGTTTTGATTTAATTTGATTTAGTTTGATTTAGTTTTGATCATTTAAATATATTTGATTTATATATAGGAAGATGATTGAAGATATAAATAGATTATGAGAAAATCAGTTGATTTTGGATTGATTTCTATTAAGATTTGGCTAAGTCCATGGGATAGGTCATATGGCTTAGGAAGGGTTTCAAGTTTCGATTTGATCATGGGCTTTAATCATTTGGTTTTGGAATTTGGGTTTGGATTTGGATTTGAATTTGATGCTTGAATTGAACTTGAGGTTTGGTTTGAGAAGGTGAACATGGATTGGATTTGGGTTAGGTAGGTGGATTATCCTAATGGCATAACCTAATCCTATGGTTAACCCTTCTAAGTCTTTAGGCTAAGGTGTGTTTACTTAATTGTTAAGTGTCTTATGACTAGGGTAGTCTTAGTGTCTAGAAAACTCCTAAGTATAAGATGGGAAGATTGGATCCTCACTCCAAAAGTGAGGTCAACTGACCTTAGATTCCATATTATTGCCCTTGGAGATAGATGATTGGAAGACTGAAGCTAAGTTTCACATTATAGACTCAGATACATCTTTCAATGCTTTGCTTGGGAGACCATGGATACATGAGAGCAACATAGTTCCATCCTCTCTACATCAGTGTATGAAGCTTGTGAGACGTGGGATCATCTACTATGTCAAAGGAGATCTCAAGCCATTTATAGTTCACAAGGTCGGCATATATGAGGATGCGGCTTACTACCTCCCTCTAAATCAAAAAGTCTATTCTCAAACTTGGCCAAAGTTTATAAATAAAAAAAGAAAAAGGAAAAGAAAAAGAAAGAGAAAAAAAAAGAAAAGAAATGAGAAAATGAAAAAGAAAATAAAAGGGAGTAGAAATAGACTTGGAGGCGGAAGTTGAGCCTGACATTTGATTTTACCCATAATTCGTTACTCCATTCAAACATATGGGTAGAATGATCTGACCTCTACCAGACAAAGGAAGAGGCCAGTTTAGAGGTAGTCCTAGAGGTGGAAAACCTTCTTATTGGCCACTCAATAGAAGATATGTCCCAGCTAGCATGAGTACACCTTCTATCCATATAGACTTAGAATCTAGTTCATAGGATGAGTCTTATATGGTTTGCACACCAGCCAGCTCTTCTTAATAGTAGATTCTTTTGGAGATGACACTTGAGCCAGATAGCGATGAAGATCGGGCTCCAAAGAAAAGCATAAGTGTATCCAAGTCTATATGTGAAATAGTTAGGCATCAATTGTGAACCTTAGCTCCAACCCCACTTTCCTCAAAATGGTTTGGTAGGGAAGCCCTAAGACATCCATGTGTGAAGACTCGTTCTTTAAGAGCATCCCTCAAGTCAAAAAGTTGATGTAGAACTTAAGGATGATTCATATAAAGATTAAATAGAATTATTTTTTGATTGGTACTTGCCTTGTGTTCATAATTTAGCAAAGAAAGGGTTAATCCCACATAATTGGTCAAAACATAAGTCAGACCTCTTCAAAATAATATGGAAGAAGAAAAGTAAAAGCTCTCAATCAAGACTGACTAGGATTTGATAGTGGGTCAATCGATGATGACGACATCGCTTAGTCATCACCAATCATATGGAATCTAATAGGTTCTTCTCAAATCAGATTAACTCATATGAGGAGCTGTACTTAGAAACTTCAAATGATCTAGATTACTTTGATCTCAAAGATGCACCGCTATAGTTCGAAGATGATATCAAGTCAACCATCGATGAGCTCAAGGAAATCAACTTAGGAACATCATTTCTTTATTGAATGAAATTAAAATGAATGACTTAGTTAGGCTATTGACTGAGTTTAAGGACTGCTTTGCATGGAGTTATGAAGAGATGCATGGAATGACTCCTAACATAGTAGTCCATAAACTAGTAATAGAGCATACTGCTAACCCTATCAAGCAAGCTCCTAGATGCATGCGATTATACATAGAACAACAAGCCCTTTCTTAAGTCAAGAAATAGATCAATGTTGGTTTAATCTAGGAAGAAAAATACCCTACATGGTTAAGCATCATCCTAGTTAAGAAAAAGAATGATCAAATTCACATATGCATCAATTTTAGGAATTTAAATAAGGCATGTCCAAAAGATGAATTTCTACTACCAATCCCAGAGCTGATGGTGGACATTGCCTCATCTCATCGAAGTCTTTTATATCATGGATGACACATCTAGATATATCAAAATAAAGATGGCCCCAAAAGATGAAAGAAAAACTACTTTGGAACCGATGAATCTATGCTATAATCATGCCTTCTAAAATGCGATGCTACATACTAAGCTATGACTAATTATTGATGAACTCATCATCAAGTCGAAAAGTCGTCGATGATTTCATGGTCAAGTAGAAAAAGGAAGACCATCTCTTTGACTTGAGAGTAGTTTTCAATAGTTAAGATAATTTAACCTCAAAATGAATCCCATGAAGTGCATTCATAGTAGCTTCAAGAAAATTCTTTAGTTTGGTTCACACCGTGGAATCAAATAAATCAGAGAAGATCAAGGTGATATTAGAAATGCCACCCCTTATAAGTTTAACTCAACTAAGATCATTCCAAGGGTGGTTAGCATATCTAAGAGACTTTATATCCAACCTATCAGAAAGATGTTAGCTATTCTAAGCACTTGTCAAAAAGGATGGCAAGTTTAAGTGGGATGACGAGTGTGAGCATGCCTTCGAAGACATTATGCATTACTTGATGACGCCATCAATTCTAGCAACCCCTATCGGCAAGCCTTTCATACTTTACACTACTGCATTAGATGACTCCCTTGGTGCTTTGTTGGCCCAAGCCAATGATGAAGGGAAGAAAAATGCACTATACTATCTCAGTCATCATCTAATCCTTAGTAAGGCTAATTATCCACCCATTGAGAAGCATTGCCTAGCTTTAGTATTTGCATCCCAAAAGCTACACCACTATATGCTTCCTTATAAGGTGAGCTTAATATATAGGATCAATCTACCACAGTATCTCATGACATGGCCGATGATATCCGAATAGTTGGCACGATGGTCCATGACCCTCTCATAATTTGACATTACCTTCACACCCCTTTGTGTAGTGAAAGGATAAGAGCTAGTAGATTTCTTAGCAACACACCCACTTTATGCTAACTCTCCACTTAGTGATGTCTCCGAAGAAATCATGAACTTAGGGGATACTAGCATTCACCAGAGATGTATTTTGATGGTGTGGCTTTCTCAAAGGGAGAAGAACCACAATCTACTATTTGAGGAAAGGGGAAATAGTTCTCTTAACTGAATACAATGATGAGATTCTCATATCATGCAATCCTTGTACCAATGAATAAGAGGCTCGATTTCCATTCTAGAGTTACTACTCTAAGCATCCAACTTCAACATCTTTGTGGATTCTCTTGTAGTTATCCAAATCACTAGGTCCTATAAGGTTATAAAGCCCATGCTCCATCACTTCCACAAGTACATAATAGAGTTGTTGGCCCAAATCCCAGAGGTTACCATTTATAAGATTCCTCAAGGACAGAATGTCATAGTGTATGTTTTAGCCAAGCTTGCTAAGGAGTGGTTCTACATCAACCACCCAACGTTCTACATCCTACATTGGCCTCATGGCCATTTGAGTGTTGGGGTACCTACATAGTGGGTTCGATTGATCCTCCTTCTTCCAAGGGTCATCGGTTCATCTTAGCTGCTACTAACTACTTTTCCAAATGGGCATGGGATTTTGTTCAAATAGGTCATAGCTCAGCATGTGCTCCACTTTTTTAGGAACCATATCGCATAAAGGTTTGGAGTGCCTCGATGAATTATATCTGATAATGGTACTGCATTCAAGAGCACCGAGATCAACAACTTTTCCTGGAGATGCAACATAGATTGGAGATATTCTACCATCAATTACTCGAGGGAAAATGGCTTAGCAGAAGCCATCAATGAAACTCTCATCCAAAAACTAAAGAAGACACTCGACAACAACAACCGACAGTGGCATGAGCAGTTAGTTGAAACCTTGCGGGCCTACCGCACCACATATAGAACTCCAACTTAGTTTACTCTTTTCTCCATTAGAAGTCCATCTCCCATCACTAAGGATAGTTGTGGTAGCAAGATCACAACATAGCAGAACACTAAGTTGTGGTTAGAAGAGCTTGAAGGTTTAGAGGAGAGACGCCTATGAGCATGCCAAAACCTCGAGTTGTACAAAGCAAAAAATGATTCAAGCTCATAAAAAGTTGGTCTGTCCTAGTGCTTTTTAAGTAGGGGAGCTTATTTTAGTTCTAAGGAGATTGATTGTTGCTTATCATAAGATGGGAGGCAAGTTTAAACCGACTTGGGAAGGCCCTTTTGCCATAGAGAAGGCCTACCAAGGAAGATCTTATCAACTTATTAATCATAAGGGAGAGCGCTCCAATGCTTCCAATCAATGGACTCTACTAAAAGAATTATTATAAATCATGTTTGAAAATAATCATCATCAATGAAAATTCCATTTCAAATTCAATCTCTTCCATGTTGAAAGTATTCTTATTTATGAATCTACCATGATGTGTTTAGGATGGGTGTAAGGAACTCGAGAGGCATCCTATCCTTCATTGACACAACACAAATACAAACTATACACCAACATATAAAATAAACACATGTCTTTTATCTCAGGCTACTTTGAGTTGAGATAACATCCCTAGCGGCACTCACTCAGAAGCTGTTGTAGGTCAGGCTGACGTGCTACCCTGCTAGTGTGTCACCCAGTGGTCTTCCTGCTTTGGAGGATGTAAGTTTGCTATGCTTTCCTTCCTTACTTGGCAACTACACACCGATGAGTTCTTGTTAATTTGGTAGGCCTTAATGCATGGCCGGTAAGCTACCTCATATTGGCTTTGTTTAAGAGGATGTGAGCTTGCTACACTTTCTTCTTGGATTATCCTTCGTGCACTAATTGGGTTGGCTATATTTGAGGTTTAGGATAAGTCCCCTAGTGGCTTCTTCCCTCCTAACTGCTTCAAGTGGGTCCAGTCCTTCCTTGGGGCTCCCTTCTTAGTAGTCGCTCTAGGTCAGAAAACATTTGTCCCATCGACAATAAACTATCCTGATGACTAGTTTCGCTTGAAGAGATGTAAGCCTACACACTTTTTTTCTAGACCGATGATTGCACATCGACGGGCACCTTAGGTTGGTTGGATCTCACTATGCTGATGGATACACCTTAGGTTGATTGGTTCTCACACCTTAGGATACACCACTCATGGAAGATGTAAGTTTATTATGCTTTCTTCTTGAATTTTCCATCGTACACTTATAAGCTTACTTTTCTAGGGCTCAAGATAACGCTCCTAGCTGCTTGCAACCCCATTTAGACACTACTCGGGTTTCTATTGGATTGGACAATTCTCCTATCCTAGTAACCACCCCTGTGGTTGGAGAATCCATCCTGTGGGTGTGCAGATTCTCTCGTGGTCTAATAAATCTAACATAGGTCAAGGCCAACATTGCCCCTTCTCAGTGTGGTCCCTCGCGCACCAACCGGGTCCACACAAACATATAAACAAAATATATATTCACTTATGGGTTAGGAGGACACCCATAGCGGTACCTTTTCCCAAGCAAGTATCCTATCTTTAGGGCAATGTCAGCAAAACTCCCTATAGGAATTGCCTGACTACTTCTAAGTTGATATAAGTCCTCAGCAGCATTCACTCAGTAATCACCCCTAAGTTGGGTTTGATTTGTTGTGCTACCAACATGTCACCTCAACGGTTGTTCCATGCTTTAGAAGATGTAAGTATGTTATGCCTTCTTCCTAGCACAATTGTTGCACACCAAAAGGTAATCCCTTAGGTTGGCTAGCTCTACCCCACAACCAGTAGGCTATCCCTATGGATTTGTAAATCTGAGATAGGACAAGTCTGATATAGCCCTTCTCAGTGGGTCCATCGCACACCGACATGGTCCATAAATTAAGTCCATCAAATTTGATCGAGATCACATCCCCAGTGGATATGCCCTTAATTCAAAATCAAACTAAACCAAACAAACCATATTAAATCACATGAAATTAAGATAAATTTAATCCTGACTACTTTTGAGTTAACATAAGTCCCCAACAACATTCACTCAGTTATCACCCTAGGTCATGTTTGATTTATTGTGCATTCAATAGGTCACCCCAGTGGTTGTTCCTCACTTTCAAAGATAAAAGTCTGCTACGAGTTCTTCTTAACATAGTTGCAATCAAAGGCAACCTCTAGTTGGCTAGCTTTACCCCAGCCATTAGACTATCCCTTTGGATTTGTAAACTGAGGTAGGTCATTGATATAGCCCTTCTTCGCATCCACTAGGTCCATACATTAACTCAGATTAAAATAAACCCAATTTGATTTTCTCCAGTGGAGTTAAATCACACCCATCTCCCCAATGGAGCCCCAAATCATATATAAACAAGTCAAGCAAACAAATCAAAGTTAAAACCAACCTCCCCAGTGGAGCCAAATTAAACCAACTCCCCTAGTAGAGTTTAAGTCAAAGAAATCCAACCAAACTCTTATCCCCAGCAGATACATCCCCAAACAAATCTATGAAATCAAACTTAAATCCAAATCTCCAATGGATAGCCCAAACCTGCTTCCCTAGTGGAAGGTTCATATACTCAATCCTGAGTGAACTCGAGCCCGTATCTTTAGCAGATATGTCTCCACATCAATTAAAATAAAATAAATTAAAGTCGATTCAATCTTAATCCCGAGTGGATTATAGATTCTTATCCTCAGTGGATCTTCTTTCCATAAATCATATAATGAAATCAAATTTAAACCTTATCCCCGGCATATTTTCTTCTTTTATGCCCTCGGCATAGGCCCCTCACATGTCATGTCCAATGCATGTGTGATCCCCTAATAGATCCCCCTCCATTTCCTTGACATGGAATTCTCATCAAATATTATTTCTTCTCTTATGCACACCTTTAATAGTTCAACTAAAAGCTTAACAATGTATTCATTCAAATTACATCATCTTAATATGATAATCAACATTTTATGATTTGTGATGGTGCAAGCTCAAACTAACTATACAATATCATGTTAAACATATTATAGTGTGAATTAACACACTATATTATATTATAATAAATGATGTTATATTATAATTTGCTATAATATAATATATTATCTAACATTACACCTCATTAGAATCACTTAAATGGAACAAATAACAAAATTTTCTCAAAATATGAATAATGTTCATCTTGGATGTAAAATTGCTATTTTTCTATTAGAAATGGTATAAAATAGCATAATTTTGGTGTTGCTTCTTGGTGTGTGCCATGAATTTGGCCAAATCCTTCCATCTCAACCTTCAAATTAACATTTTTGTGAGTTTTGACCCAATGTATTATAACAAAAGTAAAACATACTAAAATATACAATAACATTAACACACCACCACATTCATATATATGTGAAGTTATATTGTTATGTACATTATATTTTAATATGCTTTCATATAATATATTATCTTACATTACACCTTAAAATGAATCACTTTAGCCAAAAAATTTATAAATTTTGGTTGAAAAATGAACATTTATTTTGGATGCAAAATTCCATTCTTTTGATTACCCCAATGATGTTCCCTAAAGCTTACCTTAAATTTGGCCAAATCCCATCATCTCAGCCTATAAATCAATATTTTTATGAATTATACCAGTACAAACTCTACTACATCATACTATAACAAACTAAAATATGCTAAACAATAAGTAGTAATACACATAGTATATAATGATGCTACACTATGTTATGGCATCCTATATTATAATATAACATATTATATTATATATTGCATATTACATCATAAGGGATTGCTTAAGATAAAAAATCATAAAATTAGTCTAAATAATAAAAAACTATATATTTTAGTCGTATCACTTACATATTTTAAATTAAAATAATATATTATAATGCCATGCTCTACCTATTATGAAATTGGCCAAATTTGACAATTTTAAAGTCTAAATCATTAGTTTTATAAATAATGCTAGTGTAGGCTCGACTGCATGATTGTAAAATACTAAAAAAAATTAAAATGTGCAGGCAGAACAATATATTATGATATATATGATGTTATACTATGCTAGAACATATAATATTTATTTTGAACATAAAATTTTACTTTTTAGACTACAAGTGGTAGCATACCTTTGGTACTACAATCTAATTTACACTTCAAATTTAGCAAATTTCATCATCGATTTATTAAATAAATATTTTTATGATTTATATTAGTATAGACTATAAGGCACAATACCTTAATATACTAAAACATTTTAAAACATCTTATAACATCCAAAACCACATCATTACATTGCTTAAATATATGATGCAACATTATAATATAATATATGGTATTATAATATGATTTAGGGTTAGGGTTTAGGGTATCCAAATCTCTAATAGTCAAGGGAAAGTCTCTTGAAGACATTTTTTTTAGCTACCATAACTATGTTAAGATTAGGTCATTCTTTAGATCTACTCCTAATGGCATCTTTATTTAAGGTTTAGGGTTTAGGGTTATGATTAGTTTAGGATAGTTTAGGGTTTAGGGTTTAGGGTTAGTTTGAGTTTAGGGTTAGTTTAGGTTTAGGGTTTAGGGTTTGGTGGTTTAGGGAGTTTAGGTTTGTGGAGGTTTAGGGTTTAAGGTGTAGGTTTAGAGTTTTGTGGTTTTTGGTTTAGGTTTAGGGTTTAGTTAGGTTTAGGATTTAGTTTAGGGTTTATGGTTTAGGTTTATTTAGGTTTAAAGGTTTAGGGTTTAGTGTTTAGGTTTTAGGGTTTAAGTTTAGGTTTGTTTAGGGTTTTTTATTCTAATAGAGAATAAATTCAGATTCAACATTTCTTTTTTTTGATTTCATCAATCAAGTAGCATCCCAAGTTTTCTAATACATAAGCGACGACTTATGCGAGTCACTATAGCACCAAAGAGGGAGGGGGGTGTGAATTAGGTGATATTAAAATTTTAAAAGTTAAATCTTAAATTTTATGTTTTAGTAGAAAATTAATTTTTGATTTTATAATGACAAGATACAATTCTTTATGCAACAAAATTAAAAGTACAATAAAGAGAGACAATAGGCACTCAATTTTTACGTGGTTCGGCCAAAACCCCAAAACTTCCTTACGTCTACGCTTTGCCACCCCTGGCTAGGAATCCACTAAATGCAAAATAGCTTATAAATAGTACTCTTCTATAATGGGGTGAGTACAACACCTACAATAATATGTACTCTCCTACAAAGAGCTGAGTACAACCCCAATATAAATTTTACAGCACGAAAAGAAAAAAATATAAAATAATAAATTTTGATAAAATATATCACAAATATATCAAGCTATCCAATTCAAAAAGTGATCTTACAACTTATAAATGATCACTTTACAACTTAAAATTTTGGCAAGATAAAATGCTCACTTAATATTGATAATTAATATCTTAAAGTGATCTTACTAAGATGTTTATGTTATTACAATATGTAGATTAATATAAAAATGATTTGAAAATAAATTCACTATTTTTTGCACAATAAAATAAATTTCAGCAAGGAATAATTTATTTATTTTTAACCTTCAATTAATGCAAATGATCATAAAATACTTAAATAAAATTAGTATATGATAGATCTAATTATCCTAGTAAGCTTTTAATTAAAAAGAGAGATCTAGTAAATATAAAAATAATTTCAGCATAATAAATTAATTTAAAATGCTTAAAATATACTTCTAAATAGATCTAAGAATAAATGATCTTTCAAATAGGACTACTGAAGAAATATTTCAAGAAACCAAAAGAAATTTGTAGGAAGATAAAAATTTCAATAAGTTGAAATAAATCCTACGAACTATCATAAGAGTTTTTCACACAAAAATAATTGAAGAAACTTTGATGTGAAAAACTTAGAATTTGATGTCCAAAGACTAATCCACCAAAAAATATAAATTGGAAAGAATAAATATATGGTGAAAATAGTATGAACAACTAAAAAGGGATTAAGTTCAAGAAAACAAACTCAAGTAATTTGAGAAAGCTTGCTTAGTTAAAGATGTTGAAGCTTCCAAACCAAAGATTTGATCTTGCAATATTTGGAGAACACTTGGAAGGAAAATCTAGGAAATTTTCTTTGAGATTTACTGGAGCAATTTTGAATTTGAATAAGGAATGCTTTCATGAAGAGAATGAGGGCTATTTATAAGCAAGAAGGTCATTTTGAATTATTTCAAAAAATATATTATTCTAACATCATTTTATTAAATAATAATTTAATATTCAATAAAATTATAATTTTTATTAAATAAATATTAAATTCAAACAACCAAAATTTGCTATTCACATGGGCAAGTCAAAAATAATCAAATATGGCTCTTAATATATTCAAAGCATGCATTCATTATTAAAACCAGCTAATGTTTGAAAAGTCATATTAAATTCAATTTTAATCAAACGTGGGTCATGTAACCTATCAAATTAAAGGAAAACATCCAAGGAATCCATTGGAGATGAAATTAGATATAAATTCCTTGATTATAAACTGACTTTGGCTAAAAAACAAAATTCCACATATTTTTGTTAATTTTGAAATATGACATTTAAATATTATGATATAATTTATATATAATCATACGTAGGTTAGTTATTGTATAACCTTAAAATTAAGTTAAAATATTTAATTATATTAAGTATATAAATTAATTACACTTAATAATCATAATTTATTATCATTTATTATTTTGATAATTCAAATGCTATGTATGAAACATATAATTGAATGTTAATTAGATACATATTTATATAAATTAACCTCATTATTATTATTTAAAATAAATAAAAATAATATGTTAAGTGAGCAAATTGATTCATGCCAATGAACTCATATGAATTTATAAGATAGTTATAAATGCATATAACCTAAAATATTGTATCTTGAGCTTCACATTATCCATTTTGATCTATCTTTCATTCTTCTTCTTGCAATTTTCAAACATATTGTGAGATGTATTGGATATGTAATTAACAATTAATATATAAACACATAAAATATACATTAGAACATCCAAGCATTAATTTGTTATCATCAAAATTGATTGAACATGAAGCTCATTAAGCCAATCGATAAAAATGAGCATTAGAGCAAATGAAAACCCTAGATAAGTAGAACCATCTATACTATAAAGACAGTTCCATAAGCCAGATCATCGAGTTCTTCATTTCTCCAGCCCCATCGAACCAAATCCTCTCAAGTAGTGGGATCGCCATCATATCCTGATCTCTCCCCCACCACCATGGTTGTAACCTCGTTGCTCCTCTCACCTTCATAACCACCACTACTCACCATACCTCCATCCATAGCACCTCAGATCCCCACCACCATTGTGATAATCACCACGCAGCTTCCTGCATCTGATAGAGTGGTGATGTTCTATGTTCTTCCCATCTTAGAGTTAGTTTTAGGTTTTAGGGTTTAAGTTTTAGGGTTTAAGTTTTAGGGTTTAGGGGGTTTTTGTTTTTAAAATAAAGTAGGTTTAGTTTATTTAGTATTTTTTTATTTATTTGACTTTATTTTATTTTTTTATTTTTTATTTATTTTAATTAGTTTAGTTTATTTATTTTAGGTTTATTTATTTTAGTTTATTTTTAGGTTTAGATTTTTTTGTTGAGTTTTATTTTTTATTTTATTTTTAGGTTTAGGTTTTTATTTTATTTCTTGGTTTAGGTTTTAGGTTTTTATTTTAGGTTTATTTTAGGTTTTATGTTTTGTATTTATTTTTTATATTTATTTATTTTAATTTAGGTTTAGGTTTAGGTTTTATTTATTTTAGTCTAGGTTTAGGTTTGTTTTATTTTATTTTAGGTTTAGGTTTAGTTTTTTTATGTTTATTTTTTTATTTTTTTATTTTTTTTATTTTTTTTTATAAGTTTATTTAGTTTTATTTTATATTTTAGGTCCATTTTATTTTATTTTATTTTTTTATTTTATTTAGGTTTTATTGTTAGTTTATTTTATTTTAGTTTAGTTTTTATTTTATTATTTTATTTATTTTATTTTTTTATTTTATTTTAATTTTATTTTAGGTTTAAGTTTTAGTTTATGTTTTTATTTTATTTTATTTATTTTATTTATTTAGGTTTAAGTTTTTATTTATCTTTATTATGTTTTATTTAGTTTAGGTTTAGGTTTTCAAGTTTTAGGTTCTGATTTAGGTTTTAGTTTATGAGCTTAGTTTAGTTTAGGTGGTGGGTTTCAGTTTAGGGTTTAGGTCAGTTTAGGTTGGCAGTTTTAGTGTTTGGGCTTAAGATTTAGGTTGGTTGGGGTTTTAGAGTTTATTTAGGGGCTTTTAAGCTTTAGGCTTTAGGGTTTGTGGATTTATGTTTAGTTAGTTATTTAGGGTTTAGGAGTTTAGTTTAGTTTGGTAGGGTTTGGGGTCTAGGTTTAGGGTTTGTGGTTGGTTTAGGTTTAGGGTTTTAGGATTTAGGGTTTAAGGTTTAGGGTTTAGGGTTTAAGTTTTTTTTTATTTTTTAATTAAGTGAACTGGTAGGTTTAGGTTTATTTAATTTATTTTTTTATTTTAGTTTATTTTACTTTTAATTTTTATTTAGGTTTATTTTTAATTTTTATTTGGTTTAGTTTATTTATTTTGGGTTTATTTTTTTTAGTTTAGGTTTTTTATTTTAGTTTGTTTTTTCAGTTTAGCTTAAGTTTATGCTGATATTTTAGTTTAGTTTTATTTTTATTATATTTTTAAGGTTTAGGTTTTATTTTATATTTTTAGGTTTAGGTTTACTTTTTTATTTTATTTTTTAAGGTTTAGGATTTAGGTTTTTATTTTAGGTTTATTTTTAAGTTTTATTTTTTTAGTTTATGTTTATTTCTAGTTTATTTAATTATATTTAGTTTAGGGTTTAGGTTTAGTTTATTTTAGGTTTAGGTTAAGGTTTTATATTTTAGTTTATAAGTTTAGGTTTAGGTTTATTTTATTTTGTTTATTTTAGTTTAGGTTTTTTTTTTAGTTTAATTTAGGTTTATTTTTTTTATTTATTTAGATTTTATTAAGTTTTTTTTTAAGTTTATTTATTTTATTTTATTTTATTTTATTTAGGTGAATTTTATTTTATTTTACATTTAGTTTTATTTTAGTTTTTTATTTTATGTTAATTTTATGTTTTATTTTAGCTTTGTTTTTATTTATTTTATTTTAGTTTAGTTTTTATTTTATTTTTTACTTTTAGGTTTAGTTTTAGGTTTTAGTTTAGGTATTTATTTTATTTTAATTTATTTATTTAGACTTAGGTTTTTTTATTTATTTATTTTTTAGGTTTCATTTAGTTTAGGCTTAGGTTTTTAAGCTTTTAGGTTTTAGGTTTAGGGTTTAGGGTTTGGGGTTTAGGGTCTGAGGTTTAGGATTATAGGTTTTAGGGTTTTGGGTTTTGGGTTTTGGGTTTAGGGTTTTAGGGTTTAGGGTTTAGGGTTAAGGGTTAAGGGTTTAGGGTTGTAGGTTTAGGGTTTAGGGTTAGTTTTAGGTTTTACAGTTTAAGGATTAGCGTTTGGTTTTTTTTTAATTATTATTTTTAAATTAAGTAAATTCATAAGTTTAGGTTTATTTAGTTTATTTTTTATTTATTTTAGTTTATTTTATTTTTTTTAATTTTATTTAGGTTTATTTTATTTTTATTTAGTTTAGTTTATTTATTTTAGGTTTATTATTTTAGGTTTTTTTTTATTTTTTTTTTTTTAGGTTTAAGTTTAGGTTTATTTTTTTACTTTAGTTTTATTTTTATTTTATTTTTTAGGTTTAGGTTTTATTTTTTATTTTTAGGTTTATGTTCAACTTTTTATTTTATTTTTTTTAGGTTTAGGTTTTAGATTTTTAGTTTAGGTTTATAAGTATTATTTTATTGTTTAGGTTTAGGTTTATTTTTAATTTATTTCATATTATTTAGGGTTTAGGTTTAGGTTTAGGGTTAGTTTATTTTAGGTTTTATTTACTTAAGTTTATTTTATTTTAGTTTTGATTTAGGTTTATTTTTCTTTTAGGTTTATTTTTTATTTAGGTTTTAGTTTTTTTTAATTTATTTTTAAGTTTTATTTTTAGCTTTATTTTCTTGGTTTTGGTTTTTATTTAGTTTTTATTTTATTTTATTTTTGGTTTATTTTATTTTATTTTAGGTTTACTTTTTATTTTATTTTGGATTTTTATTTTTTAGTTTAGTTTGGGTTATTTTATTTTAGTTTTAATTTTTTATTTTATTTTCTTTTTAGGATTAAGTTTAGGTTTAGGTTTAGGTTTAGGTTTAGGGTTTATGGTCAGTTGAGGGTTTAGTGTTTATGATTCAGGGTTTGGGGTTTTATGTTTTTTGTGGGTTTGGGTTGGTTTTGGTTTGGTTTTTGGGTTTTTTTAGGGTTTAGGGTTTAAGTTTTAGGTCTAGGGTTCAGGTTTTAGTTTAGGGTTTAGGGTTTTGGTTTTTTTTAATAGAGAACAAATTTAGATTCAACATTTCTTATTTTTGATTTCATCAACCAAGTAACACACCAAGTTTTCTAAGATGCAAGCGATGATATAGATAAAAAAATGAGCACGAATAGAGAAAATCAAAACCCTATACGTTCCATAGCGATATTGGATTGGCCGTTCTTCTTCCAGTTCCCATGAACCACCCCTCAAGTGGATTCATCATCATATCCCTGATCTCTCCCTCCATCGCTCATCCTACCTCCATAACCACCATTACTCTGACCACCACCTCCATATCCACTAGAACCACCATATTCCCGACCACCACTATGATCCACCTCCCTTAGCCAGATCTAGACTTTTGTGATGATGTTCCTGCCATCAAGGTTCTACCCATTCTGGGAGTTTAAGTTTATTTTTTAATTTATTTAGTTACTTTACTTTTTAATTTAGTGTTTGGGGTTTATAGTTAGGGTTTAGTATTTAGGGTTTAGGGTTTACCGTTTAAGGTTTAGGGTTCAGGGATTTAGGGTTTATGCTTTTAGTGTTTAGAGCTTAGGGTTAGGGTTTAGGGTTTAGGGTTTTAGGGTTTAGGTTTGGGTTTAGGGTTTAGGGTTTAGGGTTTAGGTTTAGGGTTTAGGTGTTTTATACTTGGGTTTATTTGGAGGGTTTAGGGGTTTGGTTTAGGTTTAGCATTTTTTTTTTTGGGGTTTGGTAGAGGTTAGTTTAGGGTTTAGGTTTAGTTTAGGGTTAGATTTTAAATTAAGCAAACCAAGGTTTAGGTTTATTTATTTTATTTTTTATTTTTTTATAGTTTATTTTATTTTTGTTTTTATTTATTTATTTTTTTATTTAGTTTATTTATTTTAAGTTTATTTTTAGGTTTCTTATTTTAATTTATATTTTAGGTTTAGGTTTATGCTTATTTTAGTTTAGTCTATTTTATTTTATTTTAAGGTTTATATTTTATTTTATTTAGGTTTAGGTTTTATTTTATTATTTTAGGTTTAGGTTTTATTTTATTTTAGGTTTATTTTAAGTTTTATTTTTAGTTTAGGTTTATTTTAGTTTATTTTATTTTATTTAGTTTAGGGTTTAGGTTTAGTTTATTTTAGGTTTAGGTTTAGGTTTTATTTATTTATTAGTTTAGTTTATTATTTAGGTTTAGGTTTATTTTTTTTATTTTAGGTTTAGTTTTCTTTTGGTTTAGGGTTTATCTTTCTTTTCAAAGTTTTATTATTAGTTTAGTTTAGGTTTTATTTTGTTTTTATTTTATTTTATTTTTGGTTTATTTTATCTTTAATATTTATTTTGTTTAGGTTTTTTATTTTTAGGTTTATTTTATTTTTTAGTTTAGTTTAGGTTTTTATTTATTTTATTTTAGTTTATTTTTATTTTTTATTTTATTTTATTTTTATGTTTAGGTTTTGATTTAGATTTTGTTTTAGGTTTAGGTTTTAATTTTATTTAGGTTTAGGTTTTTTTATTTATTTTATTTATAGGTTTTATTTAGTTTAGGTTTTAGGTTTAGGTTTTAGGGTTTAGGGTTTATTGTTTAGGTTTAGTTTGTAGTTTAGTGTTGTGGTTTAAGCATTGGTGTTTTGGGTTTAGGGTTTAGTGTTTAGGGTTTAGAGTTTAGGATTTTAAATTTTAGGGTTTAGGTTTGTAGGTTTAGGGTTTAGAGTTTATGGTTAGTTTTAGGGTTATAGTTTTTTTTTTAAATTAAGTAAAGTCGTAGGTTTAGGTTTATTTAGTTTATTTTAGATTTTTTATTTTACATATGTTTATTTTTATTTGTATTTAGTTTAGCTTATTTATTTTAGTTTAAGTTTTATATTTTAGTTTATTTTTAGGTTTAGGTTTTTTTTAGTTTATTTTTTTATTTTTATGTTTAGGTTTTATTTTTTTATTTTTTAGGTTTAGATTTAGCTTTTATTTTATTTTATTAGTTTAGGTTTTAAGATTTCATTTTGGTTTATTTTTTTTTATTTTATTTTTATTTAAGTTTTTTTTAGTTTATTTTATTTTATTTAGGGTTTAGGTTTAGGTTAAGGATTAGTTCATTTTAGGTTTAGGTTTAGGTTTTATTTATTTTAGTTTAGTTTATTTTAGTTTAGGGTTAGGTTTATTTTATTTTTATTTTAGGTTTAGGTTTTATTTTTAGTTCAGGGTTTAGGTTTTATTCTTTATTTATTTTTAGGTTTAGGTTTCATTTAGTTTTTATTTTATTTTATTTTTATTTTAGGTTTTATTTTATTTTATTTAGGTTTCTCATTTTTTATTTTAGTTTAGGTTTTTATTTATTTTAATTTAGTTTAGTTTTTATTTTTTATTTTATTTTATTTTAAGCTTAGTTTTAGGTTTAGGTTTTAGTTTAGGTTTTTATTTTATTTTATTTTTTTATTTTCTTTTGACTAAATTATTTATTTATTTGTCTTTTTTTTGGTTTTATTTATTCACGTTTATGTTTTTAGCTTTTTATGGTTTAGGGTTTTGGGTTTAGGGTTTAGGTTTTAGGGTTTTAGGATTTAAGGTTTAGGGCTTATGATTTTTAGGGTTTATCATTTAGGGTTAGGGTTTAGGTTTTAGGTATAGGGTTCAAGTTTTAGTTTAGGGTTTAGGGTTTTTAGTTTTTTTTAACATAGAACAAATTCAGATTAAACATGACTTCTTTTAGATTTTATCAACCAATTAACACACTAAGATTTCCAAGACATAAATGACTACATAGATAAAATATGAGCACTCATAGAGAAAATCAAAAACACTCGATAACTAGAACTATCTCTACTGTAAAGACATAGTTCCATAAAGAGCTGATTGGATTGACCATTCTTCAGTTTCTCCAACTCTCATCAGAATCACCCTAGTCTCTCGAGTAGCTTGATCCACCATCATATCCCAAATTTCTCCCTCTGCCACCACCACGGCTGTAACCTCCGTCGCTCCTCCCGCCTCCATAACCACCACTGTTCCAAGCACCACCTCCATAATCACTAATAACTCCAGATCCCCCACCGCCACTACGATAACCGCTGCCTCCACCTTCACCTCCACCACCAGATCTAGACTGAGCCTGGTTGGCGGTGATGTTCCTGCCATCAATACTCTACCCATTCTTAGGATTTAGGTTTAGGTTTATTAGGTTTTAGGGTTTACTTTTATTATTTAAATTTATTCAATTACTTTAGGTTTAGGTTTAGGGTTGGGGTTTAAGGTTTAGGATTTAAGGTTAGGGTTTAGGGTTTAGGGTTTAGGTTTTATGGCTTTTGGGTTTATGCTTTTAGGGTTAGGGTTTAGGGTTTATGGTTTAGGGATTATGGTTTAGGGTTTAGGGTTTAGTGTTTAGGGTTTAGGGTTAGGTCAAGGTTAGGTTTAGTGTTAGGGTTTAGGTTTAGGGTTTGTTTTTTAGTTTAGAGGTTAGATTTAGGGTGGATTTTATAAAAGCAAACCATATGTTTAGGTTCATTTAGTTTACATAGTTTACTTTATTTATTTTAGTTTATTTTATTTTTATTTTATTTAGTTTATTTTATTTATTTAGTTTAGTTTATTTTAATTTTATTTTATTTATTTTAGGTTCATTTTAGTTGAGTTTTATTTAATTGGTTTATTTTTAGGGTTTAGGAGGGCATGGTTTTATTTGGGTTTAGGGAGGTTAGGGTTTAGGGTGGGTAGGTTTAGGGTTTTAGTAGTTTACAGGGTTTATTTGAGTTTAAGATTAGGGTATTTGGATTGGGAGGGTTTAGAGTTTAGGTCAGTAGTTTAGGTTTGGTTGGTGGGTTTGGTTTAGGGTTTAGGTTTAGGTTTGGTTTAGGAATAGGTTTAGCTTTAGTTTAGGTGTTTGTTTAGTTTAGTTTAAAGTTTTATGTTTAGGGTTTAGGTTTAGGGTTTAAAGAGGGTTTGGAGTTTAGTTTTAAACCAAGCAAACCCAGATCCTGATTTACTTAATTTATTATTTATTTATTTATTTTATTTTATTTTTTATATGTTTATTTTATTTAATAGTTTATTTTATTTTAGTATATTTTTAGATATTTTAGTTGAGTTTCACTTTTTTATTTTTTTTTTTAGGTTTATATTTTAGTTTAGGGTGGGGGTTAGTTTATGGGTTAAGGGTTAGGTTAGGGTTAGGGTAGGTTTAGTGTTGTGGCTTTTTTTTAGGGTTTTGAGTTTTGGGTTTAGGGTTTAGGGTTTAGGGTTTAGGGTTTTGAGTTTGGAGTTTTTAGGGTTTAGGGTTTAGGGTTGTAGGTTTAGAGTTAGTTTTAGGATTAGGGTTTTTCTATTTATTTTTATTTTTTATTTTTAGGGTTTAGGGTTTCGAGTTTAGGGTTTTGGGTTTAGCGTTTAGGTTTAGGGTTGAGGTTTTAGTTTAGGTTTATTTTAAATTTAAGTAAACCAGTAGGTTTATGTTTTTTTAGTTTATTTTTAGGGTTTAGAGCTTAGGGTTTAGGTTTTTTTTCTTCTTTAAATTAAGTAAATTGGTAGGTTTAGGTTTATTTAGTTTAGTTTTTATTTATTTTAGTTTATTTTATCTTTTATTTTTATTTATGTTTATCTTTTATTCTTATTTAATTTAGTTTATTTATTTTAGGTTTATTTATTTTAGTTTTAAGCTTTATATTTTTATTTATATTTTAGATTTAGGTTTATGTTTAGGTTTCTTTTTTAGCTTAGTTCTATTTTTATTTTATTTTTTAGATTTAGGTTTTATTTTTTATTATTAGGTTTAAGTTTAGGTATTTATTTTATTTTTTTAGGTTTAGGTTTTAGGTTTTTATTTTTGGTTTATTTTAGATTTTATTTTTTACTTTAAGTTTAGGTTTTTTTTTAGTTTATTTTATTTTATTTAGTTTATTTAAAGTTTATGTTTAGGTTTTATTTATTTTAGTTTAGTTTATTTTAGTTTTTTTTAGGATTATTTTATTTTGTCTATTTTATTTTTATTTTTGGTTTAGGTTATTTTTTAGTTTAGGGTTTAAGTTTAGTTTTTTATTTATTTTTAGGTTTATTTTTTAGGTTCACGTTTTTATTTAGTTTTTATTTTATATTATTTTAGGTTTATTTTATTTTTATTTTTAGGTTTAGGTTTTAGTTTTGGTTTTCATTTTATTTTATTTTTATTTTATTTTATTTAGGTTTAGGTTTTTTTATTTATTTTATTTCTAGGTTTTATTTAGTTTAGGTTGTTTTAGGATTTTAAGGTTACGATTCTGTTTAGGGTTTAGTTTAGGGTTTGGGGTTTAGGGTTTAGGGTTGTAAATTTTAGGGATTAGGGTTTAAGGTTGTAGGGTTTTATGTTTAGGGTTTAGGGTTTTTTTAGGGTTTTAGGGTTTAGGGTTTAGGGTGTAGGGTTTAGGGTTTAGTGTTTTATTTTTATTTAGGGAATTGAGAAAATTTTATTGCCACCAAGAAAGTACAAAGTCCTTGGGGTAAATCTAGCGAATGCTCAAAGAGCTACAATAAATCTAGAGATAAACCCCTAACTATTACAATAATGAGAAAGTAAAAGACAAACCAAAAAAATCTACAAATAGAAAATCCATGTGGCGGTGAAATAGTTTTATCTTCATCTATCTTTTGGAAAAAATAAATGAAGACCAAAATACACACTTGGTGGACACCACGTGATCCACATATGTTCTCATTATGGTGATCGGGTACGACATTGAGAAATGATGCACTATCTGAGGCAGAAGTCACCATCCTATAATGGAGTTAATCACCTAATGAGGACTCCTAAGGACTATGGGTCTTCAAATGTACCAGAGATTCTTCCCCTACTTTACATGGAAAAGTAAAGTAGGGTTTATTTTAAATCGGGTTCGTTAAGTTCCCTATGGAGGCAAGGCCTCATAGTTAATTACATCTTAAGGAATGAGATTCCTTAAGAATACTCTCGATTAAGGTAAATGATCATTGTTTCCAAAGCTTTCAAAGATAGGACTATCAACAAATTGGTTATTTTTAGGAGATCAAGTGAGATTGATCAAGAGGAGGGAGTTATTATCGAAACCAAAGGGAGATAAGTAGGGAATGCTCACGATGCTAGGAAACCTAGCGAGCATCCTAAACTATCTTATGGTTAGGCTTTTATTTTTGAAATTTGAGAGGAATTATGAGTTTGAGTTGAATATTTATTAGAAATCTAGGGCTTATAATTCCACAACACAAGATCGTGGAAATGCCTAAGATGTGAGGATTTATGCTTGTAGCTCGCAAAGGGAA
This sequence comes from Cymbidium sinense, assembly GCA_021442155.1. Lineage (NCBI taxonomy): Eukaryota > Viridiplantae > Streptophyta > Magnoliopsida > Asparagales > Orchidaceae > Cymbidium > Cymbidium sinense. The sequence goes on along the minus strand of CM038214.1, from coordinate 325,281,022 downwards.
ACAACAACCTCGGATCCTAAATCTAGGGAGCTTTGGCGAGGGCCAAAGCACAACCTAAATATAAGGCAAAAATGGGCATATGGTTTACCTCCACAAAAGAGGATAAACCACTCGACTGTTGGACTTACAACCGCCTAGGGGTGGCCACCAAGTAACTCCTATGATTTTAAATATATGTAGGCAAGTCATTTGCTTTTGCAAGATAGCTAGGATGTTGTTTATTTAGAAAGAGACTAAGTCCTTAAACACAGTCTCTAAGAGACTAGATCATGTAGGGCATGATTAATGACTAAAATCTAATGCAAATTTTTGTTAAGTTTTATTTTCATTTTTGGACAATTTATTTGACATAGGCTATGGGATTTATATGCCTAATGCTTGAGAAATTGGTTATGGGACAAAATTAGCAAGAAGGAGGTGTATTTCCACCATGGCTCTCAAAGGTCAAGCCAAGTTCTCTGGCAAAGGTGGAAGCTCTCCATAAGCAAGAGTGAAGCAAGATGCTTTTTATACATGATGTGAGACATACAATATCCAGCTAAGGGATTGCTAAATATTTTATCTTGATTTATAACCTAGGCTTTAGGAGAGGTTATGAGTTGTTAATTTTTAATTTTGATTTGGTTAATTGGATAGAAAATTTATTTTTCTCTAAGAGCCTAATCGCATCTAGGCCATTCATCAAAGCAAGGAAGAAACTAGGAAAAACATGCCATCTTAATGCACAAGCTAAACAAACATCAAATAATTTTATAAAGCTAGTGCAAAATAATAAGAGGGCTTTGTGGTTGGGCTCACCCAAACCTGAAAAGATATGGGTAGCCGAGCTCTACCCTTATACAACCCGGATTACAAATGAATTAATTACAATTTAGAAAGAATTCATGTTATTGGGGTCTTCATTCTTGATTCCTTCTTTTCTTCTTTTCTTCATTTCTTTCTTTCCTTCTTTCTTTTTTCTTTCTTTCCTTCTTTTGGTTGGTTGGGATGTGGTTGCTCCAAGGCTTCACATGGTGCATAAGACATAGTCCCATAACATACATTCCAAATCTTAATTGCAAAATTACATGAAAAAGGGAAAGTAAATCTAACTAAACCTACAAAATAGAGATTAGCTAAACATACCACACAATCCCAAGCATGTATATAAATAAATTGGACTTAGCACCCCGCACATGAGTAACCAAGTCCACATGTCCTTATTTGGATTATGCTTAGGAGTATAAGCAACCTACACATCAAAATAATTTTTATATTTTTTTATTACAGCACCCCTTAAACACAATCCCAGAAAATAATGATTAGACTAAGATCATTTTATCATCTAGTCTACGCACATAACCCTAACATCCAGACTAAAATATTACATCTCAAAACAAAATCAGGCATCAAACCATGCATCGCCCTAATATAGAGCTAGAAATGGTGACTTAGCCTAATGTGTGTGTCATTTAATGCTTGTGTGGCATGTGTTAGCTAGGATTTAAAGTTAAAGTTTTTTAAGTGTGAAGGATTCAACTTAGAGGGTGGTTTCATTTAAGTGATTTAGTTGATTTGTTAATTTTATTTGATGATTTGATTTGGTTTGAATGAACTACACTTAATTACTAAGTGTTGTAAATAGAAAGAAAGAGAACTTTCTTTCCTACCTTTAGTAATTTTAAGGTAGATTCTTTAATGATTTTTCTTTAGTGAATGTTTTATTATGTGTTTTAATTAATCTTAAGTTTATATTTGCTCTAAATAAACCTATTCAGTAAGAAAGTCATCATAGGATTAAATAAAGTGAATTACTATCACAAACACAACCATTTATTTCTTTCCAACATGTGTATCATGCATATGAATGATCTAAGCATATCTTACATACAAATGCAAATTTTACATTGATGATGAATGCTAAGAAATGTTGTTTAGGAAAATTTTGTATGTTTCATGATGCATGAATTTGTTAAGTAGATAAGAGGGGTTCTTTTATCCATTAATCAAATGCACATTTACATGTATGAAAGACATAAGTGAGTACGATGCCATTATTTTCTACACCAAGGGTATAAGGTACAAGACCTTGTTAGTGCTACTTAAAACCTTGCAACCCTAGGATGTCTAGACTAATATACCACTTTTTTTAAATACATGTGCATGCACAAAAAGAAAACAAATGGATGAAGACTCATGCAAAAGTATAAGTTTGTTTGTTTATTTCTGGTTGTTTAATTTACATGTGCAATGTGAAGATCCTTCTTAAGCCATAACATAGAAGTGTAAAGGAATGGATTTAAGCGAGTGTTATGTTCTTTTCAAATGAACTATCTATGTTAAGAAAAGAAAAGAAAATCACATAACACCATTTATGCTATAATCACATGCAAGCTTATAACTATTTATAAGTAGCATACCTTCATTTATAATCTTTGATTCATAAGTTTTGAAAATAATTTTTGATTTAATAGTGATAATAGCCACTCATATTCTTACTTTAGCCAAAACATGCAATTTTACATAAAGGAAACATTTCATTTATTTTGATTTTTCAAAAGATATGAATGCATGATTTCATATGGCATACAACATTTTAGCATGCTTGAAATAAATAAAGTGATGTAAGCATATAACTTCATTCACCCTAATTAATTTCTAAAGACAATCCTATGAAATAAGATAATTTAAAGTGAATCAACATTTCTTAAAGAGATTTTTTATTTTTGTTTTGAATTTGATTTAGGAAATGTGAAAAGAGTTTGCTGGTCCTAACTCATTTCCCCCATGTGTGAATTGATTTAGTTTAATTTTTAGAACAATTAGATTGATTTCATGTTTTGTTTAGGTTAAGGTGTAGATTAAATTCATTAATTACCCTTACCTACACCACTTTAACATAATTATTCAAACAATTGTAGCCAACATATGATATGCAACCACATGAAATTTAAATTAGCAATGCTCCTAAGAAAGAAAGGGGCCTAATGTAATTGACTCACAATTATTGATTAATTAAACTAAAGGGTTTTCATTAAGTACTTTCATAACCTCCCCACATATGTGAGTGTTTTGATTTCCTTAAAACACCTTAGGCTTTTGAACACCTAAGATCTACCCAAAAGAGATTGATTAATTTCATATTGGTTTTGAAAGTTGATTAATTAAGTAGATCATTAGTGGATTAATCCTTAATTATGTTTGGATTAAGGAAGAAAGGGGTTTAGGAATAACTTGGGAAAGTACCCCAAACCCATTCCATAAACCTCCTCTTCACTTAAACAATGCTTAATTATCTTAATTCAGTGATTAAATAACTATTCACATGCTTAATTACTCTTAATTACATTAAGCGGGTGATTAGGGATTCATTAATTGATTTCCCTAATTAACTCATTAATAAATTCTAAGAAAAATTAGAGGTATAAGTCATCCCTTAAACATGTATGAGTTTGGGCGATTAATGAAATGATTAGGAGTAATTAAGGTTATTAACTTTTTTTTAAATAATTAAGGAAAATTAATTCAAAATCAATTAGAAATAATTTTATTATTCCCCGAATTATCTTTAAAATGAAGTTGAGTTTGCATTTTTTGGATTTTCTCCATTTAATTATGAATTTATAAAGTTTCAATGATTAATAGGTAATTAAATAACCTAATTATATAACTAATCCCGTTGGTCACATGAACTTGGACGGCATGTGCTTTCCATGTGCAAGCGGGGTTATTTAAGTTTATCAAATTGGCTATTGTCACCTTGCTTTCCAGGCCATCGATCAAGGATCGGATGGTCAGGATCAAACCCACGGTTATGAAGGATTAAATTAATGGATCTATGCTGTGTCCATCCAAAACATGTGGGATGGATGGTCCATGATTTATCTCTTCTTTTGCCTGCGGGAGATGAAGACTGTCCATCCTCCATGGCTTGATCCGAGCTCACTTGAGCGGATCAATCCACACCATCTAGAAAGGAGAAGAACATCCAATGGTTGAATTTCAATGGGATTACAATTCCCTTCACAAAGGACCAAGCATTTTTCAACTTAAGCTTAGTTTTGAGGCATACCTCACTGGTGCTTCCAAAGGTTGATGTAGCTTAGTTTAGTGGAGATGAAGCCCTATTGAAGGTTTCATGGTTCAATTTATAGTGGATCTTCAAATTGACCAAAGCTTGCTTCAATGGCTTGCGGCTTCAATCGAACTCCCCCTTCCCATGGCTTGAAGACTTGGGAAAATCTTTATGCTCAATTGGTGCCTTGATGGTGCTTGCAAGAGTAATTAGTTTGATTGAGGTGAGCCAAGTGGAAATCTCCCTCACCTCCCCTATTTCGACTTTGAAGAAATCCGAGAAGCAAAAATTGGAATGAGCTTAGGAATGCTTGGGGAAACTTGGAGAAGCTTTCCTTTGATCCTCTGAGCTCAATCGAATGCAAGGAACTTGGTTTGAGTGCAAATGAGGGGGTGTATATCTTCCCCTACTTGGATTGGATGGTTGAAGCTTGCCTTGCCTTTTTGATCAAATTGAGGAAATTGAATGGGTTATTTTGGTTGTTAGGAGTGCCATGTGCTATAGTTTTGGTGGAGGAGTGGAAGTGTGGAGGTGCACATGTGTTAAATTAGTGTGGGAGGTGATCCATGTGCAAAATTTTGATTGGAGGTTGGTTTGGCCTTGGGTTGGGTCATGTGAACTCATTGGGTCATGTGCTCCACCTCCTTTAGTGTCCAAATGGTCCACTAGAGGATGCAAGTGGCCATGAAAAGACTAAATTCCAAGTGGATTTAATACATTACCCTTTATCCAAGGTAAAATGGTCATTTTAGGTTTGATTTTGATTTGGGCATATTTGGAATGATTGAAAATGGGTTGTGCTAATTTTCAATGAATTTGGTGTTGATTTGATATGATTTGGCTCAAGTTATTTTGGTCAAATGGGTCAACTTGGTCAAGTTTTGTCAAATTGGTCAAATCATGGGTTAGGTCAAGTTCAAATGATCATTTCTAATTATTTGGTTTCATTGGTTCCATTTGATTTATATTTGGTTTTGGTTCATTTGAGTTCACTTAGGTCAAATGGGTCAAGTTGACCAATTTGACCCATTTAACCCAATTGGGTTAGGTCATGGATTGGTTTAGGCTTGGTTGATCATCTGAAATATTTTGCAAGCTTTGGTTTCAATCAATTTTGATTTGGTTAAGTTTCAAGTTGATATGACCTTTTAGGTCAAGTTGGGTTCATGGTCAATTGGGCTAGGTTGGGTCTAGTTGGCCAATTGAGGCTTTGGTCAAGTTCAACAAGTGATTTAGAATGAATTTGATCCATTGGTTGCAATCAATTTGGCTTAGATCAAGATTTGACACATTTTGACTTTTTAGGTCAACTTGGGTTAAGTGGCCAATTTGGCTAGGTTTGGCTCAAATGATGACTTGGTCAAGTACAATCATTGATCATGAATTGGTTTAGATCAATGGTTACAATCAATTTAGCCTATGGTGGATTTTGGCTAGTTTGGGTTTCATTTGGGTTAGGTGTTGACTTGTTCAAAGGCTAGGTTTTACTTGGTTTCACCCAATTTGAGTGATTGAGCATCCTATGATGATTGTTGCTCAGAATGTGAGGCTTAGATGGGCTTAGTTCAATCCAATTTCGGTAGGATTATAATTTGGTTCGAAAAGGTATTTTAGGTCACTTTGGGTCAAGTGAGCCTAAGTGGGTCAATTGACTTGATCAAGGCTTGATTCAAGTTTGATTGAACTCACATATGTTCTTATGATTGAAATAGAAATCCATTTGCAAGTGATTTGGAGTCAAATGAGTTTTGATTCATTTGATAATTTCAAGTTCAAAGGGTGAACATGGGTTTGATTTAGTTTGATTTGATTTGATTTGATAATTGAAGTTTATGATTGAATTTGTTTTGTGATTGAAGGATTGATTGTTTGGAGAGAAAATCCAAAGGTTTGAATTGATTTGAGTTTGATTTGGCTAAGTTCAAGAATTTGACTTGAAAGAGTTTAGGTTGGATTTTGATTGAGTTTGGATTTGAGTTTTGAATTTGGTTTTGGTTATTTTAATTTATATTTCATTTATATTTGTGAATATAAATGAGAATATAAATGGGTTATGAGAAAATCTTTTGAATTTGATGTGATTTGAATTTGATTTGGTTAAGTCCATAAGATGAAATCAAAATGGCTTTGGAAAGATTTTGGATTTAGAATTGATCATGGATTACTTGGAATTGATTCATGATTTGGATCTAGGTGATTTTGAGAAAATCAATTAAGTTGGAATTGATTTAAGATTTGATTTGGAATTGATTTGAATTTGGAGTTGATTTGAATTTGAGGTTGATTTGGATTTGAAGTTGATTTGAATTTGGAGTTGATTTGAAAGAAGGAAGTAAGGATTTGGTTTAAGCTATAGGGTAGGTAAGTTTTCCTAACACACCTAAGGCATAACTGCTTCTTATGGCTAACTCTTCTAAGTCTCTAGGATTAGGTTAAGTATTCACCTAATCTCTAGAAGTGTTTTAAGACAAAGGAACTCTTAATGCATAAGAGGAGTCCTATGTCTAAGATGAAGAAGTTGAAAGCTCACTCCAAAAGTAAGGTCAACAAAGGGCCCACAGGTGTGGTGTGACAAGGCATATCACATGTATTGTGTTGACAGGTGATCAACAACACCGATGATCACAAGCACTAATAGAAACAATCTACTCCCAACCCAAGGTGTAGAAGGAATCAAGAGCTTAGTGCAATGTGACTCTACTCATGTTAATAACATAAGAGAGTGGAGGAGGAATCCACTAGGGATTGAGTATGTGAATATTTCCACTAGGGAAGTAGGTTCAAGTCGTTCACTTGGGGATGAGAGGTTTGACTTCATTTGCATCTCGATAGGGAGAAATTTGATTTGATTTGTTGATTTAAGATTTGGTGCTCCACCAAGGATGAAAAAGTAAACTCTCCACTAGGGGAGGAAGTTCAAGTCATCCACTGAAGAAAAGAGGTTGTGAAATCCACTAGGGGATTTGAATTGGGATCGCTAGGGATGAAAATGTGAACTCTCCGCTAGGGGAACAAGTTCAAGTTGGCTTGAATTGATTCCACTAGGGGAACCGAAGAGATTTGCATCTCACTGAGGAGAAGTAGGTTGATTTGATTGATTGATTATTTGATTATTTTGATTGTTTTATTGGATTAGTTTTGTTAGTTTAGTTTGACTCCACCGAGGGAGGAGGGTTGAATTTATTTTAGAGTTTAACTTTAATTTTTTTATTATTGAGATGGACCTTGTCGTTTGATGGATCCTGGTAGGGGCCATATAAGCCTAGATCTAGCTTAGTTTTACCAATCCAAAGGGGTAGTCTACCAACAAAATGGTAGGGCTATCCAACCAAAAGGGTTGCCTTTCCGTATAAGATACTAGGAAGAAAGCGTGTAGGCTTACATCCTCCAAAGTAGGGATCTTCTTTGGGGTGATCCATTGGCGCAGATTGAACCAACTTTAGGTGACTATTGAGTGAATGCCACTGGGGGACTTAAATCAGCTCAAAGATAGTCAAAGATTAATTTCATTTTTAGTTGTTTTGATGGATCCCATCGGTTTGATGGGGTACTAAATGGGGGTATGGGCCATCATTTAATCAAGGGTAGTCTACCAACCACATAGTAGGACTATCCAACCAAAGGGATTGCCTTTGAATTTGCAATGGTCATATTAAGAAGAAAGCACGAGGACTCACATCTTCCAAAATAAGGAACCATGGGGTGACCTTGCTTGTAAATGAACGACCTGGGTGACTTTTGAGTGAATGCCTGGGGACTTAAATCACTCAAAGATAGTCAAGATTAATTTTATTTTTTAATTATTTTTGATGGATCCCATCGGTTTTAATGGATGGAGTAGGGGCCATGTTGGCCTTGGTCAGCTCAGTTACCAATCTAAAGTAGCTTCGAGGGAGAACTATCCAACCAAATGGGTGCTTTTGGTTTGCAATGGTTAATTGGGAAGAAAGCAGGACTCACATCTTTCTGAATAAAACATTGGGTGACACATTAGCAAGGTAACATGTCAACGACTGGCTGCCGTTGGTTTTTGTCATGCTAGAAAGAATGCATAGTAAACTTACATCTTCAAAAGTGGAATGATTGTGAGGGCAACCTTGTTTGTGGAAAAAATTTCACCTAAGGATCTGAGAGAGTCGACCAAAGGACTTATCTCAACTCAAGCATAGTCAAATTTCTATAGGGGTTCTGACGCCCTAATAGGATGCCAGCAGAAAGGGCAGGGGCTTGAATTCTAATCCATAGTGTTTTATTTGTTTGTTTTTTATCTTGAACCTATTTATTTATGAGGGATCATCGAGAAGGAGCTTATATCCTAGACCTATCTCATTCTTGAATCAATGGAGAATCTTGCATGAACAAATTCTCCAACCCAGGATGGCTACTAGGAAAGGGGTCCAATCCAAAGTAACCGGTAGTGTCTAAATGGGGTCAAAGGACATGATCCAAGTAGAGTGCAGGAGAGGGTAAGGGCTTGATCCAAAACCAGAAGATAATATATGTAGGTATTGGTGGCCAACTCAAGGAGAAAGGGGACTCACATCTCAAGAGTGGTGTATCCATCCATTGTTGTCAAAATTCAACAAACTAAGGTCGGTTTGCAATAATTAGCAGGAAGAAAGCTTGGGGACTCACATCCTCCATGCAAATGATTATTGGGATAATGTCTTTCGATAGTGTTATCCGACTTAGGGTGACTACTGAGTTAATGCCACTGGGGACTTATATCAACTCAAGAGTAGTCAAGAGGAAAGGAGCCTCTGGGAAACTTATCCTAAACCTCATATACTGACCTAGTCAGTGCATGATGGTTAATTAAAGAAGAATGTATGGGGACTCACATCTTCTTAAATAAAATCAACATGAGGTAGCTTACTGGCTAAGTAGTGAGGTCTACCAAACCTAACAAGGTGCTCATTGGTTTGCAATGGTCAAGTCAGGAAGAAAGCACGGGGACTCACATCCGGACAAGTGACCACTAGGGTGACATACTAGCAAGGTAGCATGTTAGCTTGACTTAGAGCAGCTAATGAGTGAGTGTCATAGGGGGCTTGCTCCCACATTAAAATAGCTCGAGATAAAAGATTTGTGTTTGTATTTATGTTAGAAGGAAAAGGATGCCTCTCGGGTTCTCTTATACTTATCCTAAAAACATACTGGGAATTGATGAAATGGTGTCATGAATGGCAGTTATGATCCCACCAAGAAAGGATGCCGCTTGGGTTCTCTTACACCTAACTTAGTTGTACTAGTCAAAATATGTTGCCTCTTTAGTTCTCTCATACCTATTCTAGTAGCACTGGAGAATTGTGTTTGATTATGTTCATTTTGTGAAACATGGATAGGATGCTTGGGTTCTCCCAACACATCATGGCGGTCATAAAATAAGCAAATAATGCTTGAAAGAAGGAAGATTTTGATGAATTGGAATGAAATTTTGTTCTTTTGATGATAATTATTTTCAAACATATTTTATGGGTAATATTTCTTCAAATAGAGCCCATTAATTGGAAGCATTGGGTGTTCCCCTTTACAATCAATAAGCTAATAAGATCCTCCTTGGTAGGCCTTTTCTATGATAAAAGGGCCTTCCCAAGTGGGTTCAAACTTGCCTCCCATCTTTCGATGGCAACAATTGGTCTCCTTAGAACTAGGACAAGCTCTCACCTAAAGCTCTAGGCGGGACCAACTTGTGAGCTTGAATCATTTTGGCTTGTATAACTCAAGGTTCTGGCATGCCCTTAGGTGTCTCTCCTCTAAACCTTCGAGCTCTTCTAACCGCAACTTTGCATTTTGCTCTGTAGTGATTTTGCTACCCATTGCTATCCTTAGTGATGTGAGTTGAACTTCTAATGGTAGAATGCTTCGAACCCATACACTAAGGAGAATGGGGTAGATTGAGTTGGAGTTTGTATGTGGTGCGGTAGGCCCAAGGCTTCAACTTGCTCATTCGCTTGTATTATTATCATTGAGTGTCTTCTTTAATATCTAGATGAAATTTTTATTGAATGCTTCTACTAGGCCATTTTCCTAGGATAATAGATGGTGGAGTATCTCCAATCTATAATGTCTCCTAGTGAAGCTATTGACCTTGGTACTCTTGAATGTAGTATAATTATCAGATATAATTTGTCGAGGCACCTCAAACCTATATACGATATGGTTCTTGAAAAATTGGAGCACATGCTGAGCTATGACCTCTTTGAGTGGGATTGCCTCTGCCCACTTGGAAAAGTAGTTGGTGGCAACTAAGATGAATCGATGACCCTTGGAAGAAGGAGGATCGATCGGACCCACTATGTCGGTACCCCAACACTCAAATGGCCATGAGGCCAATGTAGGATGTAGAACATTGGGTGGTTGATGTAGACCACACCATACATCATCTAGCTATTCATGTAGTTTGTAATCATCAAGCGGTAGTATCCTAGTCTTGATCTTTGCTTTCATCTTGAACAGATTGATGCGCTCGCATACCTAAATGCCTCTCACCATCCTATGGGCTTTGTGTTTATCTAAACAACGTAACCACATTTGATCGAAAGATATACAGGTGCCATCCATGAGCATAGGAGAGAGCTCTCATATCGATGGGCTTGTGATTTCTCTTGAGGTAGTTTGTTGTTCCAATAATCTTTATGGTTGCCTCCAATCGCTCCTCATCTTTGTTGGAAAAGGAAACCTCCCCTTCAAGAGAAAGTCTCTCGATGGGTTCAGCAATAATAAGGGATAGGACTTATCTATTTTGGACCCTTATTGGAATGAACTCATCTTCTAGGCATGCCAATTCCTTGGCAAGTTTTGCCAAAGCATCTGGTAATACGTTCTCTCCTTGAGGGACCATGTAGATGGTTACCTCAGGGATTTAGGCCAACAACTTCATGGTATACTCATGGTATTGACGAAGCTTATGTTTTAGAATCTTGTAGGACCAATGGTTGATAACCGAGAATCCCAGATGTTGATGCTCTTGACACCTAATGGCTAACTCAAACCAATCAAAGCCTCATACTTGGCTTCATTGTTGGTGCGATTAGAGAGATATTATGAGAATCTCATCACATCACGATCAGTTAAGAGAACTATTCCCCTACCTTTCCTGAAGAGTAGATCATGGTTCTTCTCCTTTGAAGGAAGCACACCATCAAAATACATCTCAATGGTGATTGTCAACCTCCCTAAGTTCATGATTTGTTCATCATGGAGATCATGGTGGAATCAGGAAGTGGGTGTCTTCTAAGAAATTTCTAGTGCTTGACCTTTCACCACCGCAGGGGTATGAATGTAATATCAAACTGAGAGAATCATGGACCAATGCCAACCATCGGATAACATCGATGTCATGAGATACTAGTGGATTGATTCTTGAAATCAAGTTCACCTTATGAGAAAGCATATAGTGCGGTAGCTTTTGGGATGCAAAGATTAAAGCTAGGCAATGTTTCTCAATAGGTGGGTAGTTAGAGGATCACAATGGATGTATAAGAGAAAACTCTCCTTCCCTTTGTCATTGGATTGGGCCAACAAAGTGCCAAGGGAGTCATCCAATGCAGTGTAGAGAATAAGTGGCTGCTTGGGATAGGCTGCTAGAACTGACTTCACCAAATACTTGATATCTTCAAAGGCATGATGGCACTTATCATCCACTTGAACTTGGCATCCTTTTAATAAGTGCTAAAATGGCATCTTCCCAATAGATTAGAGATAAAGCGTGTTAGATACACCAACCGCCCTTGGAAAGATTTGAGTTGAGTTAAACTTTTAGGTGGTGGCATTTCTAAGATAGTTTTGATCTTTTTTTGGATCTATCTCTATTCCCCAATGTTGGACAACAAACCCAAGGAACTTCCCTGAACCTACTTTGAATGCACACTTCAGGGGATTCATTTTGAGGTTATATTGTCTTAAACATTCGAAACTACTCTCAAGTCAAAGATGGTCCTCTTTTCTTTGCTTTTGACTACTAGATCATATAGCACTCAACTTGATGATGAATGAGTTCATTGAAGATCTGAGTCATGGCCCATTGGTATGTAGCACCCACATTTTTAAGGCCGAAAGGCATGACCTTATAATAATAGATTCTGATCGGGGTTCAAAAAGTAGTGTTTCTTTCATTCTCGGGGCCATTTTAATTTGGTTGTAGCCAGATGACTCATCCATGAAGGAGAATATTGCATGAGATGAGGCGATGTCCACCATTAATTTTGGTATAGGAAGAGGAAACTCATCCTTAGGACATGCCTTGTTTAAGTCCTTGAAATCGCCACATATGCAAATTTGTCCAGTCTTTTTCTTAACTGGCATAACACTAACTAGGTAAGGTATTTTTCTTCCTTAATGAAACCAACATCAATCAATTTCTTGAATTCAAAAATGACCTATTGTTCAATTTCTAATCGCATGCGTCTAGGAGCTTGCTTGATAGGGTTAGTGTTAGGGTCTATTGCTAGTTTGTGGGCTGTTACATCATGAGATAATCCAGGAAACTCTTCATAACTCTATGGAAAGCAGTCCTTAAACTCAATCAATAGCCTAACTAAGTCATTGGTTTCTTCTTCATTCAAATGATGTATGTGCATGGATTTTCTTCTCTAGGTTGATTTCTTTGAGCTTGTCAATTGTTGAATGGATTTCCTCTTCAAATTTTAGAGGTGTATCTTTGATTTGGAGATCATCTGGATCACCTAAAGTTTCTAAACATACTTCCTCATAAGAGTTAGTGTGGTTTGAGAAGAACCTATCAGATTATAGATGATTGGTAACAACTAAGTAGTAATCATCATCATCGACTAGACCTACTATATCGAATCTTAGTCCTAATCTTGATTGTGCATCCCTGCCTCTATTGTTCTAAAACTTCTCAAAGTATTCTGACATGTGCTTGGACCATGTATAAGGAATCAAACCTTTCTTTGCAAGATTAAGAACACAAGGTGAGTACCAATCAAAATGTAATTCTATTAATTCTTTATATGAATTATCCTCAAGTTCTACATCAACTTCTGGACTTGAGAATGATGACCCCAATAGGAATCTCTTAGGCTTGACATCCATGAAAGGGAGGGCTTCCTTTCTACTAAACCTTCAACTTTTTAAGAGGAAGTGATGTTAGAGCTAAGGTTCCTAACTGCTGCCTAATAGTTTAACATAAACTTGATTTGAATATATTCATGCTTTGCTTGGAGGCCTAGTCTTCATGCCTGCTCAGTGTCACCTCAATGAAACCCGAGGGGTTGGTATGCTAATCACATTAGACTCATCATCTAGCTAGATTCAAGTCTATGTGAATAGTAGGGGTACTCTATGAACTGGAACATAACCCCTATTGGTCTTTGCCAACCAAGGGTCTTCCACCTCTGGGCTGCCTTGTATCTACATCTTCCACCACAGTGGAGGTTGAGTCATTCTATATGTCCATATGGTGGAATGAGCTAAATGGAATGTGACATGTGTCTTTACTTCTTCCTTGATGTACTTTTCTCGTTCACTTGTATTTTCATTTTTCTTTTCTTTTTCTTTTTCTTTTTTTCTTTTCATTTTCTTTTGTATTTGAATTTTGACCAAGTTCATGAGAAAAGGTGTTTTGAGGAAGATAGTAGGTCGCATCCTCATATATCTCAACCCCTCTAATTGAAAATGGCTTTTTGTCTCCTTTGACAGAGTATTCGATTCCATCCCTTTTGAACTTGATGCACTGATGAAGGGAGGATGGAATCATCTTGTTCTGGTGTATCCAAGGCCTACTGAGCAAAGCAGTGAATGATGTATTCAAATCAATTATATAAAACTTGGCTTCAGTCTTCTAGCCACCTATTTCCAAAGGTAACACTATGGAACCTAAAGCCCTCTCGCCATGTTCATTGAATGCTCTCAACATCACCCGATCTCCTCAGAGTGTATAGATGTCAATCCTCAAGTAGGCAAGGGTCTTTAGACTTATAATTTTCCGATGGATCATAAGAACCCAGAAACTCGAACTTCCCATATCCACTATAATGTAGAGGGGACGGTTGGGCTCCGTGTCCCCCAGGAGAAGGTCTTCATCTATGAATGTGACTCCTTGGGCTTCTCTTAAATAATGTGCCTCCTCTCCAACAGCGATCAATTGAGCTAAACATATCTCTAGATCAAGAAGATCCTTGATTAATGATTCCATCATCTCTTTGGATAAGACAAGGGCATCATATATGCTTAACTTAGCTGGCAACTTTCTTAGGTGAGCGAGGATATTGTAATCAACTCTGGGTTGATCCTCCACAAGCATATCCAAGGGTGGAGCATCTTGTGGAGGGGCTTCTCAATCATCATAACCAATGAATTGTTTCCCCTTATCTTGAGGTGCTACCCTAGGAGGTAGAACTTTGCCACTATGGAGGTTGACTTTTGTGATCTCTTGTGGAAGGTTAGTGGAAGATTCTACTTGCTCATCGGGCTCACCTATAGCTTCTCCTATATGACCCTCAGAATTAGATGATTCCAACTCTCTCAAGAGGTGAACCCGTAGCATTCAGAGAAGGAAAGTTCAACTCCAAATTAGAAAGAGGAAGATCAAAGTTATTATAATTATTATTTAGACTTGAAGAGTTTTCTGTAAGAGTAGAATTAGACAACCCATCAGAAGTGACACATATGTAATTCAAACTAGCTTTATTCCTCAATTTCTTGGACTTTAAAGGAGGTACATAGTAGAAATCTAGTAAAATAAGTGGGGTGAGGGATTTGATGCCCTCATCTGCTGGTACAAGATGTCTACTAGAAGAAGAGCTAGCTGAAATAGAAGTACTAGCTAAAGTAGTAGTTGTAATAGTGGAATGGAGACTGCTCGGTCGATTATTTTGGCTATCCCATGCAAGTATAGCTTCTTCCGAGCTCTACCTTCCAAGATCTTTGGCAACTTGCAAACCTTCCTTGATGTTGGAGGTTGAGTCCTCGGGCTGCAAGAAAAGTTTCTTGAATTTTGAAACAATCTTTTTAGAGGTTCAGGATAATGACATATCTTAACATTCTTTGGTTCTGAGAGGATCGCATGTATCCCTAAGGATTACCATAATGGAACTAGATGGTTATTCCACTATATATTCTTTTGGGATAACTATGGTTCTTGTACTATAGCTATGCTCAAGTCAGTTCTTGAATGTAAAACAATCTTCCAAAATATGAGCTAACATGTGGCAAGGGAAAAAGTTAGGATCATTGCTCCTGCCCACTTTCTATGGCTTCCTAGGCTCAGGTAGCTAAAAATCAGGTTTCTTTAAGAGATTCTTAAAGATTTTTTTATTTACCTCCCTCTTAAATGAATAAGGTTTATTTATTTTATCCAAAAGAGTAGGTGGATGGTAGCTACTTGGTGGTGGGTATGTGTACTGCTGCTGTGAGTATAGCTGAGGAGGAGGCGGTGAAGGCCGTGGAGGCTACTATGGCAGCCGATAGGATGGCCTAGGTGGTAATAAAGGAGGTGGAAGTGATGGTTGTAGAGTATGAGGTCTCTTATGCTAATCTTTGGTCAGTTGCTTCCCCTTGTCCAACACTACTACTGCCCCTGGCTTCTTCTCATAAGCTTTCTATGGCTTTGGCTTTATTGGCTGATCTTGAAAAGGCAGCTATTTGGCCTCTCATTATAGACTATTACCTTGTTGATTAGCTTCTCAAATGTCTTGATGGTAAAACCTTTGAGCATGAAGGCGACCAGGCCATGAATATTCTTTAGCAAAATTTCAATGGTATGTTGTTCAATATTGCGGTTCATTCATTTCATACTGCATCGAGAATATAATCAATAGGGACTCACGGGTGTTGTTGAGCCATACAATTGCTACAATCACCCTTTGGCTCCAAAACCTCTTAATGAAGAGTTGCTCCAACTCAATAAAAGTCTTCACTGAATTATTGGGGAGTTTAGCATACCAATCAAAGGCTATACCTGCTAATTTGTTGATAGAAAGATAGAATAGTAATGCATCACCCAACATTACCTTGGTGGCCACGTGTGCTATGTGCTCATGGGTTCCCGCCATCAAAGCTCTTGAAAGAAGGTGGCACAAAACCCTTAGGATATTGGATGGCATCAATTCCTCTAGTAGGGTCTACCTTTGAAATGATGATCCTCCTCGCTTGCATGCTTCTCACTTACTTCAAACCATGAGTTTTAATGTCCTTTTCTTATATGAGGTAGTCCACTACCTTCTTATACAAGCTAGTGTCCCTCTATTGGAGGTGTCTTGGCTTGATCCAAAACATGCAATAACTTCATGGCCGTCTCTACAATTGTAGGATGCACTACTGGGGCTTGGTTATGAAGTGCCAAAACTATTGCTAGCAAGACTTCAAGCCTCTTTCCCATCTTGTCAATTTGTTCATCCTTCTATTTTAGTTTATTGAAGGAGGTGTTGGGTTGAGTAGGTTGTATCATCTTGCTCGATCAAAGCACCTTCCAAACTCTGTTGATCTCAAAGGAGGGAACCCCTGGCATCAACCATATGTACTCTTGTTGAATCCTCCAACAGATCATCTTCATTGGGATCAAAATTAACCTTCTCATCCTCTATGTTAGACTAGTTGTATCCTAGAATTTCCTTCATTTCCATAAGATAATGTGCTACAATAGCATATAGGGAGTGGTCCAACTACATGAAAATAAATTATTGCTGAGGTCATGCTAATGAAGAGAAATACATCTAACCCCCTATGATGCTGGAGAGTTAACAATGTGAGGGCTATGCTCACTAGAAGAAATATGCTCATGGCTATCATCTATCATGGAAGGAGTGCTACTCCTAGGAGGATCTATTGCCATGGGGATAATTGTACTGTCTCTTTCCCCCTATGCTGCTGCAATCTCCATGCCATGTTGTGGTGGTGGTGGTGATGGCACCATGATGCTATGGCACCTCTTCACGCACAATTAGTAGGAGGTCGGCGAGAGCTCGGCCTTGCCTCGGTGTGTAGATAGAATGGGATCTCTTGGCCATAGAATCACCGTGGGGCTCTCTTTTCCCCGATGATGACCTTCATGGCTTTTTTCTATGGATGATGGAACTTAAGAGATGGTGGGTGTGGAGTAGAGCGGTGTGGTGAGGCACCACCACTCTCTGTGCAGAGCTCCTCTTATGGTGAAGTACCCATCAATACAATGCTATGGTATGGAAATCCATGAGGCAAGGCGACTATCTAGCATACCTACATCTCTCTCTGGTACATATACATACAGGTTCTCTAACCCTCTCATGTTTGATGTGCTCACCAATGTGAGGATGACCATAAGTCAAATTGGGCCCGACTGATCATCCATAAGCCCGACTGGTGTTGATATAATGGCAAATGACCTTCTCCTATTTCTAGTAGGAGCCTCAAAGTGAACTACATGTGGAGGTGAAACTGAGATCCTCCTAATATCTTCCTCTTCATCAGATCCAGAGAGGGGATGAAACTTGTTCTCTGTGATCGAGGACTATCATTGGGTAACTCCTCTCTACAGGCAGCCCTCCATCTCTTTGGCTATGTGCACATGATCGCTTGATCTTGCGGCATCTATGCACAGGTCCCTGGGAGGAGCTATATAGACCTACCTTGTAGGTAGGGGATACTATCCCTGGAACCAGGGGAGCCTTCCCCTTGGAAGAAGCCAATGAGTGGGTGCTAGCATGTAATGGGGCAAAAATGGAACCATTGAATGCACTGGCATTGAAACTACAACTACTGTGGGAACACCTTCTTCTTCAATGAGGGAAACTCTGAATTTAATGACATCTCAACATGGATGATCAACTTCTGCCCGGTGACCACACTCTTACTGATGGTTGTGAGGGTAGTCCCCTCACAAGTGATCCTAGCTCCCTCAAAACCTCGACCAAAATGAATGAGGTGGGCAAAGTCAGTCTGTGGGAGGCTGGCCCGATCCAAGGCCAAATCTATCCCAAAAAGAAAAAGTAAACACGCACTTATAAGCTTTCATTAGAACTAAACTGAAAACTGACTAAAACTAAGTTGAAATTATGCAATTTTGGGAAAATAAACTCAAATTAGATTTTTTTTTCTTTAATTTGTTTTTAGAATTTGAACCCACACTCAATAATTTGAATATGTTAAGTGGGGCTCTTTAATTTAGGAGAGATTTTTGAATTTAGAATTGGGGAAGATATTTTGAATTTAGAATCCATTTTCAACAAATTTGTGTATGTTGGAAATGGGTTCAAATATTTTAAGAGATTGATGCTTCCATTGGTTCATATTTGATTTTAATTTTTGTGTTTGGGGACCTTTTATTTAATAAATTTGAGTATGTTAAAATAAAGGGTCAATTGATTTTATTTTGGATTTACACATTTAGCAAATTTGGGTATGCTAAATGAGTTGTTTGAAAATAATTTTCTTCTTCTTTTGCTTATTTGGTGAATCATGTGTGAATTTGAAAATGGAACCTTTGCTTAGCAAATTTATGTATGCTAAATAAAGTCAAATGTTTTTTTTTTTTGATTTTTTGAAAGGAGGATTTTTACTTAGCAAATTTAGGTATGCTAAATGAAGAATTCAAATGTGTTTGATTTTTGATTTTTGATTTTTGAAAGATGGACCTTTAATTAGCAAATTTGGGTATGCTAAATAAAAGATCCAAATGTGTTTTTTGATTTTTTTGATTTTGAAAAGAGGATCTTCACTTAGCAAATTTGTGCTAAATGAAGAATCCAAATGTGTTTATGTTTTGATGTTTTGATTTTTGAAAAGAGATCTTTATTAGCAAATTTGGGTATGCTAAATGAAGAATCCAAATGTGTTTTGATTTTTTTTTATTTTGATTTTTTTGAAAATGAGAACTTTACTTAGCAAATTTGGGTATGCTAAATAAAGAATCAAATGTGTTTTTGTTTTTTATTTTTTTTTTTTTTATTTTTTGAAGATCTTTACTTAGCAAATTTGGGTATGCTAAATAAAGAATCCAAATTTATTTTGAAAAATGAAACTCTCATTTGACAAATTTGGGTATGTCAAATGGAGTCAATTATGTTTTATTTTTCAAAGATGAATTTTGTTTTGTGTGTGATTATTACTTTTTTTAAAAAAGAAAGAAATTCTAACTTAACACATGTGGGATGTGTTGAGTGGAATTTCAAATGGTGTAATTTTATTTGAAAATAAAGCCTCCATCCAACATATTGAATGGAGAGGCTTATTTTCAAATTTGTAATTTTTGAAAAGAAAGAAATTCTAACTTCAACATATGTGAGATATGTTGAAAAGGAATTTCAATGTTATGATATGATTTTATTTTGAAATGAAATATTCTTTCAATAAATTTGGGAATATTGAAAGAGAATTGTTCATTTTCAAATATGTGAAAAGGTGATTTTTGATTTTGTTTTTAAAGATGATTATTGATTTTGTTTTTGAAAAGATAATTGTTGATTTTGTTTTGAAAAGATGGTTGTTGATTTTATTTTGAAAGATGATTGTTGATTCTATTTTTCGAAAAGATGATTGATGATTTTATTTTTTTGAAAAGATGATTGTTGATTTTATCTTTGAAAAGATGATTGTTGATTTTTTATTTGAAATGAAGTCTTCATTCAATAAATTTAGGTATATTGAATGAAGAATGTTCATTTGTGCTTTTGAAAAGATGATTTTTGATTTTTTTAAATGATCCTACATGTAACAATCATGAAGATTGTTAGATGAGGTTGAAATATTTTATTATGTGTATTTTAAAAAAGTGCATCTTGGAAATTATTTTTATAAAGGATTTATTTTTCTTTATTTTTTTTGGAATGAACCTTTCCTTAAGGAGGAAGTCTTTAGTTATTTATTTTTATTAAATTTTTATTTTCACCTATTAGGAGAACTCAACAGGGATTTCAAGACCTACACGGAGTGAGGTCCTAAAACCTAAAGGATGTTGGCTAGCTTAGCTTAAGGATGAAATAAACTAAGTGCCAATGGAAAAGAAGGACAGTCTGATTCATATGAAATACAAATCCAATATCGATACTTGGAGACGATCATTTACCAAAGATGGAGAGAGGAACTATCCCTAGCGGAGTCGCTAAAAAAATCTATGGTGAAATATTTTCATCTTCATGTATCTTTTGGAAAAAAAATAAATGAAGATAAAAATACACACTTGGTGGACACCACGTAGATCCGCAGATATTCTCATTAGGGTGATCGGGTATGACATTGAGCAATGATGTACTATGTCGAGAGACATAAGTCACCATCCTACAATGGACCTAATCACCTAATGAGGACTCTAAGACTATGGGTCTTGGATGTGCAGAGATTCTTCCCCACTTTACATGGAAAAAAAAGCGGTTTACTTAAATTGGGTTTGTTTGGTTCCATGGAGCCCCATAGTTAATTACATCTTAAGGAATGAGATTCCTTAAGAATATTCTCGATTATGGTAAATGATCGATGTCTCTAAAGATTTCAAAGATAGGACAATCAACAAATTGGTTATTTTTTGAAATCAAGTGGGATTGATCAAGAGGAGGGAGTTATTCAAAACCAAAGGGAGATAAGTAGGGGATGCTCATGATGCTAGAAAACTAGCAAGCATACCAAACTATCCTATGGTTGGCTTTATATTTTGAAATTTGAGAGGAATTATGTGTTTGAGTTGAATTTTTATTAGAAATCTAGAGCTTACAATTCCACAACATAAGATCATGGAAATGCCTACGAGGTGAGGATTTATGCTTGTAGCCCACAAAGGGAAACAACAACCTCGGATCTTAAATCTAGGGAGCTTTGGCGAGGGCCAAAGCATGACCTAAATCTAAGGAGAAAATGGGCATATGGTTTACCTCCGCAATAGAGGATAAACCACCCAACTGTTGGACTTACAACCGCCTAGGGGTGGCTGCCAACTAACTCCTCCTACAATTTTAAATATATGTAGGCAAGTCATATGCTTTTGCAAGATAGCTAGGCTATTGTTTATTTAGAATGAGACTAAGTCCTTAAACACACTCTCTAAGATACTAGATCATGTAGGGCATGATTAATGACTAAAATATAATGCAAATTTTTGTTAAGTTTTATTTTCATTTTTGAAAAAAATTTTAACACAGGCTATGGGATTCATATGCCTAATGCATGAGAAATTAGTTATGGGCCAAAATTAGTAAGAAGGAGTTGTGTTTCCACCATGGCTCTCAAGGGTCTAGCCAAGTTCTCTAGCAAAGGTGGAAGCTCTCCATAAGCAAGAGTGAAGTAAAATGTTTTTATGCATGATGTGAGGCATACAACATCTACCTAAGGGATTGTTAAATCTTTTATCTTGATTTATAACCTAAGCTTTAGGTGAGGTTATGAGTTGTTAATTTTAATTTTGGTTTGATTAATTGGATAGAAAATTTATTTTTCCCCTAAGAGCTTCAGGCCATTCATCAAAGCAAGGAATAAACTAGGAAAAATAAGCCATTAATGCACAAGCTAAACAAACATCAAACAATTTTATAAAGCTAGTGCAAAAGAATAAGAGGCCTTTGTGGTCGAGCTCAACTGCACAAACCCAAAAAGAAATGGGCAGTCGAGATCTACCCTTATACAACCTGGATTACAAATGAATTAATTACATTTTAGAAAGAATTCATGTTATGGGGTCTTCATTCTTCATTCCTTCTTTTCTTCTTTTCTTCATTTCTTTCTTTCCTTCTTTCTTCTTTCTTTCTTTCTTTCTTCTTTTGGTTGGTTGGGATGTGGTTGCTCCAAGGCTTCACATGGTGCATAAGACATAGTCTTATGACCAATGTTCATCTTAATTCTCCCATAACATTCATTCCAAATCTTAATTGCAAAATTACTTGAAAAAGGGAAAGTAAATATAACTAAACCTACAAAATAGAGATTAGCTAAACATACCACACAATCCCAAGCATGTATATAAATAAATTGGACTTAGCACCCCTCACATGGGTAACCAAGTCCACCTATCTTAATTTGGATTATGCTTAGGGGTATAAGCAACCTGCATAACAAAAGAATTTTTATATATTTTTATTACAATGCCCCTTAAGCACAATCCCTATAGAAAATAATGATTAGACTAAGATCATCCTATCATCTAGTCTATGCACATACACCCTAACATCCAGACAAAAATATTACATCTCAAAATAAAATTAGGCATCAAACCATGCATTGCCCTAACATAGAGCTAGAAATGGTGACTTAGCCTAATGTGTGTGCCATTTAAGGCTTGTGTGGCATGTCTTAGCTAGGCTTTAAGGTTAGAATTTTCTAAGTGTGAAGGATTTAACTTAGAGGGTGGTTTCATTTAAGTGATTTAGTTGATTTGTTAATTTTATTTGATGATTTGGTTTGGTTTGAATGAATCTACACTTAATTACTAAGTGTTTTAAAAAGAGGAAAAGAGAAGAGAACCTCTCTTTCCCCCTACCTTAAGTAATTTTTATGGTAGATTCATCAATAATTTTTCTTTAGTGAATATTTTATTATGTGTTTTAATTAATCCTAAGTTTAGATTTGCTCTAAATAAACCTATTCAATAAGAAAGGCATCTTAGGATTAATTAAAGTGAATTACTATCACAAAACACACCATTTATTTCTTTCCAACATGTGTATCATGCATATGAATGATCCTAAGCATATCTATACATGCAAATGCAAACCTTAGCACACTTTGATGATGAATGCTAAGAAATGTTGTTTAGGAAAATTTGGATGTTTCATGATGCATGATTTTGTTAAGTAGAAAAGAGAGGGATTCTTTTATCCATTAATCAAATGCACATTTACATGTATGAAAGACATAAGTGTAGTACATTATTTTTTTCACTAAGGGTATAAGGTACAAGAACTTCTTAGGGCTACGCCTCCAACGGGATGTCCAAACTAATATACCACTTTTCTTAAATACATGTGCATGTACAAAAAGAAAACAAATGGATGAAGAATCAAAAGGTTTATGTTTTTTGTTTGATTTTGGTTTTTAATTTACAAATGTCTTCTTAAGCCATAACATAGAATATAGGAATGGACTTAAGCAAGTGTTATGTTACAAATGAACTATACACTTTGCAAATCTTATACAAACTATGCTAAGAAGAAAATCACATAACACATTTTATTTATGCAAGCTTATAAGTATATATATAACCTTCATTTATAATCATTGATTCATAAGTTTTGAAATAAATTTTTGATTTAATAGTGATAATAGCCACTCATATTTAAACATACAATTTGACATAAGGAAACATTTCATTCATTTTGATTTTTTAAAAGATATGAATGCATGATTTCATATGGCATACAACATTTTAGCATACTTGGAAAGAAATAAAGTTATGTAACTATGTAACTTCATTCACTGTAATTAATTCCTAAAGATAATCCTATGAAATAAAATCATTTAAAGTAAATCAACATTTCTTAAAGAGAAATTTTATTTTTGTTTTGAATTTGATTTAGAGATTAGACCCATTTCCCCATGTGTGAATTTTTAATTTTAAGAACAATTAGATTGATTTTATGTTTTGTTTAGGTTAAGGTGTAGATTAAATTCATTAATTACCCTTACCTACACCACTTTAACATAATTATTCAAACAATTGTGAGCCAACATATGATATGCAACCACATGGAATTTAAATGCTCCTAAGAAAGAAAGGGCCTAATGCAATTAGGTTCATAATTATTGATTAATTAAATTAAAGGGTTTTCATTAAGTACTTTCCCACACATGTGAGTTGATTTCCTTAAGCTTAGGTTGAACAAAGTGGATTAATTAGATTGGTTTAATTAGATTTCATTAGATTAATTATCTTAATTAAGTGTTAAACCCTTGTTCACATGCTTAATTATCTTAATTAGAGGGGTGATTAGAATTCATTAATTGATTTCCTAATTAACTCATTAATAAATTCCAAGAAAATTAGGGAGAGAGAAGTCATCCTAAACATGAAGTTTGGAAATTGAAATGATTAGGAGTAATAAGGTTATTAAGTTTTAATTAATCTAAAGAAAATTCACTATTTAAAATCAATTAGAAATAATTTTATTGAATTCCCCTCTTTATCTTTAAAATGAAGTTAAGTTTGTATTTTTTGGATTTTGTACATTTAATTATAAATTTATGAAGTGATTAATAGGTAATTAAATAACCTAATTATATAACTAATCTCATCGGCACCATGTGGGCTGCTGACGTGGAGCATGCTTTCAATGAGGCATGATGGGATTGGTTATTTAAGTTTCCTCGCCATCGGTGGTGTGCTATGCACTTTCCCCAGGGATCAGGATCATTGGTGAAGGATTAAATCAAAATCTACATGGATTCGGGACCATCCATCCAAAACATGCGGATGGATGGTCCCCTATCTTTACTTGTGGGAGAGACCGCCCATCCTCCAATCACTTGAGCTCAGATAAGGTAATTCAACCCTCACCCAAGCAAGGAGAAGAACATCCAATGGTTGAATTTTGATGGGATTACCCTTCACAAAGGACCAAGCATTTTCAACTTAAGCTCGATTTGAGGCATACCCTGGAGGCTATCACCGTGCTTCCGAGGTAGCTCTAGTGGATGAAGTTGAAGGTTTCAAGGTTCAATTTGCAGTGGATCTTCCAATTGACCAAAGCTTGCTTCAATGGCTTGCACTTCGATCGAACTCCCCCATGGCTTGGAGACTTGGGAAAAGCTTTGGGTAAGCTCAACTTGGTGCCTTGATGGTGCTTGCAAGAGCAATTGGAGTTTGATTGAGAATTGAGCAAAGTGGAAATCTCCCTCACCTCCCTATTTTGGCTTTGAAAAATCCAAGAAGGGGAAATTTGAATGAGCTTAGGAATGGGAAAACTTGGAGAAGCAGCCTTTGATCCTCTGAGCTCAATCAATGAAAGGAACTTGGTTTTGGAAATGAGGGGAGTATATCTTCCCTACTTGGATGATCAAAAGCCTTACCATTTTGATAAAATTGAAGAGATTGAATGGGTTATTTTGGTTGTTAGGAGTATCATGTGCTTCAGTTTTGGCAAAAGAGTGGAAGTGTGGAGGTGTACACATGTTAAATGAGTGTGGGAGGTGATCCATGTGGAGAATTTTCATAATAGGGGTGTATTTGGCCTTGGTTTGGGTCATGGCTGACCCAAACCCATTGGGTCATGTGCACCACCTTGTCCAAATGGTCCACTAGGAGGATGCCAGTGGCCATGAAAATTGACCAAATTCCAAGTGGATTTTGGCCATAGGTTGACCCAAGGGTAAAATGGTCGTTGGTTTGATTTTGATTTACATATTTGGAATGATTGAAAATGGGTTGTGCCAATTTTCAATGAACTTGGTGTTGATTTGATATGATTTGGCTCAAGTTGACCCATTTAGGTCAAAATGGGTCAAGTTGACTAATTGGTCAAATTGGGTCAAATCATGGGTTAGGTGAAGTTCAAATGACCATTTGTAATGATTTGGTATCATTGGTTTGGTTTGATTTGATTTATATTTGGTTTTGGTTTATTTGAGTTCACTTAGGTCAAATGGGTCAAGTTGACCAATTTGTGACCCATTATGGGTTAGGTCCTGGATTGGTTTAGGCTTGGTTGATCATTTGAAATGTTTTCGCTTTGGTTTAATTAATTTTTATTTGGTTAAGTTTCAAGTTGATTTGACCTTTTAGGTCAAGTTGGGTTCATGGTCAATTGGGCTAGGTTGGGTCTAGTTGGCCAATTGAATCAAGTTCAACAAGTGATTTAGAATGATTTTGACCCATTGGTTGCAATCACATTGGCTTAGATCAAGATTTGACACATTTTGACTTTTAGGTCAACTTGGGTCAACTTAGGTCAAGTGTGGCTAGGTTTGGCTCAAATGATGACTTGGTCAAGTTCAATCATTGATCATGAATTGGTTTAGATCAATGGTTTAATCAATTTAGCCTATGGTGGATTTTGGCTAGTTTGGGTTTCATTTGGGTTAGGTGTTGACTTGGTCAAAGGCTAGGGACTTGGTTTGACCCAATTTGAGTGATCATCCTATGATGATTGTTGCTCACAATGTGAGGCTTAGATGGGTTTAGTTCAATCCAATTTGGGTAGGATTAGAATTTGGCTCAAAAAGGTGTTTTAGATCACTTTGGGTCAAGTGAGCCTAAGTGGGTCAATTGACTTGATCAAGGCTTGATTCAAGTTGATTGAACTCACATATGGACTTATGATTGAAATATAAATCCATTTTCAAGTGATTTGGAGTCAAATGAGTTTTGATTCATTTGATAATTTCAAGTTCAAAAGGGTGAACATGGGTTTGATTTGGTTTGATTTGATTTGATTTGATGATTGAAGTTTATGATTGTATTTGGTTTGTGATTGAATGATTGATTGTTTGGAGAGAAAATCCAAAGGTTTGAATTGATTTGAGTTTGATTTGGCTAAGTTCAAGAATTTGACTTGAAAGAGTTTAGGTTGGATTTTGATTGAGTTTGGATTTGAGTTTTGAATTTGGTTTTGGTCATTTGAATTTATATTTCATTTATATTTGTGAATATAAAGTGATTTTAATTTGATTTGGTTAAGTCCATAAGATGAAATCAAGATTTTGGATTTAGAATTGATCATGGATTTAAATTACATAGAATTGATTCATGATTTGGATTCTGGAATTTGAGAAAATCAATGAAGTTGGAATTGATTTAAGATTTGATTTGGAATTGATTTGAATTTGGAGTTGATTTGAATTTGAGGTTGATTTAGATTTGAAGTTGATTTGAATTTAGAGTTGATTTGAATTTGGAGTTGATTTGAAGAAGGAAGTAAGGATTTGGTTTAAGCTATAGGGTAGGCAAGTTTTCCTAACACCCACAAGGCATCTTCCTATGGCTAACTCTTCTCTCTAGGTTAGGTTAAGTGTTCACCTAATCACTATAAGTGTCTTAAGACTAAGGAACTCTTAAGTCTAAGAGGAGTCATATGTCTAAGATGAAGAAGTTGAAATCTCACTCCAAAAGTGAGGTCAACAGAGCATCAACAAACTTCCTTTGGTCCGTGTGATACTAGCAAGATCCACCTACAAGACTATCCCAACCTATAAAAGAAATCTGCAACATACTTTTGAAAGGATGATTACAATTAAGCAAGCATAAAAAGTAAGAGCAAATAAAAGGAGTATAGTAAAGAAAAGGCTCAGGCTCAGTTACAATCATCTCAAGGAGCAACAGTATATGTAAGCATCCAAACTTCAGGAGAAGGGTTACAATTACATATAGTGCTACCAACCAAAAGAAAAAAGAGTTGGAAACATCAAGGCTATCATAGCCAGCATACCTCGTGTAGCCCATCATCCAAAGTTTGTCATCTAGCAAGGCTACAAAATCCTCCAAACAATAAACATAATAGCCAACCACCAAGCCACCAGAACAACCAAGCCCAATAAGGAAGATAATCAACCAACCATCGGGATAGGAGCAATACAGTAGGAGCACCACCAAAGTCACCACCAAAAGAAATGATAAAATAAAAAGGAGCAAGCATCATGATAGGGGTAACAACATAAACCAGAGACAAAAAAAAGAGCAAAAAAGAAAAACACAAGTGCTCATATCCTCCACCAACAAAGTAGAAAAAATAGCCAGTAAAAATGCCCAAATAGGAAAAAGAGGGTCAACTACTGAAGGAAACCAGAAATATAGGTCGCAGAAAGAACACTAGCAGATTACCAGAATAGTCACCAAAAGAGCACAAAAACCACCCCTCCAACCAACCCACCAACCAATACAACCAAACCACCAACATATCCTCTAGCCACACCACAAAAGACTCAAGTTAGTGTAAAGACACAGACATCAAGCCAAAATCACCCAAGATAGAGGGAAAGGGTAGAAAAACAACAACGCCACCAAACCAAACTAAGGCAAAAGAAAATCGATCGTAAGTAGAATAGCCAGACAAAAAAGGTACAAAGCCCAAGTAAGACTACAAGAACAACATCAATAAAGGCACCCAACCAAACCCTAGCAAGGCCAACTACACAAAATAGCCTTCAACCCGCCAATCAGAACAATACCCAAACCCAAAACTTTGCCAAGAGGAAGGCCAATACAGAGGAGGTCAAAACCATAATCGAAATAAACATAACAAAATCAGCAAAACCAACCACAAAGCCTTAGTCAACAAAATAAAGAAAATAACAGCCAACCAACAACCTCCACCATGCCAAAGATAAACCATCAATAGCCCCCCGGATCAATCAAAAATAGAAAATGAAAGAAAATAGCCAAAACAACCACCATCCAACCAATAACCATTAGTAAAAGCCACCTCAACCAACATAGTAGCAGATCCAACTCAAGTAAGTTAAAGCAACATAAAGAGGCAAAACCCATACAAAGAAAAACCTACAACAACCATAGCCACCCAAAAGGAGGATATAAAATATGGAAAATTGGGTAAACCATAGACAAAAGCTACCAAGCTAAAAAAAACTAAAACAACCTAGGCTACACTTACAATAACCTCTAGGTAACAAAAACCAGGCCAATTGAAAAAGTAAGAGATCAAAAATATAATCTAGCTCAGGCCAAAGAGAGAAAATAAGTAGATAACAACCCAAAGGGTTTAGCAAGGGCAACCAAAAGATCATAAAACCAACAACAAAAAAAATAAGAATTATAATCTAATCTTAAAACTCTTAATAGTTTAGGCAAAGTTTGGTTGTCAAATAAAGTGAACTCGGTTAAGTTGGCACCAAAGTTAAGTAATCAACATAAGCATTACCATGAAGGATGTGGGAAATTTTAAAATAAACTTGAGGAAGAAGATTTTTAGTATGATTAAGAAGATAAAATAATTCAGCATTCCCATTTCTATTAGAATTAATCATGTCAAGAAGCAAGAGAGCATCAACTTCAATCTAGATGTTGAGGAAACCTCTATTCAAACAAATTTATAGCTTTATAAGCAGCAAAAAATAACATAACAACTTAGAGGATAGGCAAAAGCACAAATGACATTTCCTTTAAAATCCCTAAGGATGTCACCACAACCATATTTATTGGAAGCAATAGAACCATCAATATTCACTTTAATCAAATTTTCTTTAGGTTTGATCCAATGGATAATCCTAGCACTTTGATAAGAGTCAAACTCAGGCAGAATGATACCCAATTTTTTAGCCACAAATTTATAACCTCTAAAATGAATATTACTAATAAGATTGGCATTAAAAAAGAACATGAATATTTTCTTTAGTTCTAAGATCCTTTTATGGTTCATAGGAATACCAATATTTAGCATCATTTCTATCCATCCGGATAAACGGATAAGGGTAATATCAATTAAAACTTTGATATGACCTTTCACTATATTTTGAAATAGACTTCAAGAAGTTGATATATAAAGAAAGAGAACCCAAAATAGTTGGTATTAAATAAATCATCATACCAAAACTATAATTTAGAAGCAATAGCACCATTGATAAAAACATAATTTACATTTTCAATATGAAAGCAACAATAGCACTTTGAAGGTAAGTAATACCCTTTAGTCTAGAGAAAAGAGTCCACAGGAATAAAGTTATTCAAAATCCTCCAAGCTAAAATTGAATAGGAAATGGGAATGATATTTTTCCAAAGTTTAATAAAAACATTAGAGGGGTTATGTTTATCTCTAATAAAATTCCAAACCTCTTTAAGAATAAAGTCACCATTATAAGAAAGCTTAAAAAGAATTTGGTCAACTTTGTTAAAAGAAATGAGGATATTTCTAAAGTTGTCAAAAAAGAGAAATAGGGATATACTCAAGTTTGCTTTCATTCAATTATTATTAAGCCAAAAGAATTAACTTTGATAGTAGTAGTAGTGGGTAGATAAAGGGTGTCAATAGAGTCATTGTCAATCAATTATCTTGCCAAAGAAGGAAGAACTCTGAATATATTAATGATTCAACCCATTCAATGGAGCAAAGCCTTTTCCAAACTGGAGAGTCACCAACTTTATAAGCAGTTAAGGGGTGTTTACCTTGGCAATATTTTTCCATCATAAAATTAGCCCAAAGGCTATCATTTTCTAAAATTCCACTTATGAGAGAGGCGTTGATAGCTTCACTAATAGGCTTACAACCAAGAGCACCTTCTCCCAAAGGACCACAACATTTATGCCAAGATGTCCAATGCATTCTTTTGGTAGAATTATTGGAGCCCCAAAAAAATTGTTAAGCGATCAATTCGATAAGTGTAGCATTAGTGGGGATAATAGTTTGAATAAAATAAAGAGGCATTGAGTTGAGAGTGCTTTAAGAATAGTGAGCCTACCACCAAAGGAAAGTAAATGGAATTCCCAAATAGAAATTTTATTTGAAATTTTTGAATTAACTCATCAAAGAGATGGGAATGTTTGGCCTTTAAAGAAGCACCAAGTACTTAAGAGGTAAGTGTTGATGTTTAAAATTAGTGATATGTATTTGATTGATTGATTTTATTATTGAGATACTAGAGGAAGTGATAAAATAGCTTTTGTTATCATTGATAGAAAGGCCACTTTTCTCAAATTTATTTAAAAGATTTGAGATGCTTGATGTGATGAATAAAAGCATTGCAAAAAAGTAATGAAATCATCTACAAAACTTAAATGGGAAATAGGAAGACCACCAAGAGTTCTGTAGTACATACTAGGATTGTTTAAGAATAAATGATGCTAGATAAGTACTCAATAACAATAATAAATAAAGCAGAGATAAAGGATCCCTTATCGTAAGCCATGGGAAGAGGAAAGAAACCCAAGGCTTCCCCATTAAGAAAATAAAAACCAAGCATTATTAATATAATTTTAATAAAATAAATAAATTTATCAAAACCCAAATAAATTTAGAATATGGAAAAGGAAATCTCAAGAGATGTTATCAAAGGCTTTTGTAATATCTAATTTGAAAAGAATGTTTACTCTAGTCTTGGCATCAAGATCATGAATTAATTCTTGGGCAAGTAAAATATTATTAAAATGGATCTACCTATAAGAAAACTAGTTTGGTTGAGACATAATTCTATTAAGTAAAGGACTAAGTCTAGTAAGAATTTTGGAAATCAACTTATTAAAGAAGGTGCAAAGACTAATAGGTATAAAATCACTCCAATAGTCTAGATTATCTTTCTTAGGGATGAGGATAATAGAAGTACTAGAAAAATATTTAGGGAAAGGTTTACCATTAAAAAAATCAATCACAGCCTCATTCAATTAATTCAATTCATTTTTAATGAGAAACCAACATTTTTGAAAACATTGAGTAGTGAAACCCTCTGGACCAACAACAGAATCTATGTTCATGCTATTCAAAACTTTGAAAATTTCATCTTCATTAGGCACAATGGTAAGCAAATCATTATCATCATTAGTAATAAAAGAAGGAATCAAGTGCGATTGAGAAATAGCTTCATAAGAGCAATTCTTATTAAGCATATTTCTAAAGTAATTAATAATGATTCCAATATCATTATTCTTCATAATCCAATCTCCATTGTCATTTTTAATTTTTTTGAATATTATTTAAAGCTCTCTTTTTTTTAACCAAAATGGAAATACTTAGTATTCATCATCCATAATATATACTAGCACTTTTTGGTTAATAAGACTCTTCCATATTTTGGAAGTTAATAAGTTTATCTTTCACCTCGGTCAAGTTTGTAAGAAGGATCGGACATAATAGAGACTTCAAGATCACAAACCAATTTTTTATATCTTTAATATAAGCAAAAGGTTTTAAAATAATGCTTATTCCTCCAGCCCAAATTTTGTTTAAGTCTTTTAAGTTTAAACCAAAGTCTATTCATCCCCATAATTATCAGAAGATGTAAATTTATTATTACATTAAAAAAATTATTATGCTGAATCCACATGTTTTGAAATCTAAAGGAGAGGGTTTTTTAGTCTATTAGAATTATCTATAATATAGAAACCAAAGGGCATGGCAAGGTTCTACTTAAATGGTCAATAGATGTAATAGGCCATTGAGTAATCCAATGAGTATTAAAAGAATCTTATCCAACCTTTGCCAAAGTCTAGAGTTTTGCCAAGTATAATTAGAGCCCTTAAAGCCATATCAATCAAATTACAATCAAGGATCATATTGGAGAAATCTTCCATGGAATGAATATTAGTAGAGCAACCACCACTTCATTAAAGAGAATAAAATGGTGTTGAAATCACCACCAACAAACAAGGTTTGTTGACAATTAACAAAATTCCTTAAATTATCCCAAAGAAGATTTCTACGGATCTATAACAAGATGCATATACAAAGAGCCCAAACACAATAATCACCATAAGAGATTTAAGCATTGACAACTTGATGAAAGTCATCAAGAATAAAAACCTCAACAAAATTATTCCAAAAACACCATATCTTATTACTAACATTATAGAAAAATTTATTGAAAACCATCATTCTAGCAACATGATTAATTTTATTAGCATGAATAAGAGGCTCAGAACAATAAGAGAAATATTATGAATGTGACAAAGATTTATATATGATTATGAATAGAGAGATCCCTCTAATATTCGAACAAGAAAATTAAACATAAGGTAAATAAAAATGGGGGGTTAAGCAAGGTTAATTAAGGTGAGAGGAGCGGCAGATCTAGTGTTTTGGACAATTTGGGAGGAAATTTTTAACAATTTTTTTCTTTTAGCATGATAAGTTTGGAAACCATTTCTTTTCCATAAAGTCATTCAAGTAAGATTTAGTAACATTGGTCATAGGAGAAATCTCAAGTGTTTGGAGGAGTTCACCTTCTTCCAAATCCATATTTAGTTGAAAAGTAGGATTAACATGAATATCAAGATTAAAAATGAGAGATGGTGATGATTTAGAACCATTTAAAGCACAAGTAGTAAAATCCAGATCAAAAATGTTTTCAGAATGCTCAACATCATTTAAATCATCATTAAAAACTTTATTTTCATCAATCAAGAAATTCAAATTCAGAGGAAATAGAATCATCTTCTAATAACTTAGAGAATTTATTATTCTCCGCATTAGAAATATTCAAATTCAAAGAAGGAATAAGAGGTAAATCATCTTTTCCATTTTGAATATCGGTTGAATCCCTACCAACATTAGAAGTTGAAACATGTTCAACAAGATTACCCTGATATCCAATGAATCAACCTCTATAACAGCCTTCATACCATCCTTAGGATCGCCAATTTTGAACATAAGTAGGAATCAAACATGGGTAGAGACAATGATTTCTTTAGGAGGAATTCATTTTTTTAAGTGGTGATGGAGAATAAAACATTCTAAATTATCATGATCGTGTATTTTATGGTAATAGAAGGTTCTCCAATTCAACCTTTTTGAATACCCATATTTTTTTAGAACCAATCCAAACTTTATTTTAGTTATGTATAATTCCACGGATCTAAGCCATAGAAGGGCGACATCAGATCACTTGGTCGGTGACAATAAATAAAACAGCAAAAGCACATGATGGGTAACAAAATGAATGTGCATTTTTAGTTTATTTTATTTTATTTAGTTTAGGCTTAGGTTTTGGTTTAGTTTATTTTAAGTTTAGGTTTAAGTTTTATTTATTTTAGTTTAGTTTATCTTAGTTTAGGTTTAGGTTTATTTTATTTTTATTTTAGAGTTAGGTTTTTTTTTTAGTTTAGGGTTTATGTTTTAATTTTGATTTATTTTTAGGTTTTATTTTTTGGTTTATTTTTTAAGGTTTATTTAGTTTTTATTTTATTATATTTTAGGCTTATTTTATTTTTATTTTAGGCTTTGTTTTTATTTTTAATTTAGGGTTTGGTTTTATTTTTTATTCATATTTAGGTTTTATTTTTACGTTTATTTTTTTAGATTTAAATATTTATTTAGTTTTTATTTTATTTTATTTTAGGTTTATTTTATTTTTATTTTACATTTATTTTTTATTTTATTTAGGTTTTTTTATTCTTATGTTTATTTTATTTTTTTAGTTTTTAGGTTTTATATATTTTATTTTAGTATTTTATTTATTTATTTTTTTTTATTTTTTAGGTTTAGGTTTAGGTTTTATTTTATTTTATTTAAGTTTAGGTTTATTAATTTATTTTTATAGTTTATTTACTTTAGGTTTAGGTTTTAGGATTTTATTTAGGGTTTAGGTTTAGTGTTTATTTTTGGGTTTAGGGTTTATTTTAGGGTTTAGTTTTTTAGGATTTAGTGTAAGATTTGGGTTTAGGTTTAGTGTTTAGTTTTAGTGTTTAGGTTTTAGGGTTTAGTTTATAGGGTTTAGGTTTATATGTTTCAGGTTTAGGGTTATTTAGTTTTAGGTTTGATTTAGGCTTTAGGGTTTAGGATTTTTTTAGGGTTTAGGGTTTACGGTTTAGTGTTAGTTTTTGGGTAAAGTTAAGAGTTTAGATTTTAGGGTTTAGGTTTAGGGTTTAGGTTTAGGGTTTAGGGTTTAGGTTTAATATTTTTATTATTATTAGGTAATGAGGTTGGGATTTTTTTATTTTATTTAGTTTATTTTTATTTTATATTATTTTTTAATTTTAATTTAGGTTTATATTTTATTTTCATTTAATTAAATTATTTATTTTAGGTTTATTTATTTTACTTTAGGTTTTTTATTTTACTTTATTTTTTTAGGTTTAGGTTTAGGTTTATTTTCATTTTATTTTTAAGGTTTAGATTTTATTTTTTATTTTTAGGTTAACGTTTAGGTTTCTATTTTATTTTTTTAGGTTTATGTTTTAGGTTTCTAATTTAGTTTTATTTTTAGGTTTTATTTTCTAGTTTATGTTTCAGTTTATTTTTAGTTTATTTTATTTTATTTAGTTTAAGGTTTAAGTTTAGTTTATTTTTGGTTTTATTTATTTTTGTTTAGATTTTGTTTATTTTATTTTAGGTTTAG
The DNA here is from genome assembly GCA_021442155.1 of Cymbidium sinense. Lineage (NCBI taxonomy): Eukaryota > Viridiplantae > Streptophyta > Magnoliopsida > Asparagales > Orchidaceae > Cymbidium > Cymbidium sinense. Next base: position 325,246,119 of record CM038214.1, on the reverse strand, counting down.
TTTTTTTTCTTTACTTTAAGATTTAGGTTTTTTTTTCTTTTTAGGTTTTATTTTTGGGTTTATATTTTAGGTGTAGGTTTTTATTTTATTTAATTTTAGTTTATTTATTTTATTTTCATTAGTTTTATTTTATTTATGTTTTTTATTTTAGGTTTATTTTATTTTTTAATTTAGTTTAGGTTTTATTTATTTTATTTTAGTTTGTTTTTTATTTTTATTTTATTATTTTTATAGGTTTAGGTTTATGTTTAGGTTTAGGTTTATTTATTTTATTATTTTTTATTTTATTTAGGTTTAGGTTTTTATTTATTTAATTTTAGGTTTTATTTAGTTTAGGTTTATATTTTTTTAGGTTTTAGGGTTTTAGGGTTTAGGGTTTGGGGTTAGGTTTAGGGTTTAGGGTTTTAGGGTTTAGGTTTTTTGGTTTATTTGGGTTTAGGGATAGTTTTAAGGGTTTAGGGTTTAGGTTTTTAATTTTTTTTATTTTTATTTTAGGTTTAGGGTTTATAGTTTAGGTTTAGGTTTTTTGGTTTAGGTTTAGGGTTAGGGTTTTTTAGTTTATTGGGTTTTTTTGGTTTTTTAGTTAGATTCAACATTTTTAGATTTTTAGAGTTACTTTTTATGACATAGGTTTTTGAGCATTAGTTAGTTTAGGGTTTTTAGATTTAAGTTAGAGTTAGGATTTATTTTAGTTTTTTAGTTTAGGTAGGGGATTTATGTTTTAGGGTTAGGGTTTAGTTAATTTTTTTTTTAGATTAGGATTTATTTTCTAGATTTTATTATTATGTTTTATTTATTCTTATTTTGGTTTATTTAATTTATTTTAGGGTTTAGGTTATTTTTTATATTTTACTTTAAGTTTAGGTTTATTTTTTGTTTATTTATTTAGTTTATTTTTTTATTATTTTATTTATTAAGTTTATTTTATTTATTTTTATTTATTTATTATTTAGGTTTTTTATTTTAGGTTAGGGTTTAATTTATTTATTATTTATTTTTTATTTAGGTTTAGTTTAGATTTTTTAGTTTAGGTTTAGTTTGTTTATTTTATTTATTTTTTTTAGGTTTATTTATTTATTTTATTAGTTTATTTATATTTTATTTAGGTTTATTTTATTATAATTTTAGGTTTAGGTTATTTTTTTTATTTGTTTATTTTTTAATTTTATTTTTAGTTTTTAGGTTTAGGTTTATTTAGTTTATTTTTATTTTTTATAGTTTATTTTATTTTTTATTTTTAATTTAGGTTTTATTTTATTTTTTTAGTTTAGTTTATTTATTTTAGTTTAGGTTTTTATTTTAGTTTATTTTTTTTTTTTATTTTAGGTTTATTTTTTTTAGGTTTAGGTTTTATTTTTTTTTATTTTTAGGTTTAGGTTTAGCTTTTTTATTTTATTTTTTTAGGTTTAGGTTTAGGTTTATATTTTAGGTTTATTTTAGTTTATTTTTTAGTTTAGGTTTAGGTTTATTTTTAGTTATTTTATTTATTTAGTTTAGGTTTAATTTTAGGTTTAGTTTATTTTAGTTTTTAGGTTTTATTTATTTTAGTTTAGTTTATTTTTAGTTTAGGTTTAGGTTTATTTTATTTTATTTTAGTTTAGGTTTTTTTTTTAGTTTAGTTTTGGTTTTCTTTTATTTATTTTTTATTTTATTTTTAGGTTTATTTTATTTAGTTTATTTTATTTAGTTTTATTTTTATTTTTTTTTTTAGTTTAATTTAAGTTTTTTAATTTTTTAATTTTTTTTAGTTTAGGTTTTTTATTTATTTTATTTTAGGTTTTATTTAGTTTAGGTTTAGCTTTTTAGCATTTTAGGGTTTAGTATTTAGGGTTTAGGGTTTAGGGTTTAGGGGTTAGGTTTTATGGTTTAGGGTCTAGGGTTTTTTTTGGGTTTAGGTAGGGTTTAGTGTTTGGGGTTTAGGTTTAGGGTTTAGATTTAGGGTTTAGGGTTTTAAGTTTAGGATTAGGGTTTAGTTTAGGGTTTTAGGTTTAGGGTTTTTTTAGGGTTTAGGGTTTAGGGTTTAGGGTTTAGGTTTTAGGTTTAAGGTTAGTTTTTAATTTAGGTTTAGTTTTTTGGTTTTTTAATAGAAAATAAATTATTTATTTCTTCATTTTGATTTCATCAGAGTAACCAAGTTTTAGAGTTTAGATAAAATAGCATAGAGTAAATAAAACCTTATATAACTAAAGTCTATTATGAAGACATAGTTTTAGCATATTGGATGGATATTCTTTAGTTTCTGGTTCCCATTAGAACCTGCCTCTGGTTGAGATCCACCATATCCTTGATCTCTCCATCCATCACCAGGTAACCTCCATTACTCCTATTTAACCACTAGTTTTACCTCCATATCCACCACCTCCATATCCCCACCACCTCTGATAACCTAGCCTTTGCCTTTTATCTAAGCAGTTGTTGATGTTTTCAAGGTTACATTCTTAGGTTTAGTTTAGATTTAGGTTTATTTATTAGGTTTTAGGGTTTAGGTTTATTTTTAATTTATTTAGTTAATTTAGGTTTATTTATTTTAGGGTTTTGGGGTTTAGGGTTTAGGGTTAAGGTTTTTTTTTTTTTAGGTTTATGGTTTAGGTTTAGGTTTAGGTTTATGCTTTTAGGGTTTATGTTTAGTTTAGTTAGGGTTTTATTTATTTTACTAGTTTAGGTTAGGGGTTTATAGTTTTAGGTTTAGGGTTTATTTAGGATTTATTTTAGGGTTTAAGTTTAGGTTTATATTTTATTTTAGTTTAGGGTTAGGTTTAGTTTAGGGTTTATTTTAGGTTTAGTTTAGGTTTTATTTAGGTTTAGGTTTATTTAGGTTTATTGGGTTTAGATTTTTTATTTTAGATTTAGAGTTTAGGTTTTAGGATTTATTATTTAGTTTAGGTTTATTTAGTTATTTTAGGGTTTAGTTTTATTTTAGGGTTTAGGGTTTTAGGTTTATTTTAGTTTTAGGTTTAGTTTAGGTTTATAGTTTATTTATTTAGTTTATTTTAGTTTTAGTTAGCTTAGGGTTTATTAGGGTTTGGTTTAGGACCAATTAAGATGATTTATTTTTCAATTATTTTTTATTTGGTTTTATTTGTTATTTAGGTTAATTTTTTTAGGGTGGGTTATCATTTTTATAGTTTCAATTTTGAACTTATTTAGCAATCAATTTGGTTTATATTTTGATTTGAATTTAGTCTTTTAGATTTCAACTTGGGTAATACAATTTGTTTGGTTTGACTCACTTGAAGGTCAAGTCATATTCAAATATTGATTTTGATTTGGTATGAATCGTTGGTTTAGGGTTTGGTTTTATTGCAATTTGGCTAATTTAGTTTATGGGTTAATGGTTTAGGTCAAATGAAGTTTATGGTTTGATCAATTGGTATTGATCAATAGTGTTCATGATGAGATTTTTAGGGTTTAGTCTTTAGTAGGATTAGAACTTGGATCAAATAATAAATTTATTGGTAGTGGACCAGAGTTTTAGTTAGCTTGATTTTGGGTTGAGTTTGATTTAGTTGAGTTTATTATATATGAATTTAGGGTTTGATATATAAATTAATTAATTGGCTTGGGTTAGGTTTTGGTTCATTTAACATTTAAGTCAAAAGAGTTAGTTTGACTTGGGTTGATTTTAGTTTGGCTTGATTTTAGATTATTTATATTTGTGAATATGATTAAAGGTATGATTGATTCATGAAAATCAATTGAATTTGGTTTTTAGAGAAGAATTTGGCTAATATGGAGTTGGGTCATGTAGCTTAGGTTTATTTTTTTAGTTTGGTTTTTAGTTTTATGATTTAAATGTATATTTCATTTAAATTTTAAGATTAATATGATTGATTTAGAGATAATCAGGTAGATTGACTTAATTTGGATTATTTTTAAGTCCATGGATATTATATGGCTTAGGTTTTAATTTAATTTGATTTAGTTTTTTATGATTTTGGATGTAATTTGATTTATATTTAGAAAGATGATTGAAGATATTTATTATAGAAAATCAATTAATTTGGGTTGATTTATTATTTTAGTTTGGGATAGGTCATATAGGAAGGTTTAGTTTGGATTTATCATGGGCTTATCATTTGGTTTTAATTTAGATTTGGATTTATTTGATGTTTTGAACTTAGGTTTGGTTTAAGAAGGTGAACATGTATTGGATTTGGGTTTAGGTAGGTGGATTATTTTAATTGCATAATAATTATGGTTATTTAAGTCTTTAGGGTTAAGTGTTTATTATTAGGTGTCTTTTTAGGAAGTCTTAGTGTATAGAAGACTAAGTTTAAGATGGGAAGATTGAATCACACTAGTGAGGTCAAGGGTTGGGCTCCATAGTGTTTAGAGATAGATGATTGGAAGACCAAAGCCAAGTTTACAATATAGACTTGGATACAATTTAGCTTTGCTTGGGAGACCATGGATATATGAGAACAACATAATTCATCCTTTTTTACATATTTAGTTTGTGAGAGGTGGGATCATAGTGTGTCAAAGGAGATCTCAAGTCATTTTAGTTTAGGTAATTATATGAGGATGTGGTTACCTCCCTCAAAATCAACAAGTCAATTCTGAACTTCCAGTTTAAAAATAAAAAATAAAAAGAAAAAAGAAAAAAAAGAAAGAAAAAGAAAAGAAAAGAAAAGAGAAAATGAAATGAAATAAAGAAAATATCTTGGAGGATGGAGAATGACATTAGATTCCACAGTTAGTTACTCCATTCAAACATATGGGTAACCGACCTCCACCCAGGAAGAGGCCTAGAGGCATTTAGGTGGAAAACCTTATTGGCCACTAATAGAAGATATGTCCCAGATACTGAGTACCTCCATATAGACTTAGAATCTAGTTCATAAGATGAGTATTATATGTTTAGTTACCCAACACTTCTGATTAGATTTTCTTGGAGGTGAGACTTGAGCTAGCGATGAAGATCAGGATCCAAATCAAATCATAAGTGTATTCAAGTCTATATGTGAAACAGTTAGGCATCAGTTGGGAACCTTAGCTCTAACCCCACTTGTCTCTCAAAAAGCTAAGGGTTTGGTAGTTGAGGAAGCCCCTAAGTCATCTGCTGGTGTGAAGACTTAGAGGTTTTTTTTGGGAGCATCATCCTCAAGTCAAGAAGTTGATGAAGAACTTGAGGATGATTCTTATAAAGATTTAATAGAATTACCTTTTGATTGGTACTTGCCTTGTGTTCATAATTTAGCAGAGAAAGGTTAATCACACATACTTTGTTAAAATATTGACTACTTCAAAGAATATGAAAGAACAAATGCAAAAGCTCTCAATCAAGACTAGACTAGGATTGGTATAGTCCAGTCGATGATGATGATTATTGCTTTCATCACCAATCATTTGGAATCGATAGGTTCTTTTGAAATCACATTAACTCATATGAGTTGTGCTTAGAAACTTAGATGATCCATGATTTTGAAGTCAAAGATGAACCACTAGAGTTCAAAGAAGAGATTAAGTCAACCATCGACAAGCTCAAGGAAATCCAGAAGGCGAAGAAGATCCACGGACATACATCAATTCTTTATTGAATGAAATTGAAACTAATGACTTAGTTAGGCTATTGAGTTTAAGGACTATTTTGCATGGAGTTATGAAGAGTTACAGTTTGCTCTGTGATTCAAACTAGAATAGAGCTGCTAACCCTATCAGTAAGCTCTAGATGCATGCGATTAGACATAGAATAAAGTCATTTCTAAAGTCAAATTAATCAATGTTGGCTCATCCAAGAAAAATACCTACGTTAGTGCATTGTCTAATTAAGAAAAGAATGGTCAAATTCACATATGCATCAATTTTAGGATTTATATAAGGCATGTCCAAAAGATGAATTTCTACTACTAATCCTGATGGTGGACATTGCCTCATCTTAAATCTTCTCTTTCATGGATGGCTCATCTAGATAACCAAATAAAGATGGCCCTTGAAGATGAAAGAAACACTCTTTAGAACCATCAATCTATTATTTTAAGGTCATGCCTTTCACCTTAAAATATCGATTACTACATACTTAGTATGACTTGAATCTTTGACAAACTCATTCATCATCAAGTCAGTGCTATGTCAATGATCTTGTGGTCAAAGTGGAAGACCATCTCTTTGACTTGAGTAGTTTCTAGTTAAGACAATTTAAGTTCAAAATGAACCCTCTGAAGTGTGCATTCATAGTAGCTTCATGGAAATTCCTTGGGTTTGTTGTCTGACACCATGTAATCGAAATCGATCCAGAGATAATCAAGGCAATATTAGAAATGCCACCCCTAAAGTTTAACTCAACTTAGATCATTCAAGAGTTGGTATCTAAGATGCTTTATATCCAACCTATTGGAAAGATGTCACCATTCTCAGCACTTGTCAAAAATGACACCAAGTTCAAGTAGGATGACAAGTGTGAGCATGCCTTCGAAGACATCAAGCATTACACGAAGATGTCCAATTCTAGTATCCCTATCCAGAAGCCACTCATACTTTACACTACTATGTTAGATAACTCTTGGTGCTTTGTTGGCCCAAGCGGTGATGAAGGAAGGAAAATGCACTCTACTACCTCATTTGTCAAATCCCTCTGAGGCTAATTATCCACCCATTAGAAGCATTTACTAGCTTTAATCTTTGCATCTTAAAAAATACAACACTACATGCTTCCTCATAAGTTGAACTTAATCTCTAGGATCAAACCATTATAATATCCTCATGATACGCCAATTATAGGCATTGACGATGGTCCATGATCCTCTGCTTTAACATTACCTTTGTCCCTCCATGGTGAAAGGACATGCACTAGTGGATTTCTTAGTAGCACACCACTTCTGATCTTTATTTAGTAATGATCTCCTAATGAACAAATCATGAACTTAGGGGATACTAGCATTCACCACCGGGAGATGTACTTTGATGGGTGGCTTCTCTCAAAGAGGACAAGAACCATAATCTATATTCCGGAAAGGTAGGGGTAGGAATAGGTCTCTTAACTCTAGGCATTGATGAGGTTCTCATATCATATGTAATCCTTGCACCAACAATGAAGCGAATATGAGGCTCTAAATGAGTGAGTTATCCATTACTCTAAGCATCCAAACATCAACATCTTGAGATTCTCATCTAGTTATCAACAAATCATTGGGTCCTATAAGGTTATAAAGCCCAAGCTCTATCACTATCACAGTACACCATAGAATTGGGCCAAATCCGGAGGTTACCATTTATAAGATTCCTCAGAGAATGTTGTAGTGTATGCTTTGCCAAAGCTTGCCAAGGAGTTGCATGTTAGGATGAGTCCATTTCAATAAAGGTCTAAAATAGACAAGTCTTATCCCTTAATGATATTGAACTCATCAAAAGTACTCTCTTGAAGGGGAGGTTGCCTTATCCAAGAAAGACAAGGAGTTAGATTGGAGACAACCATTCATGGATTACCTAAATAAAGGCAAACTACCTCAAGAGAAGTCCCAAGCCTATCATATGAAGTAGAGAGCACTTTCCTACACTCTTGTGGATGGTGTCTTGTACCAGCGATCTTTCGATCATATGTGGTTACATTTTTTAGCCAAGCACAAAGCTCGTAAGATCATGAGAGTAGCATACCACTGGCCGTCAATGATCAAAGATTGCATGGATATGGCTAAGTGATGCCACCAATGTCAAATACGGTGTGATCCTACACCACCCAACATTCTACATCCTATATTGGCCTCATGGCCATTGAGTGTTGGGGTAGACATAGTGGGTTTGATTTTCCTTCTTCCAAGGGTCATTGGATTTTTGCTCAACACTTTTTTTCCAAATGGGAAGGTGATTACTTAGAGAGTCACAACTTAGCATGTGCTCTAGTTTTTAGGAACCATATCGTATATAGGTTCAAAGTGCCTTGATGAATTATATCTAATCATGGTGCATTCAACAGATCAACAACTTTCCTGATGGAGCATAGATTGGAGATATTCTACCATCAACTACGAGGGAAAACATATAGAAGCCATCAACAAAACTCTCATCCAAATACTAAAGAAGACACTGACATACAACAAGTGGCGGTAGCATGAGAAGTTAGTTGAAGCCTTGTGGGCCTACACCATATAGAACTCAACTCGTTTACTCCTTTCTTCTTAGTGTATGGGTTTGAAGTCATTCTACCATTGTAAGTCTAACTCCCATCACTAAGGATAGTTTGGGAAACAAGATGACAGAGCAGAATGCTTGTTAGAAGAGCTTGCGGTTTGGAGGAGAACACTTACGGGCATGCCAAAACCTCAAGTTGTACAAAAGCTAAAATGATTCAAGCTCAAATAAGTTGGTCCTTCCTAGAGCTTTTCAAGTAGGGAGCTTATTTTAGTTTTGAGGGATGTTGCCCATCTTAAGATGGGAGGTTTGAACCAGTTGGGAAGGCCCTTTTGCCATGAGAATGCCTGGAAAATCTTATCACTTATTAATCATAAGGGAGAGTGCACCTTGCTTCTAATCAATAGGCTCCACTTAAAAAATTATATTATAAATCATGTTTGAAAATAATTATCATCAATGAAAATTCTATTTTGAATTCAATCTCTTCCATGTTGAAAGTATTTTTTTTTTTTTTTTGAATCCTCCATGATGTGTTTAGGGTAGGTGTAAAGAACCCGAGTGGCATCCTATCCTTCATCAACACAACACAAACACAAACTACACAAATACATATATTTTATCTCAGGTTACTCTGAGTTGAGATACCGCTCCCAGTGGCACTCACTTAATACCTACTCTAGGTCAAGCTAATGTCCTACCCTGCTAGTGTGTCACCCCAGTGGTCTTCTTGCTTTGGAGGATGTAAGTATGCTATTCTTTCCTTCCACTTGGCACTACACCGAGAGCACCTCATTAGGTTTGTATGCCTTTACTGTTATCGGTAAGCTACCTCATGTTGGCTTCATTTATGAGGATGTGAGTCACTACTTTCTTCTTGGATTAGCCTTATGCACTGATTGGGTCAAGTATATTTGAGGTTTAGGATAAGTCCCCTAGTGGCTCCTTCCCTCTGCCAAGTCGGGTCTAGTCCTTCCTGGCTCCCCACTTAGTAGTCACTCTAGGTCAAATAGCATCTCTGATGATATTCTAATGATCAATTCTTGAAAAGTTGTAAGCTACATGCTTTCTTTCCAGATTGATTGTTGCACATGAATTAGCACCTTGGTTGGTTGGTTCTCACTATTGGATACACCTTAGGTTGGTTTGGTTTACTTAGAATACACAACTCATGGCAGATGTAAGTATGCTACAGTTTCTCCTTGAGTTGGCCATCGTACACCTATAGTCTTTCTTTTCTAGGGCTCAGAATAACACCCCTAACAACACCTCCCCTATGGGCACTATATTTGGATCATGTCCTTTGTGACCCCATTTAGACACTACAGGGTTCTATCATTAATTGGGTTCCCCTTTCTGGTAACTACCCACGTGGTTGGAGAATCCATCTTGGATGTGCAAATTCTCCCTTGGTCCAGTAAACTAAGATAGGTCAAGGAGCCCCTTCTTAGTGTGGTCCTCGAGGTCCACAAACATATAAACAAAAAAATATATTCACTTGTGGATTAGGAGGACACCCAATAGGTATCTATCTTTAGGTAGTGTCAACAAAACTCCCATAGGAATTCAAATGACTCTTGAGTTGATATAAGTCCCAAGCGACATTCACTGTAGTCACCTTAAGTCGGTTCAATTTGTTGTCTACCAATAGGTCACCCTTGGTTTTCCCTTTAGAAGATGTAAGTCTACTATGCCTTCTTCCTAGCACATCATTTGCACAGAAGGCAACCTCTTAGGTTGGCTAGCTCTACCCATGGCATAACCCTTTGGATTTTAAATCAAGATAGATAAGTGATATAGCCCCTTCTTGGTGGGTCCAACACACACCAACATGGTCCAAAATTAAATCTATCAAATTTTGAGCTCATCCCATCCCTCAATTTGAAATCAAACTATACAAAGCAAACTATATGTAATCAAATGAAATTAAGATAAAATTAATCCTGACTACTTTTGAGTTGGCATAAGCCCCAGCATTCCCTCTTAGTCTCCCTAGTTTGATTATTATGCATCCAACAGGTAACTGGTTGTTCCTCTTTGGATGTAATTACTACCCCTTCTTCTAGCATAGCCATTGCACTCCAAAAGGCAACCCTTAGGTTGCTAGCTCTACCCCATGGCGGACTATGGATTTGTAAACTGAGGTAGGTCATATAGCCCTTCTATGGTTCCATCACATACAAGGTCCATATGCTAACTTCAGTTAAAAATTAATTTTTCCAGTGGAGTTAAATCACACCCTTCTCCCAGTGGAGCCTAAATCATATATAAATAAGTCAAACAAAAAATCAAATTCAAAACCAACCTCCCCGTGGAGCCAAATTAAACCAACTCCCCAAAGAGTCTAAATCAAAAAAATCCAACAAACTCTTATCCCCATGGATACATCCCAAACAAATCTATGAAATCAAACTCAAATCTAATCCAGTGATAGCCAACACGCCCTAGTGGAAGGTTCATATATCGATCCCCAAGACTCAAGCCCATATCTCTAGCTAGATATGCCTCCACATAAATTAAAAAAAAAATTAAAAAGTTGATTCTTAATCCCCAATGGATTATAGATTGTATCCCCAGCGGATCTTCTTTCCACAAATCATATAATCAAATCAACTTCAAACCATATCCCCAGCAGATTTTCTTCTTCTATTCCCTCGACATAGACCCCTCACATGTCATGTCTAGTGCATGTATGATCCCGTAGTGGATCTCCCTCCATGTCCTTGACATGGAATTCTCATCAACTCTTATTCCTTATCTTATGCACACTTTTAATAATTCTACCAAAAAACAATTTATTCATTCAAATTACATCATCTTAACATTGTAATCACATTTTATGATTTGTGATGTGCAAGCTCAAACTAACTATACAATAATATGCTAAACATATTATAGTGTGAATTAATACACTATATTATATTATAATATATGATGTTATATTATAATTTGCTATAATATAATATATTATCTAACATTACACCTCATTAGAATCACTTAAAAAGAACAAATAACAAAACATTCTCAAAATATGAATAATGTTCATTTTGGATGTAAAATTATTATTTTTCTATTAGAAATGCTACAAAATAGCTTAATTTTGGTGTTGCTTCTTAGTGTGTGCATGAATTTGGCCAAATTCTTCCATCTCAACCTTCAAATTAACATTTTTGTGAGTTTTGACCCAATGTATTATAACAAAAGTAAAACATACTAAAATGTACAATAACATTTAGTAACACACCACCACATTCATATATTTGTGAAGTTATATTGTTATGTTCATTGTATTTTAATATGCTTTTGTATAATATATTATCTTACATTACACCTTAAAATGAATCACTTTAAGAAATTTATCAAATTTGGTTGAAAAAAGAACATTTATTTTGGATGCAAAATTCCATTCTTTTGATTAAATGACACACCATAGCACACCCCAATGATGTTCCCTAAAGCGACCTTAAATTTGGCCAAATTGATCATCTCACTATAAATGTATTTTATGAATTATACCAGTACAAACTCTACTACATCATACTATAACAAACTAAGATGTGCTAAACAACAAGTAGTAATACACAATAATATGCTATAATACATGATGCTACATTATTTTATGGCATCCTGTATTATAATACACTATAACATATTATATTATATTATATTATATTATATTGCATATCACATCACAAGGGATTGCTTAAGATAAAAATAATAAAATTAGTTGAAACAATAAAAAACTATATATTTTAGTCTTATCACTTACATATTTTAAATTAAAATCATATATTATGATTCCATGCTCTTCATATTATGAATTAGGCCAAATTCCACCATTTTAAAGTCTAAATCAACACTTTTATAAATAATACTAGTGTAGGGTTATTTGCATGATTGTAAAATTCTAAAGAATTTAAAATGTGAATAATATTTTATGATATATGATGTTATGTATGCTACAACATATAATATTTATTTTGAACATAAAATCTTACTTTTAGACTACAAGTGGCATAGCACACATTTGGTACTATAACCTAATTCTCACTTCAAATTTAAAAAATTTCATCATCTGATTTATTAAATCAATATTTTTATGATTTATATTAATATAGACTATAGGGCACAATACCATAATATACTAAAACATTTCAAAGATCTTATAACATCCAAAAACACATCACTACATGCTCAAATATATGATGCTACATTATACTATAATATATGATATTACAATATGATTTAGGTTTAGGGTTTAGGGTATTCAAATCCCTAATAATTTAAAGAAAGTCTCTTGAAGACATTTGCTTTAGCTACCATAACTATGTTAGGATTAGGTCATTCTTTAGATCTACTCCTAATGACATCTTTATTCAAGGTTTAGGATTTAGGGTTTAGGGTTAGGGGTTTAAGGTTAGTTTAGGTTAGGGTTTAGGGGGTAGTTTAGTAGAGTTAGTTTAGGTTTAGGGTTTATGGTTTAAGGTTTGGTGTTTAGGGTTTAGGGTTTAGGGTTATAGGTTTTAGGGTTTTAGGATTTAGGGTTTAGGGTTTAGGGTTTAGAGTTTAGGGTTTAGTGTTTAGGGTTTAGGGTTTTAGGGTTTAGGGTTTAGGGTTTAGGGTATAGGGTTTTCATTTTAGGTTTAGGCTTTAAGTTTTAGTTTAAGGTTTTGGGTTTAGGGTTTAAGGTTTTTTTAATAGAGAACAAATTCATATTCAACATTTCTTCTTTTTGATTTCATCAACCAAGTAGCACCCCAAGTTTTCTAAGACACAAGCAATGACATAAATAAAAAATGAGCACCCATAGAGAAAATCAGAAATTGTAGATAAGTAGAATCTAGTGTAAGACACACTTTCAAGCGATGGGTGGATGGTCTTTTTCTCCGGTTCCATGAGCCACCACCCCCTCTCGGTAGGATCCACCATCATATCCATTATCTCTCCCTTCCACCACCATGCCTAACCTCCTCCTCTTACCACTCCATAACCACCTTCTCGACCACCACCTCCATATCCACCCGCACCTCCAAATCCACCACCATGTGATGCGTGCTCACCTTCTCCTACCACGATCTAGATTGAACTTAGTTGACGGTGGCGTTCCTGCTGTCAAAGATTTGCCCATTCTTATGGTTTATAGTTAGTTTATGGTTTAAGGTTTAGGGTTTAGAGTTTAGGGTTTAATGTTTAGGGTTTAAGATTTAGCGTTGTAAGTTTAAGAGTTCAGAGTTTAGGGTTTAGAGTTTTGCATTTTTGGGTTTAGCTTTTAGGGTTTTAGGGTTTTAGGGTTTTTGGGTTTAGGGTTGAGGGTTTAGGGTTTAGGGTTTAGGATTTAGGGTTTAGGTTTTTTTTTAAATTAACTAAACTGGTAGGTTTAAGTTTATTTATTTTATTTTTTATTTATTTGAGTTCATTTGAGCTTATTTTATTTTATTTTATTTTTAATTAGGTTTATTTTTTTATTTTTATATAGTTTAGTTTATTTAATTTAGGTTTATTTATTTCAATTTTGGTTTTTTATTTTAGTTTATTTTTAGGTTTAGGTTTATTTTTTAGTTGAGTTTTATTTTTATTTTATTTTTTAGGTTTAGGTTTTATTTTTTATTTTTAGGTTTAAGTTTTAGGTTTTATTTTTTAGGTAAAGTTTAGGTTTATTTTTAGCTTATTTTATTGTATTTAGTTTAGATTTATGTTTACTTTATTTTAGGTTTAGGTTTATGTTTTATTTATTTTAGTTTAGTTTATTTTTATTTAGGTTTAGGTTTATTTTATTATGTTTATTTTATTTCTATTTTAGGTTTAGGCTTTTTTTAATTTAGGGTTTAAGTTTTCATTTTTTATTTATTTTTTTGTTTTATTTTTAGGTTTATTTTTTAGGTTTAGGTTTTTTATTTAGTTTTATTTATTTTTTAGGTTTATTTTATTTTATTTAGGTTTTTTGTTCTTAGGTTTATTTTATTTTTTTAGTTTAATTTTGGTTTTTATTTATTTTATTTTAATTTATTTTAATTTATTATTTTATTTCATTTGTAGGTTTAAGTTTAGTTTTAGTTTAGGTTTTTATTTTTATTTCTTAATTTTTTTATTTATGTTTAGGTTTTCTTAATTATTTTATTTTTTGGTTTTATTTAGTTTAGATTTAAGTTTTCAGGGTTTAGGGCTTTGGATTTAGGATTTTAGGGTTTAGGGTTTAGGGTTTAGGGTTAGGGTTTAGGGTTTAGGGTTTATTATTTAAGCTTTAGGATTTAGTTTTAGGGTTAGTTGGGTTTAGGGTTAGGGTTTAGGGTTTAGTTTAGGTTTAGGTTTAGTTTTAGGGTTTAGGGTTTAGGGTTGGTTTAGGGAGTTTAGTTTTATGATTTAGGTTTAGGGTTTAAGGTTAGGGTTAGGCTTAGGATTTAGGGTTTAGGGTTAGGGTTGGGCTTAGGGTTTAGGGTTTTGGGTTTTGGGTTTAATGTTTAGGGTTTAGGGTTAGTTTAGAGTTTAGGGTTTAGTATTTAGGGTTTAGGGTTTAGGGTTTTTAAAAATAAAGTTAAGTAAACTAATAGGTTTAGGTTTATTTAGTTTATTTTGTTTATTTTTAATTTATTTTAGTTTGTTTTATTTTTTAATTTTATGTAGGTTTAGTTTTTATTTTTATTTAGTTTAGTTTATTTATTTTAGGTTTATTTATTTTAGTTTAGGTTTTTGTTTTAGTTTATTTTTTAGGTTTAGGTTTATTTTTTTGGTTTAGTTTTATTTTAATTTTTTTATTTTTAGGTTTAGGTTTATTTTTAATTTTAGGTTTAGTTTAGGTTTTTTTTTTATATTTTTTATATTTAGGTTTTAGTTTTTTATTTTATTTAATTTATTTTTTGTTTAGTTTAGGTTTATTTTTAATTTATTTTATTTTATTTAGTTTAGGTTTTAGGTTTAAGTTTAGCGTTTATTTATTTTAATTTAGGTTTAGGTTTATTTTATTTTCTTTATTTTTGGTTTAGGTTTTTCTTAGTTTTATATTTAGGTTTATTTTTATTTATTTTTTAGGTTTATTTTTTTAGGTTTAGGTTTTATTTAGTTTTATTTTATTTATTTTATTTTAGGTTTATTTTTTTTTAGTTTTATGTTTTTTTTTATTTTATTTAGGTTTTTTTTATTTTTTAGGTTTATTTTATTTTTTAGTTTAGTTTAGGTTTTATTTATTTTATTTTAGTTTAATTTTATTTTTATTTTATTTTATTTTTTATTTAAGTTTAGTTAGGTTTAGGTTTAGGTTTAGTTTTGGTTTAGTTTAGGTTTTTTATTTTGTTTATTTTTTTTGAGTTAAGTTTTTTTATTTATTTATTTTTGGTTTATTTAGTTTAGGTTTAGGTTTTAGGTTTTAGGTTTTTTTATTTAGGTTTAGGTTTTAGGGTTTAGGGTTCATGGTTTATGGTTTTATGGTTTCGTTTAGGGTTCTACTTAGGGTTGTAGGTTTTAGGGTTTAAGGTTTAGGGTTTAGGGTTTAGGGTTTAGGGTTAGGGTTTAGTGTTTAGGGTTTAGGGTTTAGGGTTTTAGGTTTTAGGGTTTAGGGTTTAGGGTTTAGGGTTGTAGTTTTAGGGTTTAGGGTTATTAGTTTTTTTATTTGTTATTACTTTTTTATTTTTTTAAATTAGGTAAACTACTGGGTTTAGGTTTTTTAAGTTTATTTATTTTTTATTTTTATTTAGGTTTACTTTTATTTTTATTTAGTTTAGTTAATTTATTTTAAGTTAATTTATTTTAATTTATTTTTTTAGCTTTAGGTTTAGGTTTATTTTTTTTTAGTTTATTTTTTTATTTTATATTTTAGGTTTAGGTTTTATTTTTTATTTTAAGTTTAGGTTAAGGTTTTTATTTTATTTTTCTTAGGTTTAGAATTTAGGATTTTATTTTAGGTTTATTTTTTGGTATTATTTTTTAGTTTAGGTTTTGGTTTATTTTTATTTTATTTAGGGTTTAAATTTAAGTTTAGTTTATTTTAGGTTAAGGTTTAGGTTTTATTTATTTAGTTTAGTTTATTTTAGTTTAAGTTTAGGTTTATTTTATTTTTATTTTAGGTTTAGTTTTTTTTTTTAGTTTAGGGTTTAGGTTTTATTTTTTATTTATCTTTAGGTTTATTTTAGGATTAGTTTTATTTAGTTTTATTTTTATTTAGTTTATTTAATTTTATTTTAGGTTTAATTTATTTTATTTATTTTATTTTAGTTTAGTTTAGGTTTTATTTTCTTTTAGTTTAGTTTATATTATTTTATTTTTTAGGTTTAGGTTTAGGTTTAGGTTTAGGTTTAGGTTTTAGTTTATTTTTTTATACTTTATTTTGGTTTATGTTTTTTATTTTTTTATTTTTAGGTTTTATTTAGGTTTAGGTTTAGGTTTAGGGTTTAGGTTTAGGGTTTTAGGGTTTAGGTTTTAGGTTTAGGTTTGGGTTTAATTGTTTATTTTTTTATTTTTTAGGGTTTAGGTTTAGTTTATGGTTTAGGGTTTAGGTTTTAGTTTAGGGTTGGGTTTAGTTTAGGGTTTAGGGTTTTTGGGTTTTATTTAAGTAGAGAATAAATTCAGATTCAACATTTCTTCTTTTTGATTTCATGAACTAAGTAACACACTCACTTTTCTATGACATAAGCGAAGACATAAATAAAAAATGAGCTTGCATAGAGCAAATCAAAAACCCTAGATAACTAGAACCTCTACTTTAAAGACATGGTTATAAGCAATAAATGATTGATGGTTCTTGGTTCCTAGTTCCCATCAAAACCACCCAGCCTCTCGGTAGCAGATCCACCATCATACCCAATCTCTCCTCTACACCACCATGGTGTAACCCTTTCACCTCCATCCACTGTTTACCACCACCTCATATCCATGAGCACCTCAGATCCCCACCACCACTACGATAAATGCCTCACCTTGCTCCACCACCAAATCTGGATCTTGGTTAGTGATGTTTCTCATCATATTTATTCGAGGGTTTAGGTTTAGGTTTGGTTTATTTTTTAATTTATTTAGTTACTTTAGGTTTAGGTTTAGGTTTTGGGGTTTAGGGTTTATGTTTTAGGGTTAGGATTAGGGTTTAGGGATTTTAGGGTTTAGGGTTTAGGGTTTCTTATTTAGTGTTTTAGGGATGATACTTTTAGGGTTTAGGGTTAGAGTTCAGGGTTTAAGGTTTAGGGTTTAAGGTTTAGGGTTTAGGGTTTTTAGGGTTTAGGGTTTTTGGGTTTAGGATTTAGAGTTTATGATTTAGGGTTTTAAGTTTTAGGGTTTAAGGTTTGGGTTTAGGGTTAAGGATTTAGGGTTAGTTTAGGGTTTAGGGTTTAGGGTTTAGTGTTTAGGGTTTAGGGTTTAGTGTTTTGAGTTCAAGTTTTTTTTGGGTTTAGGGTTTATGGTTTAGGTTTAGGGTTTAGGGTTTAAGGTTTAGGGTTTTAGGGTTTAGGGTTTAGGGTTTAGTGTTTAGGGATTTATGGTTTAAAGTTTAGGGTTTAGGGTTTAGGGTTAGGGTTTTTTTATTTTTTATTTTTTTAAATGAAGTCAACTCATAGGTTTAGGTTTATTTAGTTTAATTTTTATTTATTTTGGTTTATTTTATTTTTTATTTTGATTTAGTTTTATTTTTATTTTTATTCAGTTTAGTTTATTTATTTTTGGTTTATTTATTTTAGTTTAGGTTTTTTATTTTAGTTTATTTTTTAGGTTGAGGTTTAGGTTTAGGTTTAGGTTTAATTTTTAGTTTAGTTTTATTTTTATTTTATTTTTTAGGTTTAGGTTTTATATTTATTTTTAGGTTTAGGTTTAGCTTTTTATTTTATTTTTTTTTTTTTGGGTTTGGTTTTATTTTAGGTTTATTTTTATATTTTATTTCTTAGTTTAGGATTAGGTTTATTTTTAGTTTATTTTATTTTATTTAGTTTAGATTTAGGATTAGGTTTAGTTTATTTTAGTTTTAGTTTTAGGTTTTGTTTATTTTGGTTTATTTTATTATAGTTTAGGTTAGGTTTATTTTATTTTATTTAGGTTAGGTTTTAGTTTAGGGTTTAGGTTTTATTTTTAATTTACTTTTAGGTTTATTATTTAGGTTTAGGTTTTTATTTAGTTTTTATTTTATTTAAGTTTTTTTTAGTTTAGTTTAGGTTTTTATTTATTTTATTTTAGTTTAGTTTAGGTATATTTATTTATTTTATTTTTAGGTTTTATTTAGTTTAGGTTTAGGATTTTAAATTTTTAGGGTTTAGGGTTTAGGGTTTAGGGTTAGTTTAGGGTTTATGGTTTAGGGTTTAGGGTTTAGAGTTTTCTTTTTTTTTGGGTTTAGGGTTTAGGGTTTAGGGTGTGGGGTTCAGGTTTTAGGGTTTACTATTTAGGGTTTAGGGTTTTTGTGTTAAGGGTTTAAGGTTTAGGGTTTAGGTTTTAGGTTTAAGGTTCAAGTTTTAATTTAGGGCTTAGGGTTTTTGGTTTTTTTTAATAGAGAACAAATTCATATTCAACATTTCTTCTTTTTGATTTCATCAACCAAGTAACACACCAAGTATTCTAAGACACAAGAGATGACATAGATAAAAAATGAGCACGCATAGAGCAAATAAAAAACCTTTGATAACAAGAGTCATCTCTACTGTAAAGACATAGTTCCATGGAGGTCAATGATTGTTCTTTAATTTCTCTAGTTCCCATGAACCTCTGGCCTCTCAGTTGGGATCCACCATCATATCTCGATCTCTCCCTCCGCCACCACCAGGTTGTAACATCATCACTCCTCCCACCTCCAACCACCACTACTCAACCACCTCCATATCCAGGCCTGGATCCCCACCACCACTTGACAACCATGTCCACCTTCACCTCCACATCCAAATCTTGTGAGCAGTTGGATGTTCAAAAGTTCCCATTCTTGGGTTTAGATTTAGGTTTATTAGGTTGTAGGGTTTAAGTTTATTTTTTAATTTATTTAGTAACTTTAGGTTTAAGTTTAGGGTTTTGGGTTTAGGGTTTAGGGTTTAGGGTTTAGGGTTTAATGTTTAGGGTTTAGGGTTTAGGGTTAGGGTTTAGGGTTTAGGGTTTAGGGTATAGGGTTTGAGTTTAGTTTTAGTTAAGGTTGTAAAATTTTAGGAGTTTAGGTTTAAGGTTTAGTTTAGGTTTAGGTTTAGGGTTTTAGGGTTTAGCGTTTAGGGTTTAGGGTTGAAGGTTTAGGGTTTAGGGTTTTAGGGTTTATTATTTTAGGGTTTAGGGTTTAAGGTTAGTGTTTAAGGTTTAGGGTTTAGGGTTTAGTGTTTAGGCTTTAGGGTTTTAGGGTTTAGGGTTTAGGGTTTAGGGTTAGCTTAGGGTTTAGGGTTTAGTTGACCAATTTAAGATGATTGTAGGCTTTGGTTTCAATTATTTTGGATTTAGTTTTATTTAGGCCAACTTGAACCTTTAGCTCAATTTGGGCTAAAAGGTTATTGGTTTAGTGGGTTCAATTGGGTCCAATCATGGCTTTAGTAAAGTTCAACAATTAATTTGGAATGAACTTGAGCCATTGGATGCAATCAATTTGGGTCAACTTGGGCCAAGTGGGCCAATTGGGTTTGGTTTGACTCAATTGAGGGTCAAGTCATATTCAAATATTGATTTTGATTTTGTATGAATCGTTGGTTTTAAGGGATTTGGCTTAGGTTGCAATTTGGCTAGTTTGGTTCATATGGGTTAAGGGGTTAACTTGGTCAATGAGTTAACTTGGTTTGACGTAATTTTTGGTAATTGATCAACCTAGGGTGATCAATAATTATGATGATGGGAGGTTTTGATGAGCTTGGTTCAATCCAATTTAGGTAGGATTAGAACTTGGCTCAAATAGGTCAAATTGGCCACTTTGGGTCAAGTGGACCAATTGGGTTTAGTTGGTTGATTTTGGGTTGAGTTTGATTTAGTTGAGTTCATATATGGATATGGGATTGATATATAAATTCAATTACAATTGGCATGGGTTCAAATGTGTTTTGGTTCATTTGAACATTTCAAGTCAAAGGTTAAGTTGGGTTTGACTTGGGTTGATTTTTCTTTGGCTTGATGATTGTCATTTATATTTGTGAATATGATTGAAGGTATGATTGATTCATGAGAAAATCAATTGAATTTTGGTTTTGGAATGAAGGAATTTGGCTAAGTCCATGGAGTTGGGTCATGTGGCTTAGGTTTGGATTTTGATTTAGTTTGATTTAGTTTGATGATTTAAATGTATATTTCATTTAAATTTGTGAAGATGATTGAAAATATGATTGATTTGTGAGAAAATCAATTGAGTTTGACTTGATTTTGATTAATATTTGACTAAGTCCATGGGATATGTCATATGGCTTAGGAATGTTTTGATTTAATTTGATTTAGTTTGATTTATTTTGATCATTTGAATGTAGATTTGATTTATATTTAGAAAGATGATTGAAGATATAAATTGATTATGAGAAAATCAATTGATTTTGGATTGATTTGGGTTAAGATTTGGCAAAGTCCATGGGATAGGTCATATGGCTTAGGATGGGTTTCAAGTTTGGATTTGATCATGGGCTTCAATCATTTGGTTTTCGAATTTGGGTTTGGATTTGGATTTAAATTTGATGTTTGAATTGAACTTGAGGTTTGGTTTGAGAAGGTGAACTTGGATTGGATTTGGGTTATAGGGTAGGTGGATTATCCTAATCCCTAAGGCATAACCTAATCCTATGGTTACCCCTTATAAGTCTTTAGGCTTAGGTTAAGTGTTTACCTAATTGTTAGAATTATCTTATGACTAGGCAAGTCTTAGTGTCTAGAAGACTCTTAGTCTAAGATGGGAAGATTGAATCCACACTCCAAAGTGAGGTCATGGCAGGCTCCATAGTGTTTCCCTTAGAGATAGATGATTGGAAGACCAAAGCCAAATTTCACAATATAGACTTGGATACATCTTTCAACGCTTTGCTTGGGAGACCATGGATACATGAGAACAACATAGTTCCATCCTCTCTACATCAGTGTATAAAGTTTGTGAGAGGTGGGATCATCTACTGTGTCAAAGGAGATCTCAAGCCATTTGCGTTCACGTAGTTGGCATATATGAGGATGCGACACTACCCTCAAAATCAACAAGTCTATTCTGTGAACTTGGCCAAAGTTTAAAATAAAAAATAAAAAAGAAAAGAAAAGAAAAGAAAGAGAAAAAAAAGAAAAGAAAAGAAAATGAAAATGAATATAAAAGGGAGCGAAAATAGACTTGGAGGAGGAAGTGGAGCATGACATTAGATTCCACTCACAGTTCATTACTCCATTCAAACATATGGGTAGAACGAACTGACCTCCACCAGACAGAGGAAGAGGTTAGTTTAGAGGCAGTCCCAGGGGTGGAAAAGCTCCTTATTTCCCACTACAGAGTATACATATCCATATAGACATAGAATCTAGTTTATAGGATGACTCTTATATGGTTAGCACACCAGCGAGCTCTTCTCAGTAGTAGATTTTCTAGGATGTGAACTTAAGCCAGATAGTGATGAAGATCAGGCTCCAAAGCAAAGCATAAGTGTATTCAAGTCTATATGTGAAACTATTAGGCATCATGTTGGGAATCTTAGCTCTAACCTCACTTGTCCCTCATAAAGCTGAGGGTTTTGTAGTCAAGGAAGCCCCTAAGTCATCCACAGGTGTGAAGACTCAGAGGTTCTTTCTTGGAGCATCATCCTCAAGTCAAGAAGTTAATGTAGAACTTAAGGATAATTCATATAAAGATTTAATAGAATTACATTTTGTTTGGTTCTTGCCTTATGTTCATAATTTAGTAAAGAAATGGTTAATCCCACACACTTGGTCAAAGCATAGGTTGAAAGAATATGGAAGAACAATGCAAAAGCTCTCAATCAAGACCAGGACTAGGATTCGATACAGTGGGTCCAATCGATGATGATGATTACTGCTGAGTCATCACCAATCATTTGAAATATGATAGGTTCTTTTCAAATCACATTAACTCATATGAGGAGCTGTGCTTAGAAACTTTAGATAATCCAGATGATTTTGAAGTCAAAGATGCACCGGCAGAGTTTGAAGAAGAGATCAAGTCATCCATCGATGAGCTCAAGGAAATCAACTTAGAAACTGAGAAGATCCATGCCAGATGTACATCAATTCTTTATTGAAGGAAATTGAAACTAATGACTTAGTTAGGCTGTAGACTAAGTTTAAGGACTGCTTTGCATGGAGTTATGAAGAGATTCCTTGTTGGCTCTTGATGTAGTGGTCCATAAACTAGTAATAGAGCCTACTGCTAACCCTATCAAGCAAGGTCCTAGATGCATGTGATTAGACATAGAACAACAGGTCATTTCTATAGTCAAGAAATTGATTGATGTTGGCTTCATCCAGGAAGAAAAATACCTACCTGGTTTGCCAACATCATCCCAATTAAGAAAAAAATGGTCAAATTCATATATGCATCAATTTTAGGGATTTAAATAAGGCATGTCCAAAAGAATTTCCACTACCAATCCGGCGATGGTGGAAATTGCCTCATCTCATGAGTCTTCTCTTTCATGGATGGCTCATGATATAACAAAATAAAGATGGCCCTTGAAATGAAAGAAACACTATTATTAGAACCCTGATCGAAATTTATTACTATAAGGTCATGCCTTTTAGCCTTAAAAATATCGGTGCTACATACCAGCAGGCTATGACTTGAATCTTTGATGAACTCATTCATCATCAAGTCGAGTGCTATGTCGATGATCTTGTGGTCAAAATTATAGAAAAGGAAGACCATCTCTTTGACTTTAGAGTAGTTTTCAAAGAGTTAAGATAATTTAACCTCAAAATGAACCCTTGAAGTGTGCATTCAAAGTAGCTTCAGGTAAATTCCTTGTATTTATTGTTCGACACTAGGGAATCAAAATTGATCCGAAGATGATCAAGGCGATATTAGAAATGCCACCCTAAAGTTTAACTCAACTCGGATCATTCCAAGGCGGTTGGTGTATCTAGAAGCTTTATATCCAACTATCGGAAGATGTCGACCATTCTCACTTGTCAAAAGGATGCCTAGTTCAAGTAGGATGACAAGTGTGTGCATGCCTTCAAAGACATCAGCACGATGATCTGGTTCTAGCCTCCCCTATCTCAAGCAAGTTGCTCATACTTTACACTACTATGTTAGATGACTCCTTTGGTGCTTTGTTGGCCCAAGTTAATGATGAAGGGAAGGAAAATACACTCTACGCCTCAGCCATCGCCTAATCCCTACTGAGGCTAATTATCCACCCATTGAGAAGCATTATCTAGCTTTAATCTTTGCATCCCAAAGATACAACACTACATGCTTCCTCATGGTGAACTTAATCTCTAGGATCAATCACTAACATATCTCATGATCGGTGATGCTATCCAGACGATTGGGGTCCATGATCCTCGTGGTTTGACATTATCTTGTACCCCTCGGCGGTGAAAGGATAAGCACTAGCGATTTCTTAGCTTACACCCACTTCTGCCTCCTACTTGATGATCTCCGATGAACAAATCATGAACTTAGGGATACTAGCATTCGCTAGGAGATGTACTTTGATGGTGCGGCTTCCTCTCAAAGAGGACAAGAACCATCTATAATTCTAGGAAAGGTAAGGGTAGGAATAGGTCTCTTAACTCACATGATGTGATGAGATTCTCATCATCTATCCAATCTTGCACCAATAATGAAGCTGAATATGAGGCTCTATTATTGGTCTAGGAAGCCATTTTAAGCATCTAGAACATCAACATCTTTAGATTCTCAGTTACCAACCAAATTATTGGGTCTTATAAGATTATAAAGCTCTATCTCTACAACAAGTACACGACAAAGTTATTGGCCCAAATCTTAGATATTATCATTTATAAGATTCCTTAAGGAGAGAATGCCATAGCGTATGCTTTATCCAAGCTTTCCATGGAGTTGGTATGTCCGGAGGATGAGTCCATATCAATAAAGGTCCAAAATAGACAAGTCTTATCCATTAATGTTATTGAACTCATCAAAAAGTACTCTCTTGAAGGGGAGGTTGCCATTGCCAAGAAGGGAGAGGAGTTAGATTGGAGGCAACCATTCATGGATTACCTAAATAAAGGCAAACTACCTCAAGAGAAGTCCCAAGCCTATCAAATGAAGCAGAGAGCACTTTCCTACACTCTTGTGGATGGTGTCTTGTACCGGTGGTCTTTTGATCATATGTGGTTACATTATTTAGATAAGCACGAAGCTAGTAAGATCGTGAGACTAGGATACCACTGGTCATCAATGATCAAAGATTACATGGATATAGCTAGGCAATGCCACTAATGTCAAATACACGGTGTGGTCCTACACCAACCACCCAACATTCTACATCCTACATTGGCCTCATGGCCATTCGAGTGTTGGGGTACAGACATAGTGGGTTCGATTGATCCTCCTTCTTCCAAGTGTCATCAGTTCATCTTAGTTGCTACTAACTACTTTTCCAAATGGGCGAAGGCGATTCTACTCAGAGAGGTAACACCTTAGCATGTGCTCTAGTTTTTTAGGAACCATATCATATAGGTTCAGAGTGCCTCGAAGAATTATATTTGATAATGGTTTTGCATTCAAGAGCACTGAGATCAACAACATTTCTTAGAGACACAACATAGATTGAAGATATTCTACCATAAACTACCCGAGGGAAACATCATAGCAGAATCCATCAACAAAACTTTCATCCGCATACTAAAGAAGACACTTGATATCATGAGTAGCATGAGAAGTTGGCTTTGTGGGCCTACGCACCACATATAAAACTACAACTCAGTCTACTCTTTTCTCCTTAGTGTATGAGTCAAAACCATTCCATTAGAAGCCCAACTCCCATCACTAAGGATAGGCGTGGGTAGTAAGATCACAATAGAAGCAATGCAAGAGTTAAGAGCATGAAGGTTTGGAGGAGAGATGCTTGAGGGCATGCCAAAATGTCGAGTTGTACAAAGCTAAAATGATTCAAGCTCACAACAAGTTGGTTCTTCCTAGAGCTTTTCAAGGCTTATTTTAGTTATGAGGAGATTGATTTTTTCCTAACGTAAGATGGGAGGCAAGTTTGAACCCACTTAAGAAGGCCATTTTGCCATAGAGAAGGCCTACCAAGGAGGATTTTATCAACTTCATAATCATAAGGGAGAGGGCCCAATTCTTTCAATCAATGAGCTCTACTTAAAGAAATATTATAAATCATGTTTGAAAATAATTATCATCAATAAAAATTTTATTTTGAATTCAATCTCTTCCATGTTGAAAGTATTCTTGTTTGTGAATCCACCGTGATGTGTTGAGGGTAGGTGTAAAGAACTCGAGTGACATCATATCCTTCATCGACATAACACAAATAAAAACTACATAAACATATAAAACAAACATATATCCTTTATCTCCAGCTACTCTGAGTTGAGATACCATCCCTGGCACTTTCGTTGTTGTTGTAGGTCTGATGTGCTACCTGCAGTGTGTGACCCAGTGGTCTTCTTGCTTTGGAGGATGTAAGTATGCTATGCTTTCCTTCCTTACTTGGCCACTGCTCACTGATGAGTGCCTTGTTAGGTTTTGTAGACCTTACTGTGTTGCTGGTAAGATCCCTTATGTTGGCTTCGTTTAAGAGGATGTCAGTCAACTATGCTTTCTTCTTGGATTAGCCTTTGTGCAATAACTTGGTCGAGTATATTTGAGGTTTAGGATAAGTCCCCTAGCGGCTCCTTCCCTTTTGATTGCTTCCAGTATGGGTCTAGTCCTTCCTCGAGGCTCCCAGCAGTAATTTAGGTCGATAGCATCATCCCAGATGACTATTCCAATGATCATTCTACTCAAAAAAGTTGTAAGCCTACATGCTTTCTTTCCAGATTAATCATTGCACACCGACAAGCACCTTAGGTTGGTTGGTTCTCACTATGCTGATGGATAAACCACTCATGCTAATGGATACACCTTAGGTTGGTTGGTTCTCACACCTTAGGATACCCCACTCATGGCAGATGTAAGTCTACTACACTTTCTCTTTGAGTTGGCCCGTACACCTATGCTTCTTTTCTAAGGCTGGATAACATAAGCACCTCCCCTGCACTATATTTGGATCACATCAACCCCATTTAGACACTACCGGGGTTCTATAGTTGGATAGTTCCCCTTTCCACAATAACATGTGGTTGGAGAATCTATCATGTGGATGTGCAGATTCTCCCTTGGTCCAGTAAATCTAAGATAGGTCAAGGTGACTTATCAATGGGTCCATCACACACCAACATTGTCTATAACTTAAATATATCAAATTTGGCGGTTCACATCCCCAATAGATTTGCCTTCAATTTGAAATCAAACTAAAGCAGACAAACCATATCAAATCACATGAAATTAAGATAAAATTAATCCTGACTACTTTTGAGTTGACACAAGTCCCCAGCGGCATTCACTCAGTAGTCACCCTATGTCAGGTTTGATTTGTTATGCATCTAACGGGTCACCCCGGTGGTTGTTCCTCGCTTTGGAAGATGTAAGTATACTATGCTTTCTTCCTAGCATAGTTGTTGCACACCAAAAGGCAAACCCTTAGGTTGACTAGATCTACCCCACAGCCGGTAGACTACCCCTTTGGATTTGTAAACCTGAGGTAAGTCAAGGCTGAAATAGGCCCTTCTCTGTGGGTCCATCGCACACTGATAAGGTCCATACATTAACTGAGATTAAAGTAAACTCAATCTAATTTTTCCAATGGTGTTAACTCATACCCTCCTCCCTAGTGGAGCCCCAAATCATATATAAACAAGTCAAGCATACAAATCAAATTCAAAACCAACCTCCCTAGTGGAGGCAAATTAAACCAACCTCCCTAGTGGATCCAAATTAAACCAACTCTTTTCGATTTCATCAACTAAATAGCACTCCAAGTTTTCTAAGAGACATGATGACATAGATAAAATTGAGTACCCATAGAAAATTAGAAAACCTAGATAAGTAGAATCGTCTCTCTTGTAGACACATTTCCATAGCGGCGGTCGGATACATTTCTTCAATTCTACAATTTTCATCAGAACCACCACCGCCTCTTGAGTAGCTGTATCTTCCATCATATCCATGATCTCTGCCTTCACCACCACCACAGTTATAACCTCTATCGCTCCTCCCAGCTCCAAAATCACCACTACTCCGACCACCACCTCCATATCCACCAACACCTCCAGATCCCCCACCACTACTACGATAACCGCTACCTCTACCTTCACCTCCACCTCTAGATCTAGATTGAGCCTAGTTGACGGTGATGTTCCTATTGTCAAAGTTCTGCCCATTCTTAGGGTTTATGGATAGTTAAGGGTTTAGTGTTTAGGGTTTAGGGTTTGGATTTTAAGGTTTAGGGTTATAGGTTTTAGAGTTTAGGGTTTAGCATTTAGGGTTTAGGGTTTAAGATTTTAGGGTGTAGTGTTTAGGGTTTAGGGTTTAGGGTTTAGGGTATTTAGGGTTTAGATTTTAGGTTTTAGGTCTAGGGTTCACATTTTAGTTTAGGATTTTTTTTAACAGAGAATAAATTTAGATTCAACATTTATTCTTTTTAAATTTATCAACCTAGTAACACACCAAGTTTTCCAAGACACAAGCGATGAAATAGATAAAAAATGATCATGCATAGAGCAAATTAAAAACCCTAGATAACTAGAACCATCTCAACTATAAAGACACAGTTTCATAAGCAGTAGATTGGATCAGCCATTCTTTAGTTTCTCTAGTTCCCATCATAACCACTATGGCCTCTCGAACAGTTAGGTCCAGCATCATCTCCCCGATCTCTCCCTCCACCACCACCACAACTGTAACCTCTGTCACTTCCATAACCATCACTGTTCTGACCACTGCCTCCATATCCACCAACACCTCCAAATCCCCCTCCACCACTACGATAATAAGCCACCTTAGCTTTTATTTCTAGATTGAGCTAGTTGGGTGATGATCTACCATCAAGGTTCCATTCTTAGTTTTGGTTTAGGCTTACATTTATTAGGTTTTATTGTTTAGGTTTATTTTTTAATTTATTTAGTTACATTAGGTTGAGGTATTGGGTTTAGGGTTGGGATTTTAAGTTTATGGTTTAGGGTTCATGGTGTAGGGTTTAAGGTTTAGGGTTTTCGGGTCTATGCATTTAGGGTTTAGGGTTAAGGATTATTTTGGGTTTATTTTAGGGTTTAGATTTATTTATTTATTTAGAGTTGTAGGTTTAAGGTTGTAGCATTAGGGTTCAGGGTTTAGGGTTAGTTTTAGGGTTTAGCATTTTTTTTTAGAATTAAGTAAATTGATAGGTTTTAGGGTTTTTTAGGGTTTAAGGTTTAGGGTTAATTTTATAGTTTAAGGTTTAGGTTTTAGTGTTTAAGGTTAATTTTATGGTTTTATTATTTTAGGTTTAGTTTTATTTTATTTTAGGCTTTTTTTTTATTTTTAGTTTAGTTTAAGTTTTATTTATTTTTTATTTTATTTTTAGTTTTATTTTTTATTTTATTTTTTTAGGTTTAGGTTTAGGGTTTAGGTTTTAGTTTTAGTTTTATTTTATTTTGGTTTTGGGTTTTTTATTTATTTTATTTTTTAGATTTTATTTTATTTAGGTTTAGGTTTTTAGCTTTTAGGGTTTAGGGTTTAAGGTTTAGGGTTTGCAGTTAGTTGATGGTTTAAGTTTTGGGTATAGGGTTTGTGGTTTAGAGTTTAGGGTTTAGAGTACAGGGTTTAGAGTTTTGGGTTTTGGGTTTTGGTTTTAGGATGTAGGGTTTAGTGCTTAGGGTTTTTGAGTTTAGGGTTTAGGGTTTAGGGTTTAGGGTTTTAGGATTTAGGGTTTATGGTTTAGGGTTTAGGATTTAGGGTTTTTAGGGTATATGGTTTAGGCTTTAGGATTTAGGTTTTAGGTCTTGGGTTCACATTTTAATTTAGGGTTTTAGGTTTAGAGTTTTTTTTTTAACAGAGAACAAATTCATATTGAACATTTATTCTTTTCAATTTCATCAACCAAGTAACACACCAAGTTTTCTAAGACTCAAATGATGACATAGATAAAAATGAGCATATGAGCAAATCAAAACCCTAGATTACTAGAACCATCTCTACTATAAAGACAGTTTCATAAGTAGCAGATCAAATCAGCCATTCTGCAGTTTCTCTAGTTTCCATGTTAATCACTCTGGCCTCTCGAGTAGTTAGATCTAGCATCATATCCCCAATCTCTCCCTCCACCACCACCACAGTTGTAACCTCCATTGCTTTAATAACCACCACTGCTCTGACAACCACCTCCATATCCACCAGCACCTCCAGATCCCCCTCCACCACTATAATAATCGCTGCCTCTGCCTTCACCTCCACTGCCAGATCTAAACTAAGCCTGGTTGATGGTGATGTTCCTTCTGTCAAGGTTATGCCCATTCTTATGGTTTAGGTTTTGGTTTAGGTTTATTAGGTTTTAGGGTTTAAGTTTATTTTTTAATTTATTTAGTTACTTTAGGTTTAGGTTTAGGGTTTGGCTTTTAGGGTTTAGGGTTTAGGGTTGGGGTTTAGGGTTTAGTGTTTATGGTTCACGGTGTAGGGTTTAGGGTTTAGGGTTTAGGGTTTTTGCTTTTAAGGTCTAGGGTTAAAGATTAGGGTTTAGGGTATAAGGTTTATGGTTTAGGTTTAGGGTTTAGGGTTTAGGGTTTTTTAGGGATTAGGATTTAGGGTTTTGGGTTTAAGGTTGTAGGTTTAGGGTTATAGGTTTAGGGTTTAGGGTTTAGGGATTTCTTTTTAAAATTAATTAAACCGGTAGGTTTAGGTTTATTTAATTTAAGGTTTAGGGTTTAGGGTTGTAAGTTTAGGGTTGTCGGTTTAGGGTTTAGGGTTTAGGGTTAGTTTTAGGGTTTAGGGTTTAGGGTTTAGGATTTAGGGTTTAGGTGGTTTTATTTTAGTTAGTTTAGGTTTAGGTTTATTTAGTTTTAGTTTAGTTTTACTTATTTTAGTTTAGTTTTTTTTATTTTTATTTAGTTTTATTTTTTTTATTTTATTTAGTTTATTTATTTTATGTTTATTTATTTTAGTTCAGGTTTTTTATTTTAATTTATTTTTTAGGTTTAAGTTTCATTTTTAGTTGAGTTTTATTTTTATTTTATTTCTTAGGTTTAGTTTTATTTTTTATTTTAGGTTTAGGTTTAGGTTTTTTTATTTTATTTTTTTAGGTTTAGTTTTAGGCTTTTATTTTAGGTTTATTTTTAGGTTTTATTTTTTAGTTTAGGTTTAGGTTTATTTTTAGTTTAGTTTATTTTATTTAGTTTAGTTTTAAGTTTAGGTTTTATTTATTTTAGTTTTATTTATATTAATTTAAGTTTAGGTTTATTTTATTTTGGTTATTTTATTTTTATTTTAGGTTTAGTTTTTTTTAATTGAGGGTTTATGTTTTATTTCTTTATTTATTATTAGGTTTATTTTTAGGTTTTGGTTTTTATTTAGTTTATATTTTATTTTATTTTAGGTTTATTTTAAGTTTATTTTATTATTTTATTTTATGTTTAGTTTTATTTTATTTAGTTTTATTCTTAGGTTTATTTTATTATTTAGTTTAACCTCAAAATGAAAAAGTGTGCCTTAGTAAGGGAAATTCCTTGGGTTTTGACACAAGGAATTTCAGGAAGATCAAGGCGATATTAGAAATGCCACCCATGAAAGTTTAACTCAACTCGATCATTAGGGTGGTTGGCATATCTAAGGTTTATATTATCGGGAAGATGTCGACCATTAGACAAAAGGATGCCAAGTTAGTGGGATGACAAGTATCATTCCTTGACATCAAGCATTAGATGATGCCATTGGTTTACCGTATCCCATGCTAGTCATACTTTACTTTTTGCGTTAGACATCTCCCTTAGTGCTTTGTTTGCCAATGATGAAGGAAAACACACTCTACTACCTAGGTCATCTAATCCCTAGGCTAATTATCCAACCATTGAGAAGCATTGCCTAGCTTTAATCTTTGCATCACAAAAGCTACAACACTACATGCCTCCTCATAAGGTGAACTTAATCTCTAAGATCAATCCACTACAGTATCTAATGACATGACCGATGTTATCTAGACGGTTGGTACGATGGTCTTTGATCATCTTGCAATTTGACATTACCTTCATACCCCTTATGCGTCAGGACAAGCTTGATTTCTTAGTGTTCTTCGACTCTTTACTTAAGGTAGGAATAGTTCTCTTAACTTATTTTGTGATGAGATTCTCATATCATCTATCCAATCCTTGTACCAACAATGAAGTTGAAGATAAGGCTCTGATTGCCGGTCAGGTTAGCTATTATCTAAGAATCCGAACATCAACATCTTGAGGATTCTCTACTTATCAACCAAATCAATTTTTATTGAGCCCAAGTTCCATCACTACAAGTACACCATAGAGTTGTTGGCCCAAATCCTAGAGGTTACCATTTATAATATTTTATGGAGAATGCCATTTATGCTTTATCCAAGCTTGCCAAGGAATTGACATGCCTGGAGGATGAGTCCATACCAATAAAGGTCCAAAATAGACAAGTCTTATCTTTTATTGATATTGAACTCATCAAAAAGTACTCTCTTGAATGGGAGGTTTCCATTGCCAAGAAGGATGAGGAGTTAGATTAGAGGAAAGCATTCATTGATTACCTAAATAGGCAAACTACCTCAAGAGAGTCCCAAGCTCATAGGATGAAGCAGAGCACATTTACACTTTTATGGATGGTGTCTTGTACCAATTTTCTTTCGATCATATGTGGTTATGTTGTTTAGACAAGCACGAAGCCATAAGATGTGAGTACACTCAAGATTTTGTAGAGCCAAATAGTCGAAGATGAAAGCCAAGATCAAAGAATATGATACTCTTTAGTCAATGATCAAAGATTACATGGATACAGCTATATGAGCCACCAATGTCAAATACACGGTGTGGTCCTACACCAAGAACCCAACATTCTACATTCTACATTGGCCTCATGGCCATTCGAGTGTTAGGGTATTGACATAATGGGTCTAATTGATCCTCCTTCTTCCAAGGTTCATCGGTTCAACTTAGCTGCTACTGACTACTTTTCTAAATGGGTGAAACTAATTCCACTCAGAGAGTTGATAGCTCAGCATGTACTCTAGCTTTTTAGGAACCATATTATATATAGGTTCATAGTGCCTTAACTAATTATATCAGATAATGGTACTACATTCAAAAGATCAACAACTTTGCGAAGACACAACATAGATTGGAGATTTTCTACCATCAACTACGAGGACAAATGACTTAGAAGCCTTCAATAAAACTCATCCAAATACTAAAGACACTCGACAATAAGGAGCGAGGTGGAGTGAGTAGTTAGTTGAAGCCACTTGGGCTACCACATCATATAGGACTCCAACTCAGTCTACTCCTTTCTCTTTAGTATATGGGTTCGAAGCCATTTTACCATTAGAAGTCCAACTCCCATCACTACAGATAGTTATGGGTAGCAAGATCACAATAGAGTAGAATGTCAAGCTGTTGTTAGAAGAGCTAGAAGATTTGGAGGAGAGATGCCTGCGGGCATGCCAAAACCTCGACTTGTACAAAGATAAAATGATTCAAGCTCACAATAAGTTAGTCCGTCCTTGAGCTATTCAAGTAGGAGAGCTTATTTTAGTTCTGAGGAGACCAATTATTGCCCGTCGTAAGATGAGAGGCAAGTATAAACCCACTTGGGAAGGCCATTTTGTCACAGAGAAGGCCTACCAAGGAGGATCTTATTAGCTTATTTATCATAAGGGAGAGTGCCCAATTCTTCCAATTAATGGGCTCTACTTAAAGAAATATTATAAATCATGTATGAAAATAATTATCATCAATAAAAATTCTATTTCAAATTCAATCTCTTCCATGTTGAAAGTATTCTTGTTTGTGAATCCACCATGACGTATTTAAGGTAGGTGTATGGAACCCGAGTGGTGTCCTATCTTTCATCGACACAACACAAACATAAACTAAACATAAACAAATAAAACAAACACATATCTTTTATCTGTTTAGGTTGAGATAACACCCCCAACAACACTCACTTAATAGCTCCTCTAGGTTACTAGCGTGTCACCAGTGTGTCACCAGTGGTGTTCTTGCTTTTGCATCAAGAGGATGTAAGTCTTCCTTAATTGGTTTGCACCTTGAGGGCCTTATTAGTTTGGTAGGACTTTTATGGTAGTTACCTCATGTTGGCTACATTTAAGAGGATGTGAGTCTATTATGGTTTCTTCTTGGATTAACCTTCTTACAATGATTTGGTAGAGTATATTTGAGGATTAGGTTAAGTCCCTTAGTGGCTCCTTCTCTCCTAACTACTTCAACTATCGGTCCAGTCCTTCCTCTCCAGCAGTTGTCGCTCTAGGTCGGATAGCATCTTCGGCGATAGACTATCGATGATAAGTTCTGCTTGAAAGTTGTAAAACTACATGCTTTCTTTCCAAATTGATTGTTGCACACTGTCGGGCACTTTAGGTTGGTTTGTTCTCACTATATTGATGGATACACCTTAGGATAGACCACTCATGGCAGATATAAGTTTGCTACATTTTATCCTTGAATTAGTCATTGTACACCTATAGGCTTTATTTTCCAGGGCTCAGGATAACACCCCTAGTAGCATTTCCTCTATAGTCACTATATTTGTATCTCTTCCTTTGCTACACCATTTAGACACAACCCAGTTACTATTGAATGGTTTTCCTTTAGTAACCACCCACTGGATGGATAATCCATCCATGGATGTTCTCGCTTGGTCCAGTAAATTTGAGATAGGTTTTTAGCCCATATTGTGGTCCCTGACACCAAGGTCCACACAAACATATAAATAAAATATATATTCACTTGTGGATTAGAAGGACACCCCTAGTGGTACCTTTTCCCAAGCAGGTATCCTATCTTTAGGGCAGTGTCAGCAAAACTCCATGGGTTGTAAGTTTAGGGTTTAGGGTTATTTTTAGGGTTTAGGGTTTAGGATTTAGCCTTTAGGGTTTACAGTTTAGGGTTAGGATTAGGGTTTAGGGTTTAGGATTTAGGGTTTAGGGTTGTAGGTTTAGGGTTAGTTTTATGGTTTAGGGTTTAGGATTTATGATTTATTTACTTTATTTAATTTATTATTTATTTATTTTAGTTAATTTGATTTTATTTTTATTTTATTTAGGTTTATTTTTTATTATTTTTAGTTTAGTTTATCTATTTTAGGTTTACTTTTGTAGTTTAGTTTATTTTTTAGGTTTAGGTTTATATGTATTTTTCTATGTAGTTTTATTTTTATTTTTTATTTTTATTTTTTGGGTTTAGGTTTTATTTTTTATTTTTTGGTTTAGGTTTAGGTTTTTATTTTATTTTTTTAGGCTCAAGTTTTAGGTTTTTATTGTAGGTTTATTTTTAGGTTTTTTTTAGTTTAGGTTTAAGTTTATTTTTATTTTATTTTATTTTATTTAGTTTAGGGTTTATGTTTAGTTTATTTTAGGTTTAGGTTTAGGTTTTATTTATTTTAGTGTAGTTTAGTTTAGGTTAGGTTTATGTTTATTTTATTTTATTAATATTAGGTTATATTTTTTAATTATTTTTAGGATTTATATTTTGGTTTATTTTTTAGGTTTAGGTTTTTATTTAGTTTTTATTTTAGTTTATTTTAAGTTTATTTCATTTTTATTTTACATTGAGTTTTTATTTTATTTAGGTTATTTATTTTTAGGTTTATTTTATTTTTTTAATTTAGTTTAGGTTTTTATTTATTTTATTTTAGTTCAATTTTTATTTTTTATTTTATTTTCTTTTTAAGTTTATGTGTATGTTTAGGTTCAGGTTTAGGTTTTAGTTTAGGTTTTTATTTTATTTTATTTTTTTGTTTTATTTTGATTTATTTATTTCTTTTATTTTTAAGTTTTATTTAGTTTAGGTTTAGGTTTTTAGCTTTTTAGGATTTAGGGTTTAGCATTTGGGGTTAGTTGAGGGTTAGGGTTTAGGGTTTAGGGTTTAGGGTTTAGGGTTTAGGGTTTAGGGTTTGGGATTTAGGGTTTAGGGTTTAGGGTTTAAGGTTTAGGGTTTAGGTTTAGGGTTTAGGGTTTAGGGTTTAGTATTTTAGGATTTAAGGGTTTAGGGTTTAGGGTTTAGCATTTCAGGATTTGAGCGTTTAGGTTTTAGGGTTTTTGGTTCTTTTTTAACAGAGAATAAATTTAGATTCAACATTTCTTCTTTTTAATTTCGTGAACCACATAACACACCAAGTTTTCTAAGACACAAGTGACGACATAGATAAAAAATGTGCATGCATCATATCCCCGATCTCTCCCTCCGCCACCACCATGGCTGTAACCTCCATCGATCTTCCCACCTCCATAACCTCCACTGCTCCAACCTCCACCTCCATATCCAACAACAACTCCAGATCCCCCACCACCACTGCGATAACCACCGCCTCTGCCTTCGCCTCGACCGCCAGATCTAGACTGATCCTGCCTGATAGTGATGTTCCTGCCATCAAGGTTCTGCCCATTCTTAGGGTTTAGGTTTAGGTTTATTAGGTTTTAAGGTTTAGGTTTATTTTTTAATTTATTTAGTTACTTTAGGTATAGGTTAATGATTTGGGCTTTATGGTTTAGGATTTAGGGTTAGGGTTTAGGGTTCAGGGTTTAGGGTTTAGGGTTTAAGGTTTTAGGAATTATGCTTTTTGGGTTTAGGGTTTCAGGTTTAGGGTTTTTTAGGATTTAAGGTTTAGGGTTTAGGGTTTAGGGTTGTAGGTTTAGGGCTTAGGGTTTAGGGTTTAGGGTTTAAGATTTAGGGTTTATGGTTTTTTTAAATTAAGTAAACCGGTAGGTTTAGGTTTGTTTAGTTTATTTAGTTTATTTTATATTTATTTTAGTTTAGTTTATTTTTTATTTTTATTTAGGTTTTTTATTTTAGTTTATTTTTTTAGGTTTAGGTTTATTTTTTAGTGGAGTTTTATTTTTATTTTATTTTTTAGGTTTTTGGTTTTATTTTTAATTTTAATTTTATCTTTTTAGGTTTAGGTTTTAGGTTTTTATTTTAGGTTTATTTTTTGGTTTTATTTCTTAGTTTAGGGTTTAGGGTTTTTTTTTTTATTTAGGTTTTTTATTATTTTTAGGTTTTATTTTTTATTTAATTTAGGGTTTAGGGTTTATTGTATTTAGGATTTATGTTTTCATTATTTATTTTAGTTTAGTTTAGGTTTTATTTATTTATTTTAGTTTATTTTATCTTAAGTTTAGTTTAGTTTAGGTTTTATTTTATTTAATTTTTATTTTATTTAGGTTTAGGTTTTATTTATTTTATTTTAGGTTTTATTTGTTTGGTTTAGCCTCAGGTTTTCGTGCAGGTGGTAGTTTAGGTGGAGGTCCCAATTTAGGCCCAAGGTTTAGTTTAGGGCCCAGATCAATTTAGGCTCACGCTTTAAGTTTATGATTTTTAGGGTTTAGAGTCAAGCAGGTCAGTTAGGGTTTGGTTTAGGGTTTAGGGTTTTAGTGGTTTAGGATTAGTTTATAGTTTGTTTAGAGTTTTAGGGTGTGGCTTAGGGGTTGTGGTAGTGTTTAGTTTAGTGTTTATGATTTAGTGTTAGTTTAGGTTTAGCAGGTGGGTTTAGGGACTAGGTTGTAAGTTTAGGGTTGTAGGTTTAGCATTTAAGGTTTCAGGTTAGTTTCAGGGTTTAGGGTTTAGGGTTTAAGTTTAGGGTTTGTGGTTTGGGGTTTAGGTTTTAGGTTTATGGTTTAGGGTTTAGGGTTTAAGGTTTTTATTTTTAGTAAAATTAAGTAAACCGGTAGGTTTAGTTTATTTAGTTTATTTTTTATTTATTTTAGTTTATTTTATTTTTTGTTTTTATTTAGGTTGTTATATATTTTTTATTTAGTTTAGTTTATTCATTTTAGATTTATTTAATTTTAGGTTATTTATTTTAGCTTACTTTTTAGGTTTAGGTTTATTTTTTTCTTTAGTTTATTTTTATTTTATTTTTTATTTTGAGGTTTACATTTAGGTTTTTTTTTTTGGTTAATGTTTTAGGTTTATTTTTTTAGTTTTATTTTTTTAGGTTTTCCTTTAAAGTTTAGGTTTATGTTTATTTTTAGTTTATTTTATTTTATTTAGTTTAGGGTTTAAGTTTAGTTTATTTTAGGTTTAGGTTTAGGTTTTATTTATTTTAGTTCAATTTATTTTATTTTGTATATTTTAGATTTAGGT
This sequence comes from Cymbidium sinense, assembly GCA_021442155.1. Classification (NCBI taxonomy): domain Eukaryota; kingdom Viridiplantae; phylum Streptophyta; class Magnoliopsida; order Asparagales; family Orchidaceae; genus Cymbidium; species Cymbidium sinense. The sequence continues at coordinate 325,208,820 of CM038214.1, read as the reverse complement.
TTTTTTTTTTTAGTTTAGGGTTCAAGTTTTATTTTTTATTTATTTTTTGATTTTATTTTTAGGTTAATTTTTCAGGTTTATGTGTTTATTTAGTTTTTATTTTATTTTATTTTTATTTTACGTTTAGTTTTATTATATTTAGGTTTATTTTATTTTTTTAGTTTAGTTTAGGTTTTATTTCATTTTAGTTTAGCTTTTATTTTTTATTGTATTTTATTTTTAGGTTTAGGTTTAGGTTATAGTTTAGGTTTTTATTTTATTTAGGTTTAGGTTTATTTTATTTATTTTATTTTTAGGTTTTATTTAGTTTAGGTTTAGGTTTTTAGGATTTTAGGGTTTAGGTTTATGGTTTAGGGTTTAGGGTTTTTTGGGGTGGTTTAGGGTTTAGGGTTCAAGGTTTAAGATTTAGGGATTTTCTTTAACAAATTAAGATTCAACATTTCTTCTTCTATGATTTCATCAACCAAGTAACAAACCAGGGAAGTGAGGTAATCAAATGACCTCCTTAGGGCTAGCTAAAGCCTCATGTTTCCGGGATGTACAGACTATATACCTATTACCATTCAATCTTATATAAATCAACACATGAATAGGGGAAAGAGAACCCAACATTCATACACTTAAGCTATAAGCACATGCATTTCTTATGTATTTATAACTAGCATCATAACACATATTATTGTTCAGTTATAAGCTTTTGAAAAATACATTTGGATTTAATAGTGATAATAGCCATGCATATATTAAATTAAGTGAACACATGCAAGCTTACATAAAGGAAATCCGTTTTATTTTACTTGATTTTGAAAAGATGGATCCATGGATTCAAATGACATATCAAATTTAACATGATTAGAAAGAGGACAATCAAATATAAGCGTGTGATTCATTTAACCAAACTAATTCTTAACAATAATCAAATCAAATAAGATTATTTAAAAAAACCCAAAGCTTCTTTATTAATTAAGTTTTGGATTTGATTTAATTTAAAGAGGAAAAGAGAAATCATCACTTGATTTAATTTAAGGAAATGTAATTAAGTTGATTTTATGGGTTAATTAAGTTGAACCCTTAATTAGATGAATTAATTACCCTTACCTATGTCACTTTAAAGTAATTAACTAAATAATTATTAGCCAACATGATATGCATGGAAAATAAACTTGCAATGATCCTATGAAATAAAAGCGGCCTAATGCAATTGGCATATGATTTAGTTAATTAGATTAAGGGACTTAATTAATTACTCTTATGGTTTTCCCACACATGTGGACTAACCATAATTTCATTAAATTCCTTTAGGTTATTAAACACCTAAAGATCTACCCCATGATTTAATTAATTAAGGTTTGATGTGATTATGATTTTAGTTTGATTAAGTGATTTAATTAATTAGTAAAATCTTAGTTAATTTCATTTTTAAAAAGGGTGAACTGAACTTAGGGAAAGAGGTCCTAACCCTATTCCTTAGTTCACTTATGGTTAAATAATGATTAATAAACTTAAATAACCAAATTGTTACTGCTAATGGGATTAATTAATCATTAATTAACTTAAAAGAGTAGCTAAGGTTTAATTAGTCAATTTTCTATTTAAGTGAGAAATAAATCCCGAAAAAAGTATGGTAGGTAGAGGTCATCCCATTAAATTAACCCATAAAAGTTGGGATTAATTGCACAAGTAATTAAGTTGTAATTAAGCTAATAAATTTTGTAATTAAACTTTAATTAAACCTTAATTACTATTCAAAATTAGTTAAAATAATTTTTAATTAATTCTCCTCTGAAATACCTATAAAATGAGTATTTATTTCCTTTTTTTATTTCTCTATGATTTTTTATTATTTTTAGAAGTTTTAGCCATTAAAAATGATTACTTAAGCCAAATCCTATTGGAGCCACATAGAATCGACACGCTTTCCATGGCAACGCAAGATTGGCTACTTAAAACTTATCGACTCACCTATGTGGGGCGACGAAGCTTTCTCATTCATCGCCTAAGATCGACATATGATTAATCGTACAACTTAATAGGTTTAAATCAGATCGATCTAGTGGATGTAATCATGATTATCCATTTTGATAACGTGGAATAGACGGTGCATGATCTAATGTCATGCGAGTGAGGGAGAATGGAGTCTATCTGCCATTACTCATTTGATCCAAGCTTACCCGAGCTCGAATCAACTCCAAAAGGATCCCACACGTTCACGGCATTGATCGGAGGGGATCCAAAGTCAAGATCACACGAGATGCAGGTTTTCTTTAAAAAGCTCCAACCCATTTTTTCCAAAGGATTAGTTTTGGAAGCATACCTCGTCAGAGCTCAAGATTAGTGGCTCAATGATTGAGGAAGCTTCATCTATTTGAGATGAAGCCCTGTTTAGTAGCAATTGGATCAATTCCTTGATGTTAACTCAGAATCGATGATTTGGATCTCGGCCTTAATCAAAGTCCCACCTCTGATACTCGAAAAGCTTGGGAGATGATTCGTTCTTGCTCAATGAGGCCTAGGAAAGGTGCGTTCAAAGTTAATTTGAGTTTGATGGTGAAATGGGGAAGTCAGGTCGAAAATGGGAGTGTCCTATTTTAGTAAAGATGGGAATGGCATTTTTTGATCGAGGAATGAACTTAAGAGCATAGGGAATGGCTCTAGAGGCTTATCTTGGGTAGCTAGGGCTCCGAGTAATGATTTTTGTGTGTGTTTGAGTGAAAATGAAGGGATGTGTATGCCCACATTCATCTTGATTGGATGGTGGGATCGGGTTTTTCTTCTAGTGGCTATCCGGCCATCTCAGGGAGTTGTGGGTGCCAGGGAGGAGGCAATTTGGCTCGGCTTGGTTGGTTGAAGGTGTGGAGGTGGCTGCCAAGAAAGAATCATGGGTGTCTTATGGGTTTCAAATGCTCCAACGGGGAGGGTGAGGTGATTTCACTTCCATTGAGTCATGGCTGACCCAACCACCTGTTGGGTCAGGTTGGGGAGTGTCCTTGGTGCCTAGGTGGACCATTGGGAGAGTAGCAAGTGGCCAAGGAATGGAAATGCCACTTACATGGGTGATTTGTCTAATATGATGCCCTTGACCCATTGGTCAAATAATCATTTGGCATTAGATTTGATTTGGGTAGATTTAAAATGAGCCAAAAGTGGGTTAGCACAAATTTTAAGTCAATTGGTTAGGTTTTGCTCAATTTGACTCATTTAGGTAAAATTGGGTTAGGTTGGGTCAGGTTAACCAATTGGCCAAATTGGGCCAAACCAAGGGTTGAGTCAAGGTCATATGATCATTTGTGATGTTTTGGTTCAATTGGTTTGGTTTAGTTTAGCTTAGATTTGATTTTGGCTCATTTGAATTCATTTGGGTCAAATGGGTTAAGTTGACCAATTTGACCAAATTGGCCAAATTGGATTAGGTTGGGAGTTGGTTTTGGTTTTGATTTAGTCCAACTTGAACTTTTAGGTCAATTTGGGCTAAGTAGGTCAATTGGGTTCAATTGGATCCCATCATGGCTTTAGTCAAGTTCAACAATCAATTTGGAATGAACTTGAGCCATTGGTAGCAATCAATTTAGTTTATATTTTAATTTGAACCAATTTGGTCTTTTAGGTCAATTTGGGTGAACTTGGGTCAAGAGGGCCAATTGGGTTTCGTTTGACTCAATTGAAAGTCATGTCATATTCAAATATTGATTTTTTTTGTATGAATCATTGTTTTCAAGAGATTTGGCTTAGGTTGTAATTTGGCTAGTTTAGGCTCATTTGGGTTAAGGGGTTGACTTGGTCAAATGATCAAGTTGACTTAGTTTGACCCAATTTGTGATAATTGATCAACCTAGGGTGATCAACAATCATGATGGGAGGTTTTGATGGGATTGGTTCAATCCAATTTGGGTAGGATTAGAACTTGGCTGAAATAGTCAAATTGGCCACTTTGGGTCAAGTGGACCAATTGGGTTTAATTAGCTTAATTTTGGGTTGAGTTTGATTTAGTTGATTTTATATAAGGATTTGGGATTGATATATAAATTCAATTACAATTGGGCTGGGTCAAATGGGTTTTGGTTCATTTGAACATTTCAAGTCAAAAGGGTTAAGTTGGGTTTGACTTGGGTTGATTTTGGTTTGGCTTGATGATTGTAGATTTCATTTATATTTGTGAATATGATTGAAGGTATGATTTCTTCATGAAAAAATCAATTGAATTTGGGTTTTGGAATGAAGGAATTTGGCTAAGTCTATGGAGTTGGGTCATGTGGCTTAGGTTTGGATTTTGATTTGGTTTGACTTAATTTTAATGATTTAAATGTATATTTCATTTAAATTTGTGAAGATGATTGAAAATATGATTGATTTGTGAGAAAATCAATTGAGTTTGACTTAATTTGGATTAAGATTTGGCTAAGTCTATGGGATAGGTCATATGGTTTAAGAAGGGTTTTGATTTAATTTGATTTAGTTTTGATCATTTGAATGTAGATTTCATTTATATTTAGGAAGATGATTGAAGATATAAATTTATTATGAGAAAATCAATTGATTTTGGATTGATTTGGATTAAGATTTGGCTAAGTCCATGGGATAGGTCATATGGCTTAGGAAGGGTTTCAAGTTGGGATTTGATCATTGGCTTCAAAAATTTTGGTTTTGGAATTTGGGTTTGGATTTGGATTTGGATTTGAATTTGATGTTTTAATTGAACTTGAGGTTTGCTTTGAGAAGGTGAACATGAATTTGGTTTGGGTTGTAGGTTAGGTGGATTATCCTAATCGCTAAGGCATAACCTAATCCTATGATTAACCCTTCTAAGTCCTTAGGCTTAAGTTAAATGTTTACCTAATTATTAGAAGTGTCTTATGACTAGGGAAGTTTTAGTAACTAGATGACTCCTATGTCTAAGATGGCAAGATTGAATCGGCACTCGAAAAGTGAGGTCAACGAGCCGTAGGCTCCATAGTGTTGCCCTTAAAGAAAGATGATTGGAAGACCGAAGTTAATTTTCACATTATAAACTCGAATACATCTTTCAACGCTTTGCTCAGGGGACCATTGATACATGAGAACAACATAGTTCCATCCTCTCTACATTACTGTATGAAGTTTGTGAGAGGTGGGTTGCCAAAGTTTAAAAATAAAAAAATAGAAAAAGAAAAAGAAAATGAAAGAGAAAAAAAAAAGAAAAGAAAAGAGAAAATGAAAAAGAAGATAAAAGGGAGCGGAAATAGACTTGGATGAGGGAGTGGAGCCTAACATTAAATTCCACCCATAGTTCATTACTCCATTCGACCATATGGGTAGGACAGCCTTACCTCCACTAGGTAGAGGAAAAGGCTAGTTTAGAGGCAGTCCTAGAGGTGGGAAACCTCATTGGCCACAATAAGATACCAAGAGTGCACCTCAATATTCATAGACTTAGAATTTAGTTCATGATAGTTTTACATGTCCTAACCCAAGTATAAAGTTAGTATTATTGGGAAAATAACACTAACCCCACCTCTCAAAAGCTAAGGGTTTGGTAGTTAAGGAAGCCCCTAAGTTATCCAAAAGTGTGAACACTTAGAGGTTCTTTCTGGGAGCATCATCCTCAACTCAAGAAGTTGATGTAGAACTTGAGGATGATTCATATAAAGATTTAATAGAAGTACATTTTGATTGGTACTTGCCTTGTGTTCATAATTTAGCAAAGAAAGGGTTAATTTTGCATACTTAGTCAAAGTACAAGTCAGACTACTTCAAAAGAATATAGAAGAACAAATGCAAAAGCTCTCAATCAAGACTAGAACTAGGATTCTGTATAGTGGGTCCAGTCGATGATGACGATTACTACTTAGTCTCACCAATCATTTAGAATTTGATAGGTTCTTTTCAAATCACATTAACTAATATGAGGAGCTATGCTTAGAAACTTCAGATGATCCAGATGATTTTGAAGTCAAAGATGTACCGCTAGAGTTCAAAGAGGAGATCAAGTCAACCATCGATGAGCATAAGGAAATCGGCTTAGAAACTGAAGAATATCCATGCCGAACATACATTAGTTCTTTATTGAATAAAATTGAAACCAATGACTTAGTTAGGCTATTGACTGAGTTTAAGGACTGCTTTGCATGGAGTTATAAAGTTATGCCTGGATTGGCTCCTAACGTAGTAGTCCATAAACTAGCAATAGAGCCTACTGCTAACCCTATCAAGCAAGCTCCTAGACGCATGGGATTAGATATAGAATAATAGGTCATTTCTGAAGTCAAGAAATTAATCGATGTTGGCTTCATCCGGGAAGAAAAATACCCTACCAAGCTAGCCAGCATCATCCTAATTAAGAAAAAAAATGGCCAAATTCACATATTCTTCAATTTTAGTGATTTAAATAAGGCATGTTCAAAAGATGAATTATCACTACCAATCCCGGAGCTGATGGTGGACATTGCCTCATCTCATGCAGTCATCTCTTTCATGGATGGTTCATATGGATATAACCAAATAAAGATGGCCCCTAAAGATGAAAGAAACACTACTTTTAGAACCCCCGATCAAAATCTATTGCTATTAGGTCTTACCTTTTAGCCTTAAAAATATCGGTGCTACATATCGGCTGGCTATGAATCGAATCTTTGATGAACTCATTCATCATCTAGTCGAGTGCTATGTCGATGATCTCATGGTCAAAAGTACAGAAATGGAAGACCATCTCATTGACTTCAGAGTAGTTTTTGAATAGTTAAGACAATATAATCTCAAAATGAACCCCCTGAAGTGTGTATTCGGAGTAACTTTAGGGAAATTCCTTGGGTATTTTGTCCAACACTAGGGAATCAAAATCGATTCGAAAAAGATCAAGGCAATATTAGAAATGCTACCCCCTAAAAGTTTAACTCAACTCAGATCATTCTAAGGGCAATTGGGGTATCTAAGATGCTTTATATCCAACCTATCGAGAAGATGTCAGCAATTCTTAGCACTTGTCAAAAAGGATGCCAAGTTCAAATGGAATGATAAGGGTGAGCATGCCTTCAAAGACATCAAGCATTACCTGATGACGCCACCAGTTCTAGCAGCCCCTATCCCATGCAAGCCCCTCATACTTTACACTGCTATGTTAGACAACTCACTTGGCACTTTGTTGGAAAATACTCTCTATTACCTCAGCCATCGTCTAATCTCTACTGAGGTTAATTATCCACACATTGAGAAGCATTGCCTATCTTTAATATTTGCATCCCAAAAGCTACAACACTACATGCTTCCTCATAAGGTGAACTTAATCTTTAGGATTAATCCACTATAATATCTCATTACTCGGCCAACGCTATCTGAACGATTGGCATGATGATCCATAATCCTCTTGCAGTTTGACATTACCTTCATACCCCTCCGTACGATGAAATGACAAGCTCTAGTGGGTTTCTTAGCAGCACAATGACTTCCTCATAACATTCAGGACTGGGAGATGTACTTTGATGGTGCAGCTTCCTCTCAAAGAGGAGAAGAATCATAATATACTATTCCAAGAAAGGTAGGGGTAAGAATAGTTCTCTTAACTCTAGACTGTGATGTGATGAGATTTTCATATCATCTATCAATCAAACCAACTCAATCTTATTGAAACCCACTCAACTCTATATGATTGAAATCCATGATTAAAATCTATGATTGAAACTCATGATCAAAATCCATCAAAATTCCTAAGTCCAAATCTTTCTAAGTCCTTAACCTTTCCTTAAGGACTTAGCCAAAATCTTGATCCAAATCAATTCAAACCTTTGAAATTTTCTCATAATTCATTTATATTCTCATTTATATTCATGTATATAAATGAAATATAAATTCAAATCAATCAAACTAAACTCAAAAGTCAAAATCAATTCATGAAATTCTCTCAAGTCCTTAATTTTCCATTAATGGGCTTAGCCAAAATCAACTCTAAACCAATTTGAACTCAGGGATTTTCCCAAAACTCATTTATAGTCTCATTTATATTCACATATATAAATGAAATATAAATATAAATCAATCAAATCAAATTCGTCATTTAAATTCCAAAATCTAAAACCTTTCTTAAGTCCTTAATTTTCCATTAATGGACTTAGCCTAAATCATCATCAAATCAATTCAAATTCATGGGATTTTCTCATAATTCATTTATATCCTCATTTATATTCACATATATAAATTAAATAAAACTATAAATCAATCAAACTAAATTCAAAATTCAAACTCCAAACTACAAAATTTTCGTAATTCCTTTAAATCCTTCTTAATGGACTTAGCCCAAATCATGATTAAACCACTTCAAATCCTTGAAATTTTCTCATGATCCATTTAAATTCTCATTTATATTCACATATAAAAAAGAAATATAAATTCAAAAAATCAAAACTATTTCCAAAAATTAAACTCAAATCTACTCAAAATCCAATCTAAGCCCTTCAAGTCAAAATCTTGAACATAGCCAAATCAATTTCAAATCTAGCCAAACTCTTGATTTTTCTTCATGATTCAATTAACCCTACAATCATGAACCCATATATAAATCCAAACTTCAATCACTCAATCAAAACCAAAAATCCCTTCATATTCTTCCTTTGAATATGAAATTATCAAATAAACCAAAACCCGTTTGACTTCAAACCACTTGTAAATGGATTTATATTTCAATCATAAGTCCATATACAAGATCAGTCAAGCTCAAATCAAGCTCAAATCAAGCTTTGACAAAGCCAATTGACTAACTTAGGCTCACTTGACCCAAAGTGACCTAAAGTACCCTTATGAGCCGAACTCAATCCTAACCAAATTGGATTGAACCAAAGTCACCTATGCCTCTCATCATGATCAACAATCATCATGGGATGATCAATCAATCAAATTGGGTCAAACCAAGTCAAACCTAAGGGTTGACTAAGTTAACACTTAGTCTAAAATGAACCTAACATAGCCAAATTTTATAATAGGCCAAATTGATTGAAACCATTGATCTAAGTTCACTCATGACCTATGTTTGAACTTGACCAAGCCAATATTTGAGCCTAACCTAGCTCAATTGGCCACTTGACCCAAGTTGACCCAACTTGACCTAAAAAGTCAAAATGTGTCAAAACGTGATCTAAGCCAAATTGGTTGAAACCAATGGGTCAAGTTCATTCCAAATCACTTGTGGAACTTGACCAAAGCCTCAATTGGCCAACTAAACCTAACCTAGCCCAATTGACCTTAGACCGAACTTGACCTAAAGGGGTCATGTTGAGCCAAATTTGAACTTAACCTAAATTGATTGAAAACATAGATACTAATCCACTCCATATGACTAACCTAACCTAAACCTACCCATGACCTAGCCCACATAAGTCAAATGGGTCAAATAGTTCAACTTGACCCATTTGACCTAAATGAAGTAATATGAGCCAAATTCAAAACTATACCAAATTGAACAAAACTAAAGCCACCAAAACATTTAAAAAGGTCATATAAACTTCACCCAACCCTTGGTTTGACCTAATTTGACCAATTGGTCAACTTGACCCAAGTTGACCCATTTTGACTTAAATAGGTCAACATGAGCCAAACCTTATCAAATGAATTCCAAATCTCATGAAACTTGGCCAAACATAGTTTCTCCACATACCCAACATATTCAAATTGAAAAATCAGCAAAATGAACCATTCTACCCCTAGGCCATAGAACAAATTTTGACCTAATCCATGGGTAATTTTGTCATACCCTCTTCATATCCACTTGATGCTTTCCTAATAGCTCAAGGGACCTAATGAAGAGTGGTGCACCCAACCCAATGGGTTTGGGTCAGCCCAATTGGCCCCAAGGCCAAACCCAACCCCATGGGTTAAATTAGCTCATTCCAAATCCCTCTTCCACTCAATTCAAGCACATGGGAGGTTGGCAACCCACTCAAGGCCTCAAACCAACCATGTGCCAACTAAAAATGGATCAAACAACCTTCCCATTATGGTCTATTGGATCAAAATGGCAAAGAATCTTATGACCATCTGATCCTTTAAGGGGGAGATATACTCCCCCTAATTCAATTCAAAAACCATCATTCCTCAATTCGATCAAGACCTAGAGAGTGTTAGGAAAGATCAGAGAGCCTTCCTAAGCATTCTTACAGGGATTTGAACTTGAGATTTCTCAGTTTTCTCCATTAGAAAATAGGGGAGCTAATTTAAAATTCTAACTTTCTTCACACTAAAAACCATTCTAATTCCTCTTGCATGCTTCCTCTAAGGATCAATTCAGCACACTCAAGCTTCCACTTGACTCCCCACAACAAGGAGAGGAGAAATTGGATCAAATCGCATGAGATTTGAAGTGGTGTCAGTCCATAGAGAAATCCACTCAACCCCAAGGCCTAAGAATTTGAACAGGGCTTCTTCTCCACTAAACAAAGCTACCTCATCGATCTCGAGCATCGGTGATCACTTCTGGTGAGGTATGGAATTTTCCAACCACCCAGCATAGGAGGTGTTGGTCTTTTGTAAAAATAATTTTTAATTCATGCAAATTACACGATTGGATGTGTTCCTTATTAGATTTAGATGGTGTGGGTAAAATTTTGTTTCAATCTGAGCTCAATCAAGCTCAGATCTTCCCCTAGTTCATGGACGATCTTTATTAATCTAAGGGGAAGAACTAGGGTGATCTTGGTCATCCATTCATATGTTTTGGATGGGCGACTGAGATTATTCCCATGTTTAGAATTTCTTTTATCTCTTTTCAAATCATGAGGAGATCCCTAGCCATTCGATCTTTGATCAGACGATAGAGATCAAAGCGCATCCCACCACCACGCTACCACTTGATGTGATGTATAAGTATGCTCAGGCGACGTGTAAAGCACGCCACGCAACTTTTGAGGGATTAGTTAGGATTCTTAATTAATGCTAATTAATCTATGGATCTTCTAAAATTTATATCTCTATCAATAAAATTCAAAAAAATATGAAATAAATTTCTATGGAAAGATACTTCAACCTAGAAAATTTTAAAAATAATTTTGATGGATTTTAAATAATGTTTTTCTATGATTTTAGGTTTTAATGAAAATTTTATTTTGCTAATTACCTCTTAATTAAGCCTCGGGTTAATCCCAAACTTTTTGGGTATATTTTACAAGATGATTTCTACCTCTCTTAATTTTCTTGGGATTTATTGAAGGCTTAATTTGGGGAATTGTATATGGGTTTCCTAATTACTCCCTTAACCTAATTAAGGATAATTAAGGTGTGATTAGTGGTTTTAATCCATGATTAGAGTTTATTAAGGTTAGATCCAATAGATAAGAGGTTTAAGAAATAATTTTGTAGCATTTCCCCTAAGCTATTCCCTAAATCCCATTTTCTTTCCTTAATCTTCTCTTAATTAAGTGTTAATTCATTAATTATCCATTTAAATTAATTTCTAAAAATTCTAAAAATTTCTAGAACTTAATTAATATACTTAGGGTAGATGCTTAGCTATTGAATAGCCTAAGTTCGATTAAGGAAATCAAATCCCAATTCATATGTGTGAAAGGGTGTTTTGAAATTACATAAGCTAAACCCCTTTGCTTAATTAACCATTAATTATGAGCCAAATTGCATTAGGCCTTTTTCTTATTAGGTGCATTACAAATTTAAATTCCTTGTGAGTTTTTATGTCATCTCATTGGCCCATAATTATTTGGTTAACTATGTTAAGGTGGTGTAGGTAAGGTTTAATTAAGTTACTTAATTAATACCTTAATCTAATTAATACATAAAAATAAATATAATCATCTAAAAATTAAACAAAAATATCAAACATATGTGGGAATGTGTTAGGAATAGAAAACTCAACTCACCTTTTCAAAATTAAATCAAACTTCAAACTAAATAAAAATCACTTTGAATACACTTTGATTTATTTTAAACTTTCTTATTCTACAAGAATGTCTTTAGGATTTAATTAAAGTGAATTTTTTTACATGCTTTCATTGCTTTGAGTCTTTCCCCAACATGTTAAATTTCTATGTCATGTGGTTTCATGTATTCATATTTTTCAAATTCAAGTTTAAAATGAAATTGTTTACTTTATGTCAAATTTGCATGTGTTGGCTAAATTAGAAATATTAGTGGCTATTATCACTAATAAATTCAACTTATTTCCAAAACATATAAATCAAGTATCAAATCTGAAAGTATGCAACTTATATTTTAATTATGAGCATGCATGTGAAAGAATATAAAGGTGTGTTGAGCATAAGTTTCTCCTCTCTTTTATGTTAGCATAGTTTTGGATAGGAGTTGGTAAGATGTATGGTTCATTTGAAAAGAACCTAACACATATGAAATTCCATATCCTATTCATCTCTATGCTACCACTTAAGAAGGGTTACCTATACTAGCACACATAAATTGCATAAACAAAAATGAATTAACTAATACAATTTTGCATTCTTTCCTCCATTTCATTTATTTATACACATGTATTTAAGGAAAGTGGTATATTAGTTTGGACAACCTTGAGGTTGTGAGGCTTTAAGTAGCCCTAAGTAGGTCTTGTACCTTACACCTCTGGTTAACAATGGTGCTGTACTCACTTATGCCTTTCTTACTTTCATGTGTGTATGTGAAAATTTGGATACAGAAACTCTTTTCTACTTAAAAAAAATCATGCATACTAAACTTCTAAATTTCCTCAAATAGATTACTTAGCATGCATCATAAAGTGTGTTAAATGTTCTCAATTGTATGTATAGATATGCTTAGGATTGACTCATATGCATGTTATACATGTTGGGAAAGAAATGAAGTGATGTGTGTTTTGTAAATATGGTTCATTTTGTTTAATCTTAAAATGCCTTTCTTTTTGAATAGGTTTGTTTAGAGTTCATCTAAACTTATGATTAATTAAAATACTTAATCAAAACAATCACTAAAGAAAACTAAAATGTGAACATACTTTAAAAATTACTTAGGTTAAGGAAAAAAGAGAAGTTCTCTTCTCTTTCCCTCTCTTCATAACTTAGTAATTAATTATAGGATTCACTTGAACCAAATCAAAACAAGAAATAAAATCAACCTAAGATAACTAAACAACTTACATGAAACCCTCCTCTAAGTTGAACATGTTTTAACACTTAGAAAATTTGAACCTAAACCCATAGCATCATAATACACAAACCTTCAAAGCACACACATTAGCCTATGTCACCATTTCTAGCTTTAGGTAGGTGCATTGGTGTTTCATTTTATTTTGTGATATATGTTTTAGACTAGATGTTAGGGTGCATGCTCATAGAATGAATGGTAGGACTCTCTTAGTCTATTATTATTTTCTATAAGGGATGCTATCATAAATAAAAATATAAATGCTTTTGCTTGCATGTGCTTTATACCTCTAAGCATATTCCAATAAATCAGGTAGACTTAGTCACCTATGTTTGGGGTGATAAGTCTACTATACATGCTTGGGATTTGTTTGGTTTTTTTTAGCTAACCATTATTTTGTAGGTGTTAGTTAGATTTCCACTTTTTATTTTCATGTAAATTTGTGTTATTAGGATTTTGGAATAATTTTATGGGGATTATGATGAACATTGGTCATAAGATCCTATCTTATGCACCATGTGAAGCCTTGAAGCATCCACCTTCCAACCATCCAAAAGAAGGAATCAAAGAAAGAAAAGAAAAAGAAGAAGAGGAAAGAGGAAAGAAGAATGAAGCATGAAGACCGCCATAACAATGGATTCCTTGCTTAATTGTAATTTAATTTGTTTGTAATCCGAATTATATAAGGGTAGAGCTTGGCTACCCAATTTGATATTTTTGGGTTTGTGCTATGGTTCCTGACCACAACGGCCTTTTATTCTTTTTACGATTAGCTTTATAGATTGATTGATGATTTATTTAGCTTATGCATTAAGTGGCATGCTTTTCCTAGTTTCTTCCCTGCTTTATGTATAGCCTGGATGTGGATTAGACTCTTTAGAAAAAAATAAATCTTTTACCAAACCTGACAACTCAAATTAAAAATAAGGAACTCATAACCTCACCTAAAGCTTAGGTTTAAATCAAGATAAAAGAATTAGCAACCCCTTAGTTGGATGAGTACTTCTTTTACAATATCATGCACAACAACATCTTATTTCACTCTTGATTGGAGTGCTTTCACCTTTGCTAGAGAAACTTGGCTTGACCTTTAAGTGCCATTGTGGAAACTCACCTCCTTCCATCTCGCTGATTTTTGCCAATAACTTTATTTCTCATGCATTAGGCATATGAATCCTATTAGCCTGAGTCAAACATAATTGTCTAAAAATAAAAATAAAATGTAATTTGAATTGCATTAGATTTTGGTCATTTGAAGCATGCCCTTTACATGATCTAGTCTCTTTAGGGAGTGAGTTTAAAGACTTAGTCTCTTTGTAAATAAATAATAGCCTAGCTATCTTGCATAAGCATAATGACTTGCCTACATGTTTTTAAAATCATAGGAAGAGTTAGTTGGCTGCCACCCCAAGGTGGTTGTAAGCCTAAGATGTCGGGTGCTTTGTCCTCTCTTGTGGAGGCAAAAAAATTACCCATTTTTGCCTTAGATTTAGGTTCTACTTTTAGCCCTCATCGAAGCTCCCTAGATTTAGGTTTTGAAGTTGTTTCTCCCATTTGTGGGCCATAAGCATAATTCTTCACCTCTTAGGAATTTTTTTAATCTTGTGTTAAGGAATCATAAGTCCTTGATTTCTAATGAAAAATTCAACTCAAATAAATTATATCATTTTTAAAAATGTAAAGCCTATCTATAGGATAGTTTGAGATTGCTCACTAAATTTCTAGACATCATGGGCATCTCCTACTTATCTTCCATTTTTGGCTTCAATAATAACTCCCTCTCTTTGATCAATCCCATTTGATCTTCAAAAATGAAATAATTGATTGATAGTCCTTTCCTATTCAAATATTTGAAAATAATGATCATTTACCTTAATCGAGAGTTTTCCTAAGGAATCACCATTCTTTAGGATGTAATTAACTATGGGCTCTTGCCCCTGTAGGGAACTTAATGAACTCAATTTAAAATAAACCCTTCTTTATATTTCCATGTAAAGTAGGGGAAGAATCTCTGGTACATATGCAGACCCATCATCCTTAGGAGTCTTTATTGAGGTGATTAGGTCCATTAAAGGGTAGTGACTTCTATCTCTCAAGGTAGTACACTATTTCCTTGATGACATACCCGATCACCTGAATAAGTACATCTGCAGATCTACGTGGCATCTTAAAAAGATGAATTTCTATATAGTTGTCTCTTTCATTTCTCCCCACAGATTTGAAGGCGACTCGCCTCCCATATAGAAAAGTTTCACCACAGATTTTTCTGGCGACTCCATTGGGGATGGTTCCTCTCTCCATCTTTTTTCAATGATCATTGTCTTTGAGTATTGATAATAGGTTTGTACTTTGGTTTGAATCCAAGACTATGTTTCTTTCTATTGGCACTTAACTTATTTTATTCTTATGATTGAGTTAGCCAACATCTTTATGTTTTAGGACCGCACTCCATGTTGGTCTTAAAACCCCCGTTGGGTTCTCGAATGGGTAAAAATGAAAGATCTAAATAAAAAAGAAAACATTTTAAATACTTCCTCCTTATCATTTACATGATAAGGAAAGGTTCATCCTAAAATAATGAAGATAAGATAAATTTTCCATAAGAACTTTGCTTTTCAAAAAGCACCTTTTCAAAAATGCACTTAATAAAATATTTTCCACAAAAATTTATCACCCTCATTTAACAATTCCCATAATTGTTACATGTAGGGATTTTCAAAAATAAAACTAACAACATTTTCCAAAAGCACAAATGAACATCTTCCTTCAAATTCATTTTGAGGAGATTTCATTTTTGAAATAAAATAAACAATCATCTTTCCAAACAAATCAAAATCATAAATAAAGGTTTTCAAAAAGCATACATGAATCTTCCCATTCAATATATTCACACATATTCGATGGAAGTTTCATTTTCAAATAAAACTAAACTTTTCAAAAATACACATGAACACCTTCATTTAATATACTCAAATTTATTAAATGAAGATTTCATTCCCAATTAAAAATAAATATCATTTGGAAATCCCACTTAAACATATCCCACATATGATTAAGTTGGAATTCCTCTCTTTCAAAAGCAATAATCACACATAAAATAAAATTTTCACATTTTCAAAAATAAGATTGATCTCCATTCTACATACCCTAATTTGTTGAATGGAAGTCCTCATTTTCAAAAAACTTAAAACTTAAACAATCACATTTTTAAAATTCTAAACATATATAGAACTTCATTTAACATATCCAAATTTGTTAATAGAAGTCTCCAAATCCAAAATCTAAAAATTTTTTAAAACACTTTTGAAACTTCATTTAACATACCCAAATTTGTTAAGTGAAATTTCCAAATTCATAATTTAAAATTTTAAAACACATTTGGAACTTCATTTAGCATACTCAAATTTGCTAAGTGAAGTTTCCAAATCCAAAATCAAAAATCAACAATCATATTTCAAAAATTTTCAAACAACTCTTTGGAACCTCATTTAGCATACTCAAATTTTCTAAGTGAAGTTTCCAAGGTCAAAACCAAAAATTCTCAAACACCTTTGGAGCTTCTTTCCTTAGAATACCAAATTTGTTAAGGAGAAGTTTCCATTTTCAAAACTAAAATAAATCAAAATTTTTGAACACACCATTTGGAGTTTCATTTAGCATACCCAAATTTGCTAAGTGAAATTTCCATTTCACAAAACCAAGTGGGACTTCATCTTTAGCATACCAAATTTACTAAAGTTAAATCTCCACTTTTAAAACACATCAAAACAAATGAAACACTTAGGATTTCCTCAGCATACCTAAATTTGCTAAGGATCCTACCTTTTCAAAGATCAAAATATCAAAACAAGAATGAAACACTTAGGATTTTCTTAGCATACTTAAATTTGCTAAGAATCCTATTTTCAAAAATCAAACAAAACACACTTGGGTTCTTCACTTAGCATACCTAAATTTGCTAAGTAAGAATTCCAAATTTTCCAAAATCAAAATAAAAAAATTTACAAAAAGAAATAATTACTTTCTTCTAATATTTCACTTAGCATACCTAAATTTGCTAAGTATAATTCCAAAATCACTAAACAAAAGAAAAATCAATGGACCCATACTTTAACATACCCAAATTTGTTAAAGGAAAGGGTCCTCAAATCAAAAATTCAAGTTCAAACAAACATGAACCTATGGAAGCATCCTTATCAAAAAATTTGAATTCATATTTCAACATACCCAAATTTGTTGAAGTTGGATTCATATTCAAAATTCCTCTTTCAATCAATCTTCTCAAATCCATTTGAACCCCACTTAATACTTCCAAGCTATTGGATGTGGGTTCAAATTTTCAAGTTCAAAAATTCAAAAATCTATAAAGATAGAAATCTAATACAAACACATTTCTCATTGCAGATTCTTAGAGTGAGCATCAGTGGCACTTCAATTTCATTATCTTACAATTGTTGAAATGGCCAGTTCTCAGAAGTTCATTTTTACATTCCCCCATGGTATGGATCTAGCTTTGGATCAATCCAACTTCCCTCATCTAGACCATACGCATCTGATTCACTTTGGTAGGGGATTCGAGGGAGCCAGGATTACTTGTGAGGGCACTCCCCTCATTTAGTGGGGACCGGTGGCCGGGTAGCGGTCATCGATTGACTTACCCTCGACGATATCTCCCGAAGAGGAAAGTGGCGGAAGTACCATAGGCTTCAATTATATTAGTGACAGTAGTGCAACCAGTACCAGCCCCGATTGTAGTATGCCCAAGAGTTTCTCAAGCTTACCTAGTGAGGGCTAATACCATCTCATATGTACCCTCTAAGGGTAAGGCTCCCCTGGTCTCAGGGCTTGCCTCCCCAACATTTGAGTGTGGGTCTAGCTCGCACTCCTCCCATCCTACATGTACACAGTGTAAGAATAAGAACCGCATGATCAAGTGGTACCACACGAGGATCGCTGGGGAGTTAGAGGCAACAACCCATTCAACTGTCGAGGAGTTCCTTGTTGTTACTTCACCACTAGTTATAGAAAACTAGTTACATCCTCTCTTTAGATTAGACAAAGTAGTTATTAGTAGGATCTGTTCATCACCTCCTCCAGTGGTGCATTATCAGCCAACAGTTTCAAAAGGTAGGAGGTCGTATGCCGGCCTCTGATCTGTCTTATGCCAAGTAGGTGGACCATATAGATGCTCAGAGTTTGAAACATAGTTTGATCTTTGATCCATCATCCCCCATAGCGTGGTGAAGCAGACTCGCCAAGAGAGGGCCTGAGAGGCCTATATAACATATATTACTAGCAGGGAGAGGCGGAGGTTCAGCCGTCAGTCGGTAGCCTCCGCTCTGATTGATTTTCTAGCTTGGCGCACTACCCACGCCGACCATATTGATAGTATCCTCCTCACTAGGACTAGTCATCATAGGAGGATAGCTCCTATGCATAGAGAGTTGGTGGTGTCTCCTCCCCATCTCTCTACCCCTCATCCGACATCGCTAGTTTATGTTACGGCATCACTTATTCCATCTAAGGCCATGAAGGCCATGTCCATAGAAAAATGCACCCCATTGGTAATCTGGCTATGGCCAAGGGATCCTACCCATTCTACACCACCCATTGTGGTAGGTTCAAGCTCTCCTGGTTAACCTTCTACTCCAGTGGTGGTACGGAAGGAGTGGCGACCCCAAAGCATCGTGGTCATCCCTTCACCAACTCTGCCCATATTGGAGATGGTGAGATTTTAGATATTTCAGATGATCCCAATCAAGTGGTAGTGGAACATCCTAGGATTGTTACCCCTCTCATAGCCACTAACAGTCAGGAGTGTCTTCATCTAGTGAGTACAGTCCACAAATGGTTAACTCTCTAGTGACAGGTTAGGTCTGGTGCCTCTCAGTACACAATAGTGATCACACCAGTTAGCCTAGACTATTTGTACCTGCTCAAATGGATCATTCTTTAGATTAGATTGTTGCACATTATTTCATAGAGAAGAAGGAAATCTTGGGTATGATTGGTTGGATGAAGAGAAAGTCAGCTTCAATCCCAACAAAGATGACTTATTAGGGGACTCAGTTGGAGTCTGCATGGTTGACATAAGAGAATCTCTTCTTAGGAAACAACAAGCCATGGAAGATGATAAGGTTGATCAAGAAGACACCGTAGAATCATCCCAACACCTCCGACATCAGTTGAGGCAGAAGGATGAGCAAATTGATAGGATTAGCATGTCAGTTACAGGACTTATTAGCAGCAATTTCATTGCTTCAGAAATAAGCCCCTTTAGTTCATCCTTCTATAGTCGATGTCAGTTAGCCTGAGTTAGTGCATTTCTTGGACCTAGGAAAGACTCTACCTCCCGCTGAGCAAGGTAGCACTAGCCTGTATAGGAAGGAAGTGGAAAATACCTCCATACAAGAAAATGATATAAAATTCATGGTTGAGCAACAGGTGAAGGAAGCTTTGGCTCAAGCCTGGGGAGGATCATCAATTACAAAGGGTAGACCCTACCTAGAGGAATTCGATGCTATCCAATATCCCAAGGGTTTCATGCCTCCTTTCTTTAAAAGCTTTGATGGCAGTGGAAACCCAAGACTGCACATAACACATTTCAAGGCCAATTATTGTAACACAGGTGGTAGGGATGCTTTACTTTTCTGCCTTTTCATTAGTAGCCTAGTGGGTATTTCTTTCAATTGGTATAATGAACTACCCAATGGTCCAGTAAAGACATTTGCTGAGTTAGAGCAACTTTTCAACAAGAGATTTGCTAGAGCTCCCCAAAGGATTACTGTAGGTGATCTTGTTGTAGCACAACAGCACCCCGGTGAGTTCCTTATTGATTGTATTCTCTGATGGTGTAACTTGAGTATGAAGTGTGAACTACAGCTATCTGAACAACATGTCATTGAGATTCTCTTGAAGAATATCCATGGCCTGATAGCCTTCATGCTTAAGGGCTTCACTATCAAGACATTTGAGAAACTAATCAATAAAGTGGCTAGTCTACAATGAGAGGCCAAACAGTTGCCTTTGCAAGATCAGTTGCCTAAGCAAAAGCCGCAAAAGGTCTATGAGAAGAGTCTAGAAGTAGTAGTAGCAGTTGATTAGGGTAAGCAGCCAGGTAGAGATTAGTCTGAGAGACCAAGTCCTCAGCAGCCTCCACCTCCTTTGCCACCATCGAGGTAGCCCTACTAGCCTCCACCATAGCCTCCACATCTAGCATAGCAACTACCTCAGCCATACCACCAACAGCAGCATGCATACCCACCGCCAGGTAGCTATGGTCCACCTACTCTTTTAGATAAGTTAAAAAAACTTATTCTTTTAAGAGGGAGGTAATCAGGAAAATCTTTAAAAATCTCTTAGAAAAACTTAATTTTTAGCTATTCGAGCCTAGGAGACTGGACAAAGTTGGCAAAAGTGATGATCCAAACTTTGGCCCTTACGACCGTATGCTAGGCTATGTTTTGGAAGATTGCTTCACATTCAAGGACTAGCTTGAACACAGTTTCAAGGCCGGTGTTATAGTTATCCCAAAGGAATACCTTGTGGAACAACCTTCCAGTTCCATTAGGGTAATCCCTGGGGATACATGTGATCTTACCAAAACTAAAGAAGGTTGGGATATTTCTCTATCTAAAACCTCTAAAAAGTTCATCCAAAAGATCAAGAAGCTTTCCTTGTGTGCGAGTAGCTCAAACCTCCAACACCAAGGAAGGTTTGCAAGTTTCCGCTAACTCTAAAAAAGGGGAGCTCAAGAAGAAGAAGATGTGTCACCTAGGATAGCCCCTTATACAACCACCATGTCCATCTCCATTAGTTGTAGCTTCCACATCAGTTACTTCTTATATTTCAACTAGCTCTTCTATTTCTTCTACTAGTATAACTCTTGTATCAGCGGATAAGGGCATCAAATCCCTTACTCCACTCACTGTACTTGACTCTACTTTATACCTCAAAATAATTCCAAGAAATTGAAGAATAAAGCAAGATTAAATTACATCGATGTCACTTCTGATGGGTTGTATCTTTTATTCCTAATGATAACTCTTCAAGTCTAAATAACTATAATAATTCTGATCTTCCTCTTTATTATTCAGAGTTAGACTTTCCAACTCTGAATACTACGGGTTCACCTATTATGATAATCTTGGAATCAACTAATTATGAGGGTCCCATAGGTGAAGCTGTAGGTGAACCTGATGTGCAAGTAGAACCTTCCATTACCCTGCCTCAAGAGATCACCGAAGTCAACCTCTATAGTGGCAAGGTTCTACCTCCTAAGGCAACACCTCAAGATAGAGGGAAACAAGTCATTAGTAATAAAGATTAAGAAGCTGTTCCACAGGATGCTCCACCTTTGGATATGCTTTTGGAAGACCAGCCAAAGGTGGACTACAACCTCCTTTTTCATTTAAGAAAGTTGTCATCTAAGCTAAGCATATATGATGCCCTTGTCTTATCCAAAGATATGAGGGAATCACTAATCAAGGCTCTCCTTGATCCTAAAATATGCTTAGCTCAACTGACCGCTATAGGTGAGGAAGCGCATTATGCAAAAGAAGCCCAAAGGATCACCTTCATAGATGAAGACCTTCTTTTGGGGACTTGGAGCACAACCCTCCCCTCTACATCATAGTTGACATAGACAAGTTCAGACACACTAGGGTTCTCATGGATTTAGGTGCATCGATGAACATTATGAGTCTAAAGACCCTTGCCTATTTGAAGATCAATATCTCTACACTCCGAGGAGAAAGGATGATGTTGAGAGGATTCAATGATCAAGGTGAGCGGACTTTAGGTTCTATAGTGTTACCTTTGGAGATAAGTGATTGGAAGACTGAAGCCAAGTTTTACATCATTGATTCGAATACTTCATTCATTGCTTTGCTTGGTAGGCCTTGGATACATCAGAACAAGATTGTTCCATCCTCCCTTCATCAGTCTCATGTTTAGAAAAGATGGAATTAAATACCGTATCAATGGAGACAAAAAGCCATTTTTAGTTAGAGAAGTTGAGATTTATGAGAATGTGAACTACTATCTTCCTCAAAACACCCTTTCTCATGAACTTGGACAAAATTTAAATGCAAATACAAAATGAAAAGATAATGAAGCAAAAGAAAAGATAAAATAAAATGAAAGAAAAAGAAAAGTCCAAGTGAACAAGAAAGGGGAATTGAAGAAGAAATAGATCTGCATATCACATTCCACCCATAGTTCATTCCATCATATGGATATGTGGGTAGGATGGCTCAACCTCCACCAGGCAGAGGCAGAAGTAGAAATAGAGGCAATTCCAGAGGGGAGAGACCCCCTAGTTTGCCTTTAGCCAATAGAGGTCGTGTTCCAGTTCTTAGGAGTACCCCTAGTATTCACATAGACTTGGAATCCATCTCGGAGGATGAGTCTAATATGATTAGTGTACCAACCAACCCCTCTCAGTGGGTTCCAATGAAGGTGACTTTCGATCCAGAAAGAGACGAAGACCAAGCTTCCAAGCAAAGCAAAGTATTTGAATTTGGTTAAGTGAAACTATTAGGCAACAGTTGGGAACCTTACTCTTACCTCACTTACATCTCAAAAAGTTGAAGGTTTAGTAGTTAAGGAAGTCCCTAAGTCTTTCAGTGACTTGAAGCAGAAGAATTCTTTTTGGGATCATCATCCTTAAGCCCTGAAGTTGATGTAGAGCTTGAGGAGGATACTTTTAAGGAATTAATGGAATTATCTTTTGATTTTTACTTGCCTTGTGTTCAAAATCTTATACAGAAAGGTTTAGTTCTTCACAGATAGTCCAAGCATAGGTTAGAATACTTCAAGAAGCTATGGAACAATATAAATAGAGAAGCACAATCAAGTGTAGGACTAGGATTTGGTATAGTGGGTCTAGTCGATGACGAAGATTATTGCTTA
Source organism: Cymbidium sinense (assembly GCA_021442155.1). NCBI lineage: Eukaryota > Viridiplantae > Streptophyta > Magnoliopsida > Asparagales > Orchidaceae > Cymbidium > Cymbidium sinense. Next base: position 325,185,831 of record CM038214.1, on the reverse strand, counting down.
GTTGTTACTAATCATTTCGAACTTGATAGTTCCTTCTCACACATCCCCAACTCTTATGAGAATGTGTGTTTAGAAACCTTATATGATCTAGATGATCTCCAAGTCAAATAGGCACCACCAAAATTTGAAGAGGAGATTCATTCAACAATAGGAAAGCTTAAAGAAATCAATCTCAAGACAGAAGAAAATCCACGCTTGACATACATTAGTTCATTATTGAATGAAGAAGAAACCAATGACTTTGTTAGGCTATTGACTAAGTTTAAAGACTGCTTTGCATGGAGTTATGAAGAGATGCCCAAATTATCTTAAGACGTAGTAGTCCACATGCTAGCAATAGACCATAATGCTACCCCTATTAAGCAAGCTCCTAGATGGATGCGATTAGAAATCGAACAATAGGTCATTTCTGAAGTCAAGAAATTGATCGATGCTAGTTTTATTAGGGAAAAAAATATCCTACATGGTTAGCTAGTGTCGTTCTAGTTAAGAAGAAGAATGGACAAATTCACATTTGTGTCGATTTTAGGGACTTAAACAAGGTATGTCCTAAGGATGAGTTTCCTCTTCCTATACCAGAATTAATGTTGGACATTCCCTCATCTCATGCAGTCTACTCTTTCATGGATGGATCATTTGGCTATAACCAAATCAAGATGTATCCTAAAGATGAAAGAAACATTGCTTTATGAACCCTAATCAAAATCTTCTATTATAGGGTCATGCCTTTTGGCCTTAAAAATGTTGGTGCTACATAACAACGGGCCATGACTCAGATTTTCAATGAACTCATCCATCATCAGGTTGAGTGTTACGTTAATGATCTAGTAGTCAAGAGCAGAGAAAAGGAAGACCACATCTTTGACTTGAGAGTAGTTTTTGAATGATTAAGACAATAGAACCTCAAAATGAATCGCCTAAAGTGTGCATCCAGAGTAACTTCATAGAAATTCCTTGAGTTTATTATTTGACATCAGGGAATAAAAAAGATCCTGAAAAGATTAAAACTATATTAGAAATGCCACCTCCTAAGAGTTTAACTGAACTTAGATCCTTTCAATAATGGCTGGTGTATCTAAGGTGCTTTATCTCAAACCTATCAGGGAGATGCAAGCCATTCTCAGTACTTGTCAAAAAGGATGTCAAGTTCAAGTGGGATGCCAAGTGCCAACATACTTTCGAAGACATCAAAGAGTATTTGGTGAAGCCGCCAGTTCTAGCAACCCTTATCCTGGGCAGGCCACTCATCCTTTATAATACTGCATTGGATTACTCTCTTGGTGCTCTGTTGTCCCAAGATAATGACGAAGGGAAGGAGAGCACACTCTACTACCTCAGCCGTTGTTTGATCCTTGCTAAAGCAAACTATCCACCTATTGAGAAACATTGCCTAGCTTTGATCTTTGCATCTCAGAAGCAATGACACTATATGCTTTCTCATAAGGTGAACTTGATCTCTAGAATGAATCCACTATAATATCTCATGGCACGGCCAATGCTATCTAGAAGTTTGGCTCGTTGGTCCATGATACTTTTGCATTTTGATATCACATTTGTACCCCTTCATGCGGTAAAAGGATAGGCACTGAAGGATTTCTTAGCAGCACACCCACTTCTTGCTAACTCTCCGCTTAGTGACGATCTCCCCAATGAATAAATCATGAACTTAGGGGAGGCCAGGAACCACTGGTGGGAGATGTATTTTGATGGTGCTTCTTCTTTTCTTAAAGGTGAAGCACCACAATCTATTCTCCCAGGAAAGGCAGGGGTAAAAATAGTTCTTCTAACTCTAAACCTTGATGTGATGAGATTCTCATACTATCTATCCAACCCCTGCACCAACAATGAAGCTGAGTATGAGGCTTTGATTACTGGTCTAGAGTTAGCTATCACTATCAGTGTCAAGAGCATCAACATCTTTGGGAATTCTCAATTGATCATCAACCAGATTGTCGGGTCTTACTAGGTTCTCAAACCCAAGCTTCATCATTACTCTGAGTATACCATGAAGCTATTTGCCCAAATTCTCAAAGTCACCATCTACAAGGTTCCCCGAGCAGAGAACACAGTAGTAGATGCCTTGGCCAAACTTGCCAAAGAGTTGGTATATCCGAGAGATGAGTCCATTTCAGTAAGGATTCAAAATAGATAAGTCCTATCCCTTATTGATGCTGAACTCATTGGAAGATTTTCTCTGGAAGGGGAGGTTGCCATTGCTAAAATGGACAAGGAGCTGAATTGGAGGCAACCATTCATAGATTACTTGAACACTGACAAACTACCTTAATAAAAGTCATAAGCCCATCAGGTGAAATAGAGAGCTCTCTCCTATGCTCTTGTTGATGGCACCCTGTACTGTCAGCCCTTTGACCAAATGTGGTTGTGCTTTTTAGAAGAATATTAAGCCCATGGCATTATAATCGAGGTACACTCAGGTCTATGTGGAGGACATCAATCCTATTCAAATATGAAGATGAAGATCAAGCAACTTGGATATTATTGGCCTTCGATGATTACAGATTGCATGGATGTAGCTAAGAGTGCCATCAATGTTATGTGCACGGTGTGGTCCTCCACCAGCCATCCAACATTCTACACCTTACATTGGCCTCATGGCCATTTGAGTGTTGGGGTACTGACATTGTAGGTCTAATCGATCCTCCTTCTTCCAAGGGGCATCGATTCATCTTAGTTGCCACCGACTACTTTTCCAAGTGGGCGGAAGCCATCCCACTCAGAGAGGTCATAACTCAGCATATGCTTTAATTTTATAAGAATCATATCATATATAGGTTCATGGTGCCTTGATGAATTATATCTGATAATGGTATTATATTCAAAAGCACAAAGATCAATAGCTTCACCAGAACACACAGAATAGATTGGAGATACTCCACCATCTACTACCCTAGAGAAAATGGCTTAGCAAAAGCATTCAATAAAACTTTCATCTAGATACTGAAAAGGACTCTTGATGATAACAAATGATAGTGGAACGAGCAGTTAGTTGAAGCTTTATGGGCCTACCGCTCCACATACCAGACTCCAACTTAGTCTACCCCATTTTCCTTAGTGTATGGATCTGAAGTTGGGTAACAAGATCAGTACAGAGCAGAATGCAAAGTTACAGTTAGAAGAGCTCGAAGGTTTGGAGTATGGTCGCCTACGGGCTTGCCAGAACCTCGAGTTGTACAAAGCCAAAATGATTCAAGCTCACAACAAGTTGGTTGGCCCTAGGTCTTTCTGAGTAGGAGAACTTTTGTTAGTCCTAAGGAGACCAATTATTGCCCGTCAAAAATGGGAGGCAAGTTTGAACACACTTAGGAAGGCCCATATGTCATTGAGAAGGACTACCAAGGAGGATCTTATCAGCTTATTGATTGTAAAGGGGAACACCTGATGCTTCTAATTAATGGACTCTATCTAAAGAAAAATTACCCATGAAATAAATCATGTCTGAAAATAATTATTAATAAAAAGAATAAAAATCTGATTCCATTCATCAAATCTTCTCTTCATTCGAAGCATTGTTTGCTTGTCTTGTGAATCTGACGTGAAATGTTTAGGGTAGCTGTAAGAGTCCCCTAGTGTCATCCTATCCCTCTTTCACAACACAAATATAATCTCTTGATGCATTTAGAATAGGTGTAGGAGAACCCGAGAGGCATCCTATTTTGATTAGCATAACTAAGTTAGATGCGAGAGAACCCAAGCGACATCCTTTCTTAGTGGAAAACCTTTTTTGCCATCCATGAAAATATTTCATCAAACCCCTAGTGTGTTTAAGGTAGGTGTAAGAGTCCCCCAAAGGTGTCTGATTCCTTTTAACACATGCACAACAACAAACCCAAATCTTTTGTCTCAAGCTATTTGATGTGGGAGCAAGCCCCCTGTGGCATTGACTCATTAACTTCTCTAGGTTGGGTCTACATGCTACATCACTAGTATGTCACCCCAGTGATCATTTATTGGAAGATGTGAGTCCCCATACTTTCTTCCTAACTTGACCATTGAAAACCAATGAGTGCCTTATTAGTATAGTAGCCTTCATTGCCCAGCCAGTAAGCTTATTGACTTCATTTAAGAAGATGTGAGTCCTCATGCTATCTTCTTGAACTAGCCGTCATGCTCTAACTAGGTCGAGTATAGTTGAGGTTCAGGATAAATCCCCCAAAGTCTCCTTTTCTCTTGACTACTTTTGAGTTGATCTAATTCCCCTAGTGGCATTCACTCAGTAGTCACCCTAGGTTAGATAGCACCTATCTAGCCAAAGATAAACTATCCCAACAGTCAATTCCACTATAAGAGGATGTGAGTCCCCGAGCTTTCTTCCTAAGCTAATTATTGTAAATTGATGGGCACTTTAGGTTGGTTGATATTCACTATGCTGACAATGACTCACCCGGTGAGTACACCACTCTTAGCAGATGTGAGTCACTGAGCTTTCTCCTTGAGTTGGACACCGAATACCTATTGATATATGACTAGCCATGTCATCTTCTCCAGGGTGTTGGATTAAGCCCTTAGAGGCCCCATCCCCTGTGAGCACTCTATTTGGATCAAGTCCTTTGTGACCCCACTTAGACACTACCCAGTTTACTTTTGGATTAGACAATTTCCCTTTCCTAGTAGCCACCCATGTGGTTGAAGAATTTGTTCAGTGGATGCATAGATTCTCCCTTAGTTTAGTAAGTTTAAGATAGATCTAGGTTGATATGAGCTCCTTCTCAGTATGATCCCTCACAAACTAATAGAGTCCACACTTAAACAAATAAATAACTAAAATAAACAAAACAAACAAAATTAATTTGCTTGTGGATTAGTAATTCAAGCCCCCAAAGGGCCCTTTTTCCCAAGCATGCATCCTATCTTTATGGCAGTGTCTACAAAACTCCCTATAAGAATTGTCTGACTACCTAAGTTGAGATAAATCCCTAGGTCGGTACTCACTCTGTAGTCTCCCTTAGGTCGGATTCAATCTATTTTACCACAATCAGGTTACCCCAGCAATCATTCCACTTTGAAAGATGTAAGATTATGATGCATTCTTTTTAGCATGATTATGAACCGACGCAGCCTAAGTTAGTTCAATTTATTGCCCAAGCAACCATCACCCAATCTTAATCGATCTTTGATCGGACAACAAAGATCAAAGTGTGTCTCACCACCAACCGCCACTTGATGTGATGTTTAAGTAGTGGGCTCACGGAGTGATGCGTGTAAAGTACACTGACCGCTGCTGCCACGCATCGCGCTATGTGCTGAGGGATTAGTTAGGATTCTTAATTAATGCTAATTAATCTATGGATCTTCTAAAATTCATATCTCTCTCAATAAAATTCAAAAAAATATGAAATAAATTTTTCTGGAAAGATAATTCAACCTAAAATATTTTAAAAATAATTTCAATGGATTTTGATTATGTTTGTCTCTAATTTTAGGCTTTATTAGAAATTTAATTTTGCTAATTAGCTCTTAATTAAGCATATGATTAATTCCAAACTTGACTTTTGCCTCCCAAAATTTTCTTGTAATTTATTGAAGGCTTAATTGGGGGAATTGCATATGGGTTTCCTAATTACTCCCTTAACTTAATATAGGATAATTAAGGTGTGATTAGTAGTTTTAATCTATGATTAAAGTTGATTAAGGTTAGATCCAGTAGATAGGAGGTTTTGAGAATAATTTTGGGGCATTTCCCCTAAGCTATTCACTAAACCCCTATTTTCTTTCCTTAATCTTTTCTTAATTAAGGGTTAATTCATTAATTATACCCCTAATTAATTTCTAAAAATTCTAAAAATTTCTAAAATTTAATTAATCTACTTTAGGTAGATGCTTAGGTGTTGAATAACCTAAGTTCAACAAAGGAAATCAAAACCCAATTCATATGTGTGAAAGGGTGTTTTGAAATTACTTAAGCTAAACCCCTTTGCTTAATTAACCATTAATTATGAGGCAAATTGCATTAGGCCTTTTTCTTAATAGGTGCATTGGAAATTTAAATTCCTTGTGAGTTTTTATGACATCTCATTGGCTCATAATTATTTGGTTAACTATGTTAAGGTGGTGTAGGTATGGTTTTATTAAGTTACTCATTTCATACCTTAACCTAATTAATACATAAAAAGTGAATCTAATCATCTAAAAATTAAATTAAAATATCAAACACATGTGGGAATGGGTTAGGAACAACAAACGCAACTCACATTTTCAAAATTTAATCAAACTTCAAACTAAATAAAAATCACATTGAATACACTTTGATTTATTTTAAACTTTTTTATTCTATAAGATTGTCTTTAGGATTTAATTAAAGTTAATTTGTTTACATGCTTTCATTTCTTTGAGTCTTTCCCCAACATGTTCAATTTATATGTCATGTGGTTTCATGTATTCATATTTTTCAAATTTAAGTTTAAAATAAAATTGTTTACTTTATGTCAAATTTGCATGTGTTGGCTAAAGTAGAAATATGAGTGGCTATTATCACTAATAAATTCAAATTATTTTCAAAACATATAAATCAAGTATCAAATCTGAAAGTATGCTACTTATATTTTGATTATGAGCTTCCATGTGAAAGAGTAGAAAGGTGTGTTTAGCATAAGTTTTTCCTCTCTTTTATGTTAGCATAGTTTTTGATAGGAGTTGGTAAGATGTATGGTTCATTTGAAAAGAACCTAACACTTACCTAATTCTATATCCTATTCATCTCTATGCTACGACTTAAGAAGGGTTACCTATGCTAGCACACATAAATTTTTTAAACAAAAATGAATTAACTAATACAATTTTTGCATTCTTTCCTATCCATTTCATATCTTTTATACACATGTTTGTATTTAGGAAAGTGATATATTAGTCTGAAAAATCCTAAGTTTATGAGGCTTTAAGTAGCCCTAGGTAACTCTTGTACTTTACACCTCTGGTTTACAATGGCGCTGTACTCACATATGGCTTTCTTACTTTCATGTGTGTATGTGAAATTTTGGATAAAGAAACCCTTTTCTACTTAAGAAAAATTATGCATAGTAAACTTCTAAATTTCCTTAAATAGATTACTTAGCATGCATCATAAAGTGTGTTAAATGTTCTCATTTGTATGTATAAATATTCACAGGATTCACTCATTTGCATGTTAAACATGTTGGGAAATAAATGAAGTGATGTGTATTTTGTGAATTTGGTTCATTTTGTTTAATCTTAAAATTCCTTTCTTTTTGAATAGGTTTGTTTAGATTTCATCTAAACGTAGGATTATTTAAAAGACTTAATCAAAACATTCACTAAACAAAACTAAAATGTGAACCTACTTTAGAAATTACTTACGTTAGGGAAGGAAAGAGAAGTTCTCTTCTCTTTACTCTCTTCATAACTTAGTAATTAATTGTAAGATTCACTTGAAATTAATCAAAACATGAAATAAAATCAACCTAAGACAACTAAATAACTTAAATGAAACCCTCCTCTAAGTTGAACATGTTTTCACACTTAGAAAATTTGAGCCTAAAGCCATAGCTAAGCATACCACACAAACCTTCAAAGCACATACATTAGCCTAAGTCACCATTTCTAGCTTTAGAATAGGTCTGTGCATGGTTTGGTATTTTGTTTTATTTTATGATATATGTTTTAGACTGTATGTTAGGGTGTATGCTCATAGAATGAATGGTAGGATGCTCTTAGTCTATCATTATTTTCTGCAGGGGATTGTACTTAAGGGGCGTAATCATAAATAAAAATATAAATGATTTTTCTTGCAGGTGCTTTATACCCCTAAGCATAATCCAATAGGCCAGGTGGATTTAGTCACCTATGTGTGGGGTCATAAGTCCAATATACATGCTTGGGATTTATTTGGTTTGTTTTAGCTAACCTTCATTTTGCAAGTGTTAGTTAGATTTCAACTTTTTCTTTTAATGTAAATTTTTGCAATTAGGATTTTGGAATGACTTTTATGGGAAATAGGATGAGCATTGGTCATAAGATCCTATCTTATACACCATGTGAAGCCTTGGAGCATCTACCTTCTAACCATCCAAAAGAAGGAATCAAAGAAAGAAAAGAAAAAGAAGAAGAAGAAAGAAGAATGAAGGTTGAAGAACCCCATAATAATTTATTCCTTCCTTGATTGTAATTTAATTCATTTGTAATCTAGGTTTTAAAAAGGTAGAGCTCGGCTACCCAATTTGATAATTTCAGGTTTGTGCGGTGGTGCCTGACTACAGTGACCTTTTATTATTTTTACGATTAGATTTATAAATTAATTGATGATTTGTTTAGCTTGTGCATTAAGAAGCATGATTTGCCTAGTTTCTTCCATGCTTTATGTATGGCCTGGATGTGGATTATGCTCTTTAGGGAAAAATAAATCTTTTACCAAACTTAACAACTCAAATTAAAAATAAAGAACTCATAACCTCACCTAAAGCTTAGGTTTAAAATCAAGATAAAAGAATTAGCAACCCCTTACGAGGATGAGTATTTCTTTTGTAGTATCATGCACAACAGCATCTTATTTCACTCTTGATTAGAGGGCTTCCACCTTTTCTATAGAAAGTTGGCTTGACTTTTAGGAGCCATGATGGAAACTGTCCTCCTCCCTTCTCACTGATTTTGGCCAATAACTTTATTTCTCATGCAATAGGCATATGAATCCTATTAGCCTGAGTTAAAAATAATTATCCAAAAATAAAAATAAAATGAAATTTGAATTGCATTAGATTTAGGTCATTTGAAGCATGCCCTTTACATGATCTAATCTCTTTAGGGAGTGAGTTTAAGGCCTAAGTCTCTTTCTAAATAAATAACAGCTTAGATATCTTGCATAAGCATATTGACTTACCTACATGTATTTATAATCATAGGTGGAGTTAGTTGGTGGCCACCCCCAGGTGGTTATAAGTCCAAGTTATGGGGTGGTTTGTCCTCTCTTGTGGAGGTAAACCAATTACCCATTTTTGCCTTAGATTTAGGTTATGCTTTCGACCCTTGCCAAAGCTCCCTAGATTTAGGTTCTAAGATTGCTTCATCCCTTTGTGAGCCATAAGCATAATTCCTCACCTCTTAGGCATTTTCTTAATTTGTGTTAAAGAATCATAAGTCCTAGATTTCTAATGAAAAATTGAACTCAAATAAATTAAATTAATTTTAAAAATGTAAAGCCCAACCATAGGATAGTTTGATATTGTTCACTAGGTTTCCTAGCATCGTGGGCATCTCCTACTTATCTTCCATTTTTGGCTTCAATAATAACTCCCTATCTTTGATAAATCCCATTTTATCTTCAAAAATGATCCAATCGATTGATAGCCCTTTCCTATTTAAATCTTTGAAGACAATGATCATTTATCTTTATCAAGAGTTTTCCTAAGGAATCATCATTCCATAGGATGTAATTAACTATGGGGGCTTGCTCCTGTAGGGAACTTAATGAACCCAGTTTAAAATAAACCCTGCTTTACTTTTCTATGTAAAGTAAGGAAAGAATCTCTGGTACATATGCAGACCCATCATCCTTAGAAGTCTTTATTGAGGTGATTAGATCCATTAATGGGTAGTGACTTCTATCTCTCGAGATAGTACACTATTTTCTTGATGGCATGCCTGATAACCTGAATAAGTACATCTACAGATTTACGTGGCATCCTAAAAAGATGAATTTCTATATGCTTTCCTCTTTCATTTCTCCCCACAGATTTGAAAGTGATTCCCCTCTTATATAGAAATTTTCACCACAGAGATATAGCATAGATTGGAGATATTCTACAATCAACTACTTGAGCATAAATGGCTTAGTAGTCTTCAATTAAACTCTCATCCAAATACTAAAGAATACACTCGACAATAACAAGCGATCGTGGCATTAGCAGTTAGTTGAATCCTTATAGGCCTACCACACCACATATATAACTCCAACTTAGTCTACTCTTTTCTCCTTAGTGTATATGTTCAAAATCATTCTACCATTAGAAGTATAACTCCCATTAGTAAGGATAGCTGTGGGTAGCAAGATCAAAACAAAGGAGAACCCCAAGTTACAGTTGGAAGAGCTTGAAGGTTTGGAAGAGAGATGCCTGCGGGCATGCCAAAACCTCAAGTTGTACAAAGTTAAATAACATTCAAGCTCATAACAAGTTGGTTGATCCTAAAGCTTTTCAAGTATGAGAGCTTATTTTAGTTCTAAGGAGACTGATTGCTGCCCGTCGACATATGGGAGGCAAGTTTGAACCCACTTTGGAAGGACCTTTTGCCATAAAGAAAGCCTACCAAGGAAAATCTTATCAGCTTATTAATCATAAGGGTGAGCACCCAAATCTTCTAATTAATGGGCTCTACTTAAAAAAATATTATAAATCATGTTTAAAGATTATTATATTTAATGAAAATTCCATTTTGAATTCAATCTATTTCATGTTGAAAGTATTCTTGTTTGTGAATCCTCCACGATGTGTTTAGGGTAGGTGTGAGGAACTCGAGCGACGTCCTATCCTTCATCGACACAAGACAAACACAAACTACACACAAACATATAAAATAAACACATATATGTTGTCTCAGGTTACTCTGAGTTGAGGTAATGCCCCTAGTGGCACTCACTCAGTAGTTGTTTTAGGTCGGGCTAACATGCTACCCAGTTAGTGTGTCACCCTAGTGGTCTTCTTGCTTTGGAGGATGTAAGTCTGCTACACTTTCCTTCTTTGGCCATTGGACATCGATGAACGCCTTGTTAGTTTGGTAGGCCTTACTGCATGGCTGGTAAGCTTTCTTCTTGGATTAGCCTTCGTGCACTAGCTGGGTCGAGTATATTTGAGATTTAAGATAACTCCCTTAACTGCTCCTTCCCTCCTGACTGTTTCAAGTCTGGGTCCAGTCCTTCTTCGAGGCTCCATGCTTAGATAGCACCTATCCCATCAATGATAGATTATCCTGATGATCAATTTTCCTTGGAAAGTTGTAAGCCTATACATTTCTTTCAAGGTTGATCGTTGCATATCGACGGGCACCTTAGGTTGGTTAGTTCTCACTATGTTGATGGATACACCACTTATGTTGATGGATACACATTAGGCTCATTGGTTCTCCCACCGTAGGAGACATCACTCATGACAGACGTAAGTCTACTATACTTTCTTCTTGAGTTGGCCACCATACACCTATAGGCTTACTTTTCCTGTGCTTAGGATAATTCCCTTAGCATCACCTCCCCTATAGGCACTATATTTGGATCACATCCTTTATGACCCCATTTAGACACTACCTGGGTTACTAATGAATTGGACAGTTCTCCTTTTCTAGTAACCATCCCTATGGCTGGAGAATCTTTCTTGTGGATGTGCAGATTCTCCCTTGGTCCAGTAAATCTGAGATAGGTCAAAGCTGACATAGCCCCTTCTTAGTGTGGTCCCTCGCACACCAATAGTGTCCATGCAAACATATAAAAAAAATATATTTACTTATGGATAAAGAGGACACCCTTAGTGGTACCCTTTCTAAAGCAGATATCTAATCTTTAGGGTAGTTTCAGCAAAACTCCTTAGCGGAATCGTCTGACTACTCTTGAGTTGATATAAGTCCCCAACAAAATTTACTCAGTAGTCTCCTCTAAGTCAAGTTGATTTGTTGTGCTACCAACAGGTCACCCTAATTGTTATTCCCTACTTTAGAATATGTAAGTCTGCTAGGTGCACAGTCATGGTACACCAAAAGGCAACCACTTAGGTTGACTAGCTTTACCCTGCGACCAGTAGACTATCCCTTTAGATTTGTAAATTTGAGATAAGATAAGTCCATATAACCCTTCTTAGTGTATGCATCATACGCTGACATGGTCCATAAATTAAATCTATCAAAATTGATCTAGCTCACATCCCCAATGGATATGCCCTCAATTCAAAATCAAACTAAACAAAAAAAAACCATATAAAATCACATGAAATTAAGAAAAAAATAATCTTGACTACTTTTGAGTTGACATAAGTCCCCTGTGGCATTCACTCAATAGTCGCCTTAGGTCAGGTTTGATTTTTTATGCATTCAATAGGTCACCTCAGTGGTTGTTCCTCTCTTTTGAATATGTAAGTCTGCTATGCCTTCTTCCTAGCACACAACCGTTGCACACCAAAAGGCAACCCCTTAGGTTGGCTACCTCTATCCCGTAGCTGGTAGACTATCCCTTTGAATTTGTAAACCTGAGGTAGGTCAAGGCTGATATAGCCCCTTTTTAGTGGGTCCATTGTACACCGATCAGGTCCATGCATTAACTCAGATTAAATTAAACCCAATCTAATTTCCCCAATGGAGTTGAATCACACCCTTCTCCCTAGTGGAGCCCCAAATCATATATAAATAAGTCAAGCAAACAAATCAAATTCAAAACCAACCTCCCTAGTGGAGCCAAATTAAACTAACTCCCCCTATAGAGTCTAAATCAAAGAAATCCAGCCAAAATCTTATCCCTAGAGGATACATCCGCAAACAAATCTATGAAATCAAACTCAAGTCCCAATCCCTAGTGGATAGCCAAAACTTTCTTCTCTAGTGGGAGGTTCATATACTCGATCCCCAACGGACTTGAGCCTATATCTCTAGCAGATATGCCTCGACATCAATTAAAATAAAATAAATTAAAGTCAATTTGATCTTAATCCCAGGTGGATTATTGATTCTTATCCCCAACGGATCTTCTTTCCACAAATCATATAATCAAATCAAATTCAAACCTTATCCCTAGAAGATTTTCTTCTTCTATGCCCTCAACATAGAGCCCTCACATGTCATGTCCAATGCATGTGTGATCCCCTAGGGTTTAGGATTTAGGGTTTAGGGTTATAGGGTTAAAGCTTTTAAGGTTTAGGGTTTAGGGTTAAGGGTTAGGGTTTAGTTTGATTTTAGGGTTTATTTTTTGGGTTTTTAGGTTTAGGCATGGTATAGGGTTTATAGGGTTGGGTTGTATGTTTTGAGGTTTATTTAGGATTTAAGTTTTAGGGTTTAGGGTTTAGGATTTAGGGTTTTGGTGGTTTTTTTTAAATTAAGTAAATCAATAGTTTTAAGTTTATTTAGTTTATTCTTTATATATTTTAGTTTATTTGAATTTTTAAATTAGTTTATTTTATTTTTTATTTTTATTTAGGTTTAATTTTTATTTTTATTTGGTATAATTTATTTGTTTATTTTAGGTTTATTTATTTCAGTTTAAGTTTTTTTATTTTAGTTTATCTTTTAGGTTTAGGTTTACATTTATGCTTATTTTTTAGTTTTGTTTTATTTTTATTTTATTTTTAAGGTTTAGGTTTTATTCATTATTTTTAGGTTTATTTTTAGGCTTTTATTTTTAGTTTTTTAGGTTTAGGTTTTAGGTTTTTATTTTAGGTTTAATTTTTTTAGTTTAGGTTTTGGTTTATTTTTAGTTTATTTTATTATATTTAGCTTACTCTTTAGGTTTAGTTTATTTTAGTTTTAGGTTTATGTTTTATTTATTTTAGTTTAGTTTATTTAATGTTTAGTTTTTGGTTTTATTTATTTTGGTTTAATTTATTTTAGTTAAGGTTTAGGTTTATTTTAATTTTATTTTAGGTTTAGGTTTTATTTTTTAGTTCTTTTTAGGTTTTATTTTTAGGTTTATTTTTTTACTTAGGTTTTTATTTAGTTTATATTTTATTTTATTTAAGGTTTATTTTATTTTAATTTTAGCTTTAGTTTTTGTTTTTTAGTTATGTTTAGGTTTTTATTTATTTTACTTTAGTTTAGTTTTTATTTTTTATTTTATTTTCTTTTAGGTTTAGGTTTAGGTTTTAGTTTAGGTTTTATTTTTTATTTTTTATTTTAATTTTATTTTGGTTTGGCTTTCTTATTAATTTTATATTTAGGTTTTATTTAGTTTAGGTTTAAGTTTTTTAGCATTTTAGGGTTTAGGATTTATGGTTTAGGGTTTTGGTTTTAGGGTTTTTATTTAGGGTTTATGGTTTTAGGGTTCAAGGTTTAAGGTTTAGGGTTTAGAGTTTTTAGGATTTAGGGTTTACGGTTTAGGGTTTAGGTTTTAGGTCTAAGGTTCAAATTTTAGTTTAGGGTTTAGGGTTTTTATCTTTTATTTTTTAAATAGAGAACAAATTCAGATTCAACATTTCTTCGTTTAGATTTCATTAACCAATTAACACACCAAGTTTTCTAAGACACAAGCGATGACATAGATAAAAAGGAGCACACATAGAGCAAATCAAAAACCTTAGGTAACTAAAACCATCTCTACTATAGAGACACAATTCCATAAGCAACATATCAGATTGGTTGTTCTTTAGTTTCTCTAGTTCCCATCAGAACCACCCCATCCTCTCGAGTAGCAGGATCCACCATCATATCCCAGATCTTTCCCTCCGCCACCACCATGGCGGTAACCTTCGTTGCTCCTCCCACCTACAGAACCACCACTGCTCCGACCACCACCTCCATATCCACCAGCACGTCCAGATCACCCACCACCACTGCGATAGTTGATGCCTCCGCCTTCACCTCCACCACCAGATCTAGACTGAGCCTAGTTGGCAGTGATGTTCCTACCATCAAGGTTCTACCTGTTCTTAAGGTTTAGGTTTAGGTTTAGGTTTATTAAGTATTAGGGTTTAGGTTTATTTTTTAATTTATTTTGTTACTTTAGGTTTAGGTATAGGGTTTAGGGTTTTGGGTGTAGGGTTTAGGGGTTAGGGTTTAGAGTTTTAGGGTTTAGGGTTTAGGGTTTTTTAGTGTTTAGGGCTTAGGGTTTAAGGTTTTTTAGGGTTTAGGGTTTAGGGTTTAGGTTTTTGGTTTAGGTTTACTTTTCAATTGAGTTATATTTTTAATTTATTTTTATTTTTAGGTTTAGGTTTAGGTTTCTTTTTATTTTTTTTTAGGTTTAGGTTTTAGGTTTTTATTTTAGGTTTATTTTTAGGCTTTATTTGTTAGTTTAGGTTTTTTTTTTCTTTATTTGATTTAGTTTAGGTTTAGGTTTAGGTTTAGTATATTTTAGGTTTATGTTTAGGTTTTATTTATTTTAGTTTAGGTTTAGATTTATTTTATTTTATTTTTATTTTAGGTTTAGTTTAGTTTAGGTTTATTTTTTATTTATTTTAGGTTTTATTTTAGGATTTTTTTAGTTTTAGGTTTTATTTAGTTTTATTTTATTTATTTTGGTTTATTTTATTTTTATGTTACATTTTGTTTTTATTTTATTTAGGTTTTTTATTCTTAGGTTTATTTTATTTTATTTATGTTATGTTTTTATTTATTTTATTTTAGTTTAGTTTTTTATTATATTTTTTGGTTTAGGTTTTCATTTTATTTTATTTTTATATTTTAATTAGGTTTAGGTTTTTTATTTATTTTCTTTTTAGGTTTTATTTAGTTTAGGTTTAGGTTTTTACGGTTTAGGGTTTTGGATTCAAGATTTAGTGTTTAGGGTTTAGGGTTTCGGGTTTAGGGTTGTAAGATTAGGTTTAGGTTATTTAGGTGGGTTAGGGGTTTAGGTAGGGTTTATATTTGGCTTTGGGTTTTATGGTTTAGGGTTTAGGGTTTGGGGTTTTTCTTTAAGGGAAATTAAAGAAATTTTATTAGTACAAAAGTCCCAGAGGGGTAACTCTCTAATGCTCAAAGAGCTACAATAAGTCCTAAAGAGATAAATCCCTTTACTATTTCAATAATGAATGAAATAAAGCAAAAAAAAACCAAAAAATCAACAACATAAAATCCATATACACATCAATAAACTTCATTTGGTCTGTCTGATAGTAGCAAGATCCACCTGCAAGACTCTCCTAACTTATAAAAGAAATATGCAACATACTTTTGAAAGGATGAGTATAATTAAGCAAGCATTAAAAGTAAGAGCAAAAAAAAGGAGTAAAGTAAAGAAAAGGCTCAGTTCGATAATCATCAAAGAACACTATATGTAAGCATCCAAACTGTGAGAAGGGTTACAATTACATATAGTGTTACCAACCAAAAGAAGAAAGAGTGGGAAACATCAAGGCCATTATAGCCAGCATACCTCATGTAGCCCATCATCCAAAGTCTGTCATCCAAGAAGGCTACAAAATCCTCCAAGTAGCAAACATAATAGCCAACCATAAAGCCACCTGAATAACCAAGCCCAATAAGGAAGATAATCAACCAATCATCAGGGATATTAGCAATACAGTAGGAGCACCACCAAAGCTACCACCAAAAATGAATAACAAAATCAAAAGGAGCAAGAATATGGCAGGGGTAACTACACAAACCAGAGACAAATAAGAGCAAAAAAGAAAAACATGAGTGCTTATATCCTCCACCAACAAAGCAAATAAAAGTGCCAATAGAAACACCCAGCCTAACTGCAAAAGGGGTAGGCAATAAGGTTGCCACCCAAACAGGAAAAAGAGGGTCAGCTATAGCCAAGAGAGAAAAAACCAAGTAGGAGGAAACTAGAAATATAGGTCATAGAAAGATTACCACTAGGTTCCCAAAATAGTCACCAAAGGAGCGGGAAAAAGCAGCCAAAATAGCCACCCCTCTAACCAACCTAGCCAGCCAATACAATGAACCAAACCAGCTAGCCAACATATCCTCCTAGCGAATCACCATAGCAACAGAAGCTCCAAGTAAGTGTAAAGACCAATAGCAGTCATCAAGCCAAAATCACCCAAGATAGCCAAGGAAAGGGTAGAAGTAGATAGCAACCACAAAACCCAACCAAGGCAAAATAAAATTCGATCTAGGTAAGTAGAACAGCTAGCCAAAGATAAAAAGGTACAAAGCCTAGTAAGACAGACTACAAGACAACCAATAGGAACAACAGTAATAAAGGCACCCAACCAAGCCACCAGCACCCGAGGCCAACTAACAGCCACAAAATAGCCTTCAACCAAATAATGTAATAATACCCAAACCCAAAGCCACTGCAGCCAAGAGAGGAAGGCCAATACCGGAGGAGGTCAAAACCATAACCAAAAGAAATAAAACAAAATTAGCAAAACCAACCATCAAGCCCCAATCAACAAAATAGACAAAATAACAGCTAACCAAAAATCTCCACCATGCCAAAATCAAGCCAGAGATAAACCACTAATAGCCCCCTAGATCAGTCACCAATAGAAAATGAAAAAATAGCCAAAATAGTCATCCATCCAACCAACCCAACCAGCCAAAACTGCCAGCCAATGAAGCTTCCTTATCAACCACCACAGTAGTAGATCCAACTTAGGTAAGTTAGCAAGCAACCCAAAAAAGAGGCAAAACCCATACAAGAAAGAAAAACCTACATCATCCATAGCCACAACCCAAAAGGAGGATATAAAAATACTAAAATTGTAAAGAAACATCAGATGGATTGAAACCACCAAGTGAAAAAAACCAAAACAACCCGGATGCACTTATAATAACCACCGTAAAAAAGGTGCCAATCCAAAAGTAAGAGATCAAAAACATAACCCAGCTCAGGCCAAAGATAGAAAATAAGTAGATAACCAAAACCCAAAGAAGGTTTAATAATTGACAACCAAAAGCAAAATATCATAAAAAACCAACAGCAAAAAGAATTTATAATCTCAGATAAGGCAATCTAGCATTATCTAGATTAACCAAACCTCTTAATAATTTAGGCAAAGTTGGGTTATCAAATAAAGTGAACTTAGTTAAGTTGGCACCAAAGTTAGACAAGTAATCAGCACAAGCATTACCTTCACAAAGGATGTGAGAAATTTTAAAACAAACTTCAGAAAGAAGATTTTAGTATGATTAAGAAGATAAAATATAATTTTTCTATTGGAATTAAACATGTCAAGAAGCAAGAGAGCATCAACTTCAATCCATACATTGAGGAAACCTCTATTCAAACAAATTTAAATAGCTTTATTAACAGCCATAAGCTCAACAAAAATAATAGAATAAGCGTTAAGAGGATAGGCAAAAGCACATATGATAGTACCTTTAGAATTCCTAAGGATACCACCATAGCCATATTTATTGGAAGCAACAAAACCATCAGTATTCACTTTAATCAAATTGTCTTTAAGTTTTATCCAATGGATAATCATAGCACTTTTATAAGAGTCAAACTCATGCAGAGTGATACCCAATTTTTTAGCCACAAATTTATAACCTCTAAAATGAATATTACTAATAATATTGGCATTAAAAAGAGCATGAATTTTTTCTTTAGTTCTAGCTAGGATCCTTTTATGGTTCATAGGAATATCACAATATTTAGCATCATTTCTATCCATCCAAATGAACCAGATAAGAGTAATAGCAATTAAAACTTTAATATGACCTTTCACTATATTTTTGAAATAGACTTCAAGAAGTTGATATAAAGAAAGAGAACCCTAAAAATATTTGGTATTAAATAAATCATCATACCAAAACCATAATTTAGAAGCAATAGCACCATTGACTAAACAATGATTTATATTTTCAACATGAAAGAAACAATAGCACTTTGAAGGTAAGTAGAACCCTTTAGTCCAGAGCAATGAGTCCATAGGAATAAAGTTATTCAAAATCCTCCAAGCTAAAATCAAATAGGAAATGTGAATGATATTATTCCAAAGTTTAATAAAAACATTAAAGGGGTTTTGTTTATCTCTAATAAAATTCCAAACCTCTTTAAGAACAAAGTCACCATTATAAGAAAGGTTAAAAAGAATTTGGTTAGGTTTGTTAGAAGAAATGGGGATATTTCTAAAGTTGTCAAAAAAAGAAATAGGGATATAATTCTTAAGTTTTCTTTCATTCCAATTGTTATTAAGCTAAAAAGAATTAACTTTGATAGCAGTAGTAGAGTGGGTAGATAAAAGGGTGTCAATAGAGCCGTTCCCAATCCAATTGTCTTGCCAAAAGAAGGAAGAACTCGACTAAATACCCCGAAGTTATTAATGTTTTGGCAACCCATTTAATGGAGCAAAGTCTTTTCCAAACCTGAGAGTAACCAACTTTATAAGAACAGTTAATGGGGTGTTTACCTTGGTAATATTTTTCCATTATAAACTTAGCCTAAAGGTTGTCATTCTTTCTAAAATTCCACCAGAGCTTATGAGAGAAGGCAGTGATAGCTTCACGAATAGGCTTGCAACCAAGAGCACCTTCTCCCAAAGGACCACAACATTTATTCCAAGATGTCAAATGCATTCTTTTGGTAGAATTATTGGATCCCCAAAAAAATTTATTAAAAAATGAAAATGATCAATGTAGCAGTGTAGTGGGGATAATAGTTTGAATCAAATAAAGAGGCATTAAGTTGAGAGTGCTTTTAAGAATAGTGAGCCTACCACCAAAGGAAAGTAAATGGAATTCCCAAACATAAATTTTATTTGAATTTTTTTGAATTAACTCGTCAAAGAGATGAGAATGTTTCAAGCTTTTCTAGAGCGGAGGACCCAAGTACTTAAGAGGTAAGTGTTGAAGTTTAAAATTAGTGATATGCAAGATTTGATTGATTTTATTATTGGCGATACTAGAGGAACTGATAAAACAGCTTTTGTTATCATTGATAGAGAAACCACTTTCTCTACTAAATTTATTTCAAAAGGACTTGTGATGTTTGATGTGATGAATAGAAGCATTGCAAAAAATAATGAAATCATCTACAAAACTTAAATGGGAAATAGGAAGACCACCAAGAGTTTTGTAGTACATACTAGGGTTGTTTAAGAATAAATCATTGATGCTTTTAGATAAGTACTCAACAATAATATTAAATAAAGTAGGAGATAAAGGATCCCTTTATCATAAGAAATGGGAAGAGGGAAAGAAACCCAAGGATTCCCCATTAAGCAAAATAAAAAACCAAGCATTATTAAGTCAGTATTTAATAAGAAAAATAAATTTATTAGAAAACCCAAATAAATTTAGAATATGGAAAAGAAAATCCCAAGAGATGTTTTCAAAGGCTTTAGTAATATCTAATTTGAAAAGAATGTTGCCACCTCTAGTCTTGGCATCAAGATCATGAATTAATTCTTGGGCAAGTAAAATATTGTCAGAAATGGACCTACCTCTATTGACCTCAATTTTAGAATGAGCTCTCAACCTCTCCATCTTAGACATAAGACTTCTCTTTGAAACTAAGAGTTTCCTTAATCTTAAGACACTTATATTGATTAGGTGAACACTTAACCTAACCCTAGAGACTTAGAAGAGTTATCCATAGGAATAGGTCATGCCTTAGGGGTGTTAGGAAAACTTGCCTACCCCATAGCTTGAACCAACTCCTCACTTCCTTCCTTCAAGTCAAACTCCAAATCAAATCAACATCAAAACTCAAATCAATTCCAACTTGATTGATTTTTCTCAAACCTTAAATCAATTTCAATTTAATCGATTTTCTCCAAACTCAAACCAATTCGAAATGATTGAAGCTTATGATTTAAATTCCAAGTTGAAAAATCCTTCCTAAGTCGTTTTGATTCTATCTTATGCACTTAACTTAATTCAAATCCAAATCAATTCAAATTCATGAAATTTTTGCATAACCCATTTATATTCTCATTTATATTAACAAATATAAATGAAATATAAATTTAAATATCAAAAAATCATTTCAAAGCTCAAATCCAAATTCAACTAAAATTCAACCTAAACCTTTCAAGTCAAATTCTTGAACTTAGCCAAATCAAATTCAAATCAAGCCGAACTCTTGATTTTTCTTCATGATTCAATCAATCCTTCAATCATGAATCCAAATATAAATACAAACTTCAATAATCAAATCAAAATTAAATTCAAAAAATTTAAACCCAAATTAAACTCATGTTCTCCCTTTTGAACTTGAAATTGTCAAATGAATCAAAACCCATTTGACTCCAAATCACTTGCAAATGGATTTATATTTCAATCATAAGTCCATATGTAAGTTCAACCAAACTTGATTCAAGCCTTGATCAATTCAATTGAGGCACTTAGGCTCACTTGACCCAAAGTAACCTAAAGCACCTATTTTGAGCCAAATTCAAATCCTACCCAAATTAGATTGAACTAAGCCCACCTAAGCCTCACATTATGAGCAATAATCATCATGAGATGATCCATCACTCAAATTGGGTCAAACCAAGTCAAACCTAAGAGTTGAACAAGTCAACACTTAGCCAAAATGACACATAAACTAGCCAAAATCTACCATAAACCAAATTGATTGAAACCATTGATCAAATATAGTTTATGATCAATGTTTGAACTTGACCAAGTCATCATTTGAGCCTAACCTAGCCCAATTGACCACTTGACCCAAGTTGACCCAACTTGACCTAAAAAGTCAAAATTTGTCAAAACTTAATCTAAGCAAAATTTATTGAAACCAATGGGTCAAGTTCATTCCAAATCACTTGAACTTGACCAAAGCCAATTGGCCAACTACAACCCAATCACTGACCTTGAACCCAACTTGACATAAAATGTCAAATTGAGCTAAAATCAAACTAAACTAAAATTGATTGGAAACAAAGATACCAATACATTTCAAATGACCAATGAAACCTAAACCAACCCATGACCTAACAAATGGTCAAATTATTCAACTTGACCCATTTGACCTAAATGAAATCAAATGAACCAAATTCAAATATAAACAAAATTGATTGGAAATAAAGATACCAAATCAAGTTATATGAACTTGACCCAACCCTTGGTTTGACTCAATTTGACCAATTGGTGAAATTGACCCAAGTTGACCAAGTTTGACCTAAATGGGTCAACATGAGCCAAATCATATCAAATAAATTTCAAATTCATTACAATGTGGCCTAAACCATTTTTCAATCATAACAAACATATTTAAATCGAAATCTAAGCCAAATGACCATTTTACCCCTTAGTCAGAGGGTAATTCTTGGCTAATTTCACTTGGAATTTGATCAAATCCTCTTCATGGACACTTTGTACCCTCTTAGTGGACTCCATGGACACTAGTGCGCATGGTGCATGAGAAATGTGTTGGGTCAGCCTCCCAATTAATGGCTCTCCATACTTACTTAGAAATAAGGCCATTATTAACAAACCATAGGGTGAATTTGATCAAAATGGCATCTTTATGCTTAGTCATCTGATCCACCTAGGGGGAGATATCTCCCCCTAATTTCACTTGAATCCAACACTTACATTTGATTGAAGCTAGGGAACTCAAAGCAAGCATGTTCAAGGTTTTCCAAGCCTCCTAGAGCACTTTGCATTTCTCCATTTCTCGGTTTATCAAAATTGAAAATAGGGGGGGTAGGAATTCAATCCCCTTCAATACTCAATTTTGACTCAATTCCTCCTTCAAGCACCTTGAGGGGACCTAATCTAGTTTATCCAAGCTTCATCCATGTTCTCAAGGCATGGGAGACAGAAGTTTGATCAAGGCCGCAAGCAATTGAAGCCCACCTTAATCCATAGGAAGATCCACTTCATCCCAAGGCTTGAAACTTTCAACAAGGCTTCATCTCCACTATATGAATCTACCTCAATGGTTAGGAGCATCGGTGATAGCCTTCGACGAGGTCTGCCTTCAAACCGAGCCTAGAATAGGAAGTGTTTAGTCCTTTGTGAAAGAAATTTTCACCCCATTGTATTTTGACTGTTGGATGTCTTGCCCCTTGCATGATGATGGTGTGGGTAGAGTTTGAGTTAAATTCAAGCTCAATCTAGCTCAGATCTTGCCCTAAAGAGTGGACGGATGCCCTCTCCTGCAGGAAAACTCAGTGATGGATCATGGACCGTCCATTCGCGCATTTTGGATGGATAGTCCTAATCAAGATGCGTAGGATCCATGGATTTATCCCTTAAGAACCACGGGCTCGATCTTAACCTCTGATCCTTGATTGGACGATCCAGAATGAAAGTGCATAGTGCTGCCGCTAACGTGGCATTAGGATGTGACAACTTAAGTGACAAATCCCATTACGCCATGTGGAAAGTGCGCACCGCATTAACGGTCCACGTGGCACCGATGGGATTAGTTATATAATTAGAGGTTTTAATTAATTCCTTAATCACTGAATCCTCAAAATAACATAACTAAATCTACAAAAATAAAAAAAATACAAAACAAAATGCATTGTGAAGATAATTCATTAAGGAATTCACTAAAATAATTTCTAATAAATTTTGAATAGTGCATTTTCCTTAATTAGGGTTTTAGTGAAAAATTAATAACCCTAATTACTCCTTAATTACTTCATTAATTCATTTCAAATTTTGAGATGCATTTAGTGGGATGACCTCTGCCTCCCCTAATTTTCTTGGGATTTATTTATGAGTTAATTAGAGAAATCAATTATTGATTCCTTAATCACTCTCCTAATATAATTAAGCTTAATTAAATATGTGAACAATGGTTTAATCCATTTATTAAGTTAATTAAACTTCACTTAATTGAACAAATAGGTCTAAAGAATAATTTTGGGATATTATTCCTATGATATTCCTTAAACCCCGTTTCTTTCTTAATCTACTCTTATTTAAGGGCTAATCCACTAATCACCTACTTAATTAACTTGATAAAATTTTCAAAATATTCTAGAACTTAACTAATTCATCTTGGGTAGGTGCTTAGGTGTTCAATAACCTAAGTTATATAAAGAAATCAAAATCTAACCCACATGTGTGGGAAGGGTTATGAAAGTACTTAAATTAAACTTTTTAGCTTAAATTTTGAGCCAATTGCATTAGGCCCTTTCTTTCCAAATGCATCGATTTAAATTTTGTGTGGTTTTATGTCATACATTGGCTCATTATTTGATTAAATATAGAGTGGTGTAATGAATAATGCACTTAATTCACACCTTAACCTAAACAAAATATAAAAATCACCTAATGATTATAAAAATAAGAACCGAAAGGTATGCTAAAGTAAGAATATGAATGGCTATAAATAAAAATTATTTTCAGAACTTATAAATCAAATATCATAACCGAAAGGTATGCTACTTATAATTATTTATAATCTTGCATGTGAGTATAAAATGTGTTATGTGAATCTCCCTCTCTTTCTTAACATAGAATTGTATAGGTTTTGCCAAGTGTATAGTCCATTTGAAAAGGACATAACACTTGCTTAAATCCATTCCTATACACTCCTTTGTCATGACTTAAGAAGAAATTCCTCATCACCCATATAAACTAAACAATCAAACCAACATCAAACAAGCATAAAATTTTTTTATTCTCTTTTCATGCATTTCTTTCTGTACATGCACATGTATTAAAGAGAAGTGGTATATTAGTCTAGACAACCATGAGGTTGTGAGGTTTTAAGTAGCCCTATGCAGGTCTTGTACCTCACACCCCTGGTTCTAATAATAGCGCTATGCTCACTTATGTCTTTTATACTTGTAAATGTGCATATGAAAAATGGATAAAAGAATCCCTCTTTTTTACTTAACTAAATCATGCATACATGAAACATTCCAAATTTTCTTTAAACAATATCACTTAGCATTCATCATGAAGTTTTGCTAAACATTTCCATTTACATGTATAGATATGATTATGGTGCATCCGTATGCATGTTACACATGTTGGGAAAGAAATAAAGTATTGTATGTTTTGTGATAGTATTTCACTTTACATAATCTTAAAATGCCTTTCTTTTTGAATAGGTTTGTTTAGAGAAAATCTAAACTTATGATTGATCAAAACACGTAACAAAATATTCACTAAATAAAATCAAATATGAATCTACCTTAGAAATTACTTATTGGAGGAAAGAGAAGTTCTCTTTTCCTCTCTTTACAACTTAATTAATTGTAGGTTCATTCAAACCAAATCAAAATACAAAATAAAATCATCCAAATCAACTAAATCACTTAAATGAAACCACCCTCTAAGTTAAACATTTTCATACTTAGAAAACTCTAACCTTAAAGTCTAGCTAAGCATACCACACAAACCTTAAATAGCACACATATTAGGCTAAGTCACCAATTCTAGCTTTAGGTTTGGGCAGTGCATGGTTTGATGTTTTGCTTTTATTTTGTTATGTAATGTTTATAGTCTAGATGATAGGGTGTATGTTTGTAGATTGAATGGTAGGGAGATCTTAGTCTAACCATTGTCTTGTATAGGGGATTGTGCTTAAGGGGCACTGTAATAAAAATATAAAATTTCTTTTGTTGTGTAGGTGCTTATACCCCTAAGCATAATCCAAAATAGGATAGGTGGATATTGTTACCCATGTGTAGGGTGCTAAGTCCAATTTATACATATACATGCTTAGGATTGTATGGTTTGTTTAGTTATTCTCTATTTTACATATTTTAGTTAGATTTTCTTTATTTTATCATTTTCATGTTATTTTGCAATTAGGATTTTGGAATAATTGTTATAGGGTATTAGGATGAATATTGGTCATAGGTTATGTATGAAGCCTATAGAGAAACCACATGCCAACCAACCAAAATAAGAAAGAAGAAAGAAGAAAGAAGAAAGAAGAGAAGAATGAAGAATGAAGACCCTCATAACAATGAATTCCTTCTTGATTATATTTAATTCATTCGTAATCTATGTTGTATAAGGGTAGAGCTCGGCTACCCAATTTGTTTTCAAGTTTGTGCGGTGGAGCCCGACCACAAATGGCCTTTTATTTTTTTTATGCTAGCTTAATAAACTTATTGATGTTTGTTTAGCTTGTGCATTAAGATAACATCTTTTCTTAGTTTCTACCTTGCTTTGATGTATGGCCTAGATGATGATTAGGCTCTTAGGAAAATAAATTTTTCTATCCAATCAAAATAATTCAAACTAAAAATAAATAACTCATAACCTCATCTAAAGCTTAGGCTATAAATCAAGATAAAAGAATTAGCAACCCCAAAGGTGGATGTTGTATTTTCTTTCTCACATCTTGCATAAAAGCATATTGTTTAACTCTTGATTGGAGAGCTTTCACCTTTGCCAGAGAACTTGGCTTGACCTTTGAGAGCCATGGTGGAAACACACCTCCTTATATTGCTGGCCATAATCTGATTTCTCATGCATTAGGCATATGAATCCTAAAGCCTATGTCAAATTGATTGTCCAAAATGAAAATAAAACATAATAAAAAAATTTGTATTAGATTTAATTTATTAACTCATACCCTACATGATCTACTCTCTTAGGGAGAGTGTTTAAGGATTTAGCTTCTTTCTAAATAAATAATAGCTTAGCTATCTTACAAAAGCATTTGACTTGCCTACATATTTTAAAATCGTAGGAGGAGTTAGTTGGCGGACACCCCAAGCAATTGTAAGTCCAACAGTCAGGCAGTTTATCCTCTCTTATGGAGGTAAACCAGATACTCATTTTTGCCTTAGATTTAGGTCATGCTTTTGGCCCTTTCCAAAGCTTCTAATATTTAGGTTCAGAGGTAGCTACTTCGCTTTGCGGGCAACAAGATAAATCCTCACCTCTTAGGCATTTCCATGACCTTATATTGTGGAATTGTAAGCACTAACTTTCTAATAAAAATTCAACTCAAACAAACCAATTCAATTTCAAAAAAATATAAAGCCCAACCATAGGATAGTTTGGGGTGCATACTAAGCTTCCTAGTATCCTAAGCATCCCCTACTTATCTTCATTTAGCTTCGATAAGAACTCCCTCCTCTTGATCGATCCCACTTGACTCTCTAAAAATAAACCAATCGATTGATAGTCCTACCTTTCGAAATCTTTGGAGACAATGATCATTTACTTTAATCGAGAGTATTCCTAAGGAATCCTATCCTTAGGATGTAATTAACTATGGAGGCTTACCCCTGTAGGGAACTTAACGAACCCAGTTTAAAATAAACCCTGCTTTACTTTTACATGTAGAATAGGGGAAGAATCTCTGGTACATTCCGAAGACCCATAGTCCTTTGGAGTCCTTATTAAGGTGATTAGGTCCACTGTACAGTGGTGACTTATATCTTTCAAGATAGTACACCTTTTCTCAATATCATACCCGATCACCCTAATAAGAACATCTACGGATCTACGTGATGTCCCAACAAAGCATTATATTTTTGCTTTCATTTATCATCTTTCCAAAAAGGGGATAGATGAAGGTAGGAGTATAATTTCACCTCAAATTTTTCTGGTGACTCCACTGGGGACGGTTCCTCTCTCCATCTTTGGTAAATGATCGTTGTCTCCAAGTATCGATAGTGGGTTTGCACTTTTGTATGAATCTTTCTTTTTTGGCACGAGCTTATTTCATCCTTAAGTTAAGCTAGCCAACATCTTTAGGTTTTACGACCTCACCCCGTGTTAGTCCTAAAATCCCCGTTGGGTTCCCCAATGGGTAAAATAAAAATTTAATAAAAAGAAAATAATTAAAGACTTCCTCCTTACCATTTTTTATGGTAAGGAAAGGTTCATTCCAAAAAAATAAAGATAGAATAAATCCTTCATAAAAGTCTTGCTTTTCAAAAGCACCTTTTCAAAATACACTTAATAAAATATTTGCACTACATTTAACAATTTTCATAATTATTACATATAAGAACATTTCAAAAATAAAACCAACAATCATGTTTTTTAAAAAAGCACAAAATTTGAAGATGGGCCTTTCCATTCAATACATCCAAATGTGTTGGATGGATGTTACACCTTCAAGCAAAATCACAACTTTGAAATTCAACTCAACCATTCCACATGTGTTAAGTTGAAATTTTCACATTTTCAAAAAACACATATGAAACCTCTCCATTCAATATATCCACATTTATTGAATGGAGGTTTCATTTCCAATCAAAATCAAAATAATATTTCAAAAGCACATATGAAACCTCTCCATTCAATATAGCCACATTTATTGAATGGAGGTTTCATTTCCATTCAAAATAAATAAAAAATAAAAAATAAAAAAATTCCAAAGCACATATGAAACCTCTCCATTCAATATACCCACATTTATTGAATGGAGGTTTCATTTCCAATCAAAATCAAAAATAAGCTTTCAAAAAGCACATATGAACATCTTCATTCAATATACCCAAATTTATTGAATGAAGATATTATTTCAAAATAAAATGACACTATTTTGAAATCCCACTTAACATATTCCATATATGATTAGGTTGGAATTTTGTCTTTTAAAAATAACAATAATCACACACGAAACTACATCTTTGAAAAATGAAACATAAATTGATTTCCATCTTACATACCCAAATTTGTTAAATGGAAATCTCTCTTTTCAAAATCAACAAACCACCAAAAGAAAAAAAAAAACATTTTAAAAGACACTTGGAACTTTATTTTAGCATACCACGTTTTCTAAAGTGAAGTCTCCATTTTCAAAACAAAATTTGAAACACATTTTTGAATTTCATTTAGCATAGTCAAATTTGCTAAGTGAAATCTTTCACAAAAATTCAAAACACATTGGAACTTCATTTTTAGCATACCATATTTGCTAAAGTAAAGTCTCCATTTTCTAAACAAAATTTGAAACACATTTTTGAAATTTCATTTACAATACTCAAATTTGCTAAGTGAAATCTCCATTTCACAAAATTCAAAACACATTGGAACTTCATTTTTAGCATACCATATTTGCTAAAGTAAAGTCTCCATTTTCAAAATAAAATGTGAAACACATTTTTGGAATTTCATTTAGCATACTCAATTTTGCTAAGTGAAATCTCCATTTCACAAAATTCAAAACACATTGGAACTTCATTTTTAGCATACCATATTTGCTAAAGTAAAGTCTCCATTTTCAAAAACAAAATTTAAAACACATTTTTGCAATTTCATTTAGCATAATCAAATTTGCTAAGTGAAATCTCCATTTCATAAAATTGAAAACACATTGGGACTTCATTTTTAGCATACCATATTTGCTAAAGTGAAGTCTCCATTTTCAAAAACAAAATTTGAAACACATTTTTGGAATTTCATTTAGCATACTCAAATTTGTTAAGGGAAATCTCCATTTCACAAAATTCAAAACACATTGGAACTTTATTTTAGCATACCACATTTGCTAAAGTGAAGTCTCTATTTTCAAAACAAAATTCAAAACACATTGGAACTTCCTTTTAGCATACCACATTTGCTAAAGTGAAGTCTCCATTTTTAATTCAAAATCCAAAACAAAAAGAAACACATTAGGATTTCCTTAGCATTCTCAAATTTGCTAAGAATCCTATTTTCAAAATCAAATCAAAAAATGAAAAGAAACACATTTTGATTTCCTTAGCATACCCAAATTTACTAAGAATCATATTTTCAAAATCAAATCAAAAACAAAAGAAACACATTTACCCAAATTTTCTAAGAGTCCTATTTTCAAAATCAAATCAAAAATAAAAGAAACACATTAGGATTTTCTTAGCATACTCAAATTTGCTAAGAATCCTATTTTCAAAAGAAAAAAAATTAAAAATAATACACACTCAGATTCATCATTTAGCATACCCAAATTTGTTAAATGAGGATTCCATTTTTAAATCACAAATGATTCACAAAACAAAGATAAAAAAGGAAAAAAAGAAATTATTTTCAAACACCTCACCTAGCATACCCAAATTTGCTAAGTGAGTATATTCCAAAAATCAGAAATCCAAAACAAAATCAAATTGACCTTTTAATTTAACATACTCAAATTTGTTAAGTAAAGGGCCCTCAAAATCAAAATATCACAATTCAAATATGAACCTATGGAATCATCTCTCCAAAAATATTTGAACACATTTTCAACATACCCAAATTTGTTGAAAGTGGATTCTACGTTCAAATTATTTCCAATCAATCTCAAAATCTTTTATAACTCCATTTGAGCCTCACTTAACACTTTTTAGTTGTTGAGTGTGGGTTTAAATTATAAAATTCAAATTCAAAAATAAAAAAATAGGAATATGATTCAAGTTTATTTTCAACATTGTAGATTTCGCCAAGCATTAGTTTGCTTTCAATTTTCATTGATTGCATGGCGATAGAAGTATGTCATGTTTCATCATGGGATAGATTTGGCGCTTCCATAGTAGTATCGCCGCGATAGTGGGCTCGATTTCCCATGCTTCCCAGCTAGTACCCACCACTCACTAAAAGGATTATCTCCCTACTCTGCTCAACCTACCTAGACCCAACAAAGAAATAGGAATCGCATTATCAAGTGGTATCACACTTGCATTGCTAGTGAGTTGGAGGCAGCTATTCAGTCTATTATAGAGGAGTTTCCTCGGATGGTTTCCCTGCTAGTTACAGGAAACCAGTTCCACCCTCTTTAGGTTTGACAGAGAGGATGCTAGGAGGATTTCTGCTTCACCTCTGCTAGCAGTTCAGTTTCAAGCACCTATTAGTGAGAGGAGGAGGTTGTACGCCAGCCTCTGATTAGTTTTACATCGACTAGGCAAAGCCTATGGATGATCGGATTCTGGGGCTCAATTTGATTTGAGACTAGTGATCCCACACAGTGTGGGTAGGTAGCTTAGGTAAGAAAGGGCTAGAGGCCTGCACATCAGTTCATGTTACTAGCTGGGATCACTGGAGGTATGCCGACAGTCAACAGCCTCCGCACTTATGGATTTTCTAGATCTGTGCGCTACTCGCACCGACCATACTAACAGTATATTACTCATAGGAACTACACATCATAATAGAGGAACTCATATCCCGAGAAAGTGCTGCCTCCACCACACTGCTCTTCTCCTCATCCTCCATCTCCTTCACATGTCCCATCATCTACTATTTGAGCCAAGGCCATAAAGGCCACATCAGGGGAGAAGAGAACCCCATTGGTGATCTGACTACGACTGAGAGATCTTGTCCCATCTACACCACGTACTATGGCAAGGTCAAGCTCTCCTTCTTGACCATCTACCCCAGATAAGGTGAGGAAGGAATGACGACCTTGAAGCATAGTAGTCATCCCATCACCACCACCACCTAGCGTGGGAGATAGTCACAACAAGGAGGAGGAGATGACCACCTATGGCTATAGATCCTCCTAGGAGTGCCAATCCACCTAGATCCAACAACAATCAAGTATCTTTCCTCTAGTGAGCATAGTCCTCACAAGATGAGCTCACCAGTAGCTTCATAGGTTTGGTGTTGATCTGTTCATGATAGTGATCTCATTACCGGTCAGACCAGATCTTTCATGCCTGTTCAGTTGGACCGATCCCTAAATGACATCGTAGCCTAGTATCTAGTGGAGAAGAAGGAAATTTTAGGATATTCCTGGTATGATTTAGAGGATGAAAAGATCAACTTTGATCTAAATGAAGATGACCTGTTAGAGGATTTGGTACATATGGTAGATACCCGGGGTTCCCTCCTCCGTGAGCAGTAGACTATGGAAGATGCTGAGGCCGAGCAGGAAGACACAACCTACTCGACCCAACACCTCCATTAGTTAAAGTAGAAAGATGAACAAATATATAGGATGGGGAAGCAGCTTGAGGAATTGTTAGTAGAAGTCTTACCACTTTAGAAATAAGCACCACCAGTTCATCCTACTATAGTTGATACTAGTTAGCTAGAGTTGGTGCATGTCTTGGATCCAGCCAAGACTTTACCTCTAGTAGAGCAGTAGCAGTAAGAAGGTAGTGGATAGTACCTCCACAGAAAAAGATATCAGAACTATGGTAGAGTAGTAGGTGAGAGAAGCGTTGGCTCAAGCCCGAGGAGGATCATCAGTTTTAAAAGATATACCCTACCCGGAGGAATTTGATGCCATCCAATATCCTAAGGGTTTCGTACCACCTTCTTTCAAAAGCTTCGATGGCAGTGGGAACCCGAGGTAGCATACTGCACACTTTAGGGCTAATTTTTGCAATGCAGGTGGTAGTGAGGCTTTACTCTTATGTCTCTTTGCCAATAGCTTTGGAGACATATCCTTTGATTGGTACACTGAACTTCCTAACTGTTCAGTGAAGACTTTTACTGAGTTAGAGTAACTCTTTATCAAGAGGTTTGATGGAGCACAATAAAGGGTGACTGTAGGCGATCTCGTTGTGGCTCAACAAAATCCCGATGAGTCCCTCATTGATTACATTCTTAGATGGCCTAATTTAAAAATGAAATGTGAACCACAGCTGTCTCAATAGCATGCCATTGAGATTCTATTTAAGAATATCTATCGCTTGGTCTCCTTCATGCTCAAAGGTTTCATCATCAAAACTTTTGGGAAGCTAATCAACAAGGCGGCTAGCTTACAAGGAGAAGCCAAATAATCACCTTTTCTAGACCAATAAATAAAGCAAAAGCAATAGAAAGCTTTTGAGAAGAAGCTTAGGGCAATGATAGTAGTAGATAAGGGGAAAAAGCTGGCCAAAGAGCAGTTTGAGAGACCTCGTGCTCCACTACCGTCACTTCCACCTTCTCTACCACCACCGAGGCAGCCTATCGGCCACCACAGTAGCCTCTATGGCTTGCACTGCCTCCTCTTCAGCGACATCATCAATAACACTGATACACATACCTACCGCTATGTAGCTACAGTCCACCTACTCTTTTGGATAAACTTAACAAGCTTTATTCATTTAAGAGGGAGGTAATCAAGAAGATCTTTAAGAATCTCTTAAAGAAGCCTATTTTTCAACTACTCAAACCTAGGAGGCCAAAGAAAGTGGTTAAAAGCAATGATCATAACTTTTGCCCTTACCACTGCATGGTAGGTCATGTTTTGGAAGAATGCTTTTCATTCAAGTATTGTCTTGAACATAGTTTCAAGACTGGTGCTATAGTTACCCCAAAGGAATACCTTGAAGAACAACCATCCAGTTCCATCAGGGTAATCTTTGGGGATACTTGCGATCCTTCCAAACTAAAGAAGGTTGGGACATCTCCTTATCTCGTACCTCTAAGAAAATTGTTTCTAAAATTATGAAACTTTCCTTATAGGTGCTTGAGATAGCTCAAACCTTCAACATCAAGGAAGGTTTGCAAGTTGCCAGAGCCAAATCAGGAAAGGGGGAGCTCAGTAGTAGTAGTAGCCTGTGCTAGCCCAGGATACCCAGTAGTGCAACCACCGACCGAGTCCAGCCTCCAATCCACTGTTGTAGTTACTACATCAGCGACTACCTCTACTTCAACTAGCTCTTCTTATAGTAGACATTTTGTATCGGTGGATGAGGGCATCAAATCCTCACCCCACTTACATGATTTTTACTGTGTACCTCCTTCAAAATTCAAGAAATCGAAGAATAAAGTTAGCTTGAATTATATCTGTGTCACTTCTAATGGGTTGTCTAAATCTATTCTTAATGAAAATTCTTCAAGTCTAAACAATAATTATAATAATTCTGATCTTCCTCTTTCTGATTCAGAGTTAGACTTTTCTTCTTTGAATCTTACAGGTTTGCCTCTTGAGATAGACTTGGAATCATTCGATTCTGAGGGTCCCATAGGAGAAGTCAGTGAGCTGTGTGTAGAATCTTCCATTACCCTGCCATAAGAGATCACCGAAGTCAACCTCCGTAGTGGCAAGGTTTTACCTCCTAGGGAAACACCTCAAGGTAGAGAGAAACAAGTCGTTGGTTTAGATGATCAAGAAGCTCCTCCACAGGATGCTCCACCTTTGGATATGCTTATGGATGATCAACCCAAGGTGGACTACAATGTCCTCTCTCACTTAAGAAAGTTACCATATAAGCTAATCATATACGATGCCATTATCTTATCTAAAGAGATGAGGGAATCATTAATCAAGGCTCTCCTTGATCCTAAAATATGCTTAGCTTAGCTCACCACTATTGAAGAGGAGGCACATTATTCCATAGAAGCTCAGGCAATCACTTTCACAGATGAAGACCTACTTCTAGGGGACATGGAGTACAACCATCCTCTTTACATTATAGTTTACATGGAAAGATTCAGACTAGCCAGAGTTCTCATAGATCTAGGTGCATCGGTGAATATTATGAGTCTAAATATCCTTGCTTATTTGAGGATCGATATATCCATACTATGAGGAGATCGGATGATGGTGAGAGGATTCAATGAACAAGGCGAGAGGGCTTTAGGTTCCATAGTGTTACCTTTGGAGATAGGTGACTGGAAGACTGAAGCCAAGTTTTATATCATTAATTTAACTACTTCATTCATTGCTTTGCTTGGTTGGCCTTAGATATATCAGAATAAGATGATCCATCCTACCTCCATCAGTGCATCAAGTTTAGGAAAGATGGGATTGAGTACTATATAAAAGGAGATGAAAAGCCACTTTTAGTCAGAGAGGTGGAGATATATGAGGATGCAACCTACTATCTTCCTCAAAACACTCTTTCTCATGAACTTAGATAAAATTCAAACATAAAAGAAAAAGAAAAAGAAAAAGAAGAAAAAGAAAAAGAAAAATAAGAAAAAGAAAAAGAAAATAAAAATGAAAATCCAACTAAACAAGAAAGGGAAATTAAAGGAGAAGTAGAGCCGTATATCACATTCCACCCACAATTCATTCCATCATAAGCACATGTGGGTAGGATGATGACCACCCACCAAAGTGTGAGGTGAGGCGACAGAGGCGCCCCAAAGGCGTAAGACCCTTGGTTGTCCAAATAGGGGGGTTATGTTCCAGTTCATAGGAGTACCCCTACTATTCACATAGACTTAGAATCCAACTCAGAGGATAAGTCTAATGTGATTAGTATACCATCCAACCCCTCTCAATGAGTTTTAATTGAGGTGACACTTCAACGACAACGATAAAGACCAGGCTTCTAGACAAAGCATAAAAGTATTCAAATCAAATGTATGTGAAACTTTCAGGAAGCAGTTAGGAACCTTAGCTCTAACCTCACTTTCATCTCAAAAAGTTAAAGGTTTAGTAGTTAAGGAAGCCCCTCAGTCTTCCAGATGTCAAACTGAAGAGATTCTTTTTGGGATCATCATCCTCAAGTATAGAACCTGATGTAGGACATGAGGATATTTCAAACAAAGAATTAATGGAATTGCCTTTTGACTGGTACTCTCCTTGTGTTCTTAATCTTAAAAAGAAAGGTTAGTTCCTTATACATGGTCTAAGCACAAGTTAGAGTACTTCAAAAAGCTATGGGACAACACAGGCAAGGATATATAATCAAGATCAAGATTTCAGGGGTCCAATCGATGACGACATTTTACTTAGTTGTCACCAATCATTTGAGTCTAGGGTTCTTTTACAAGGATCAAATCAAAGATGCACCGCCAGAATTTGGAGAGGAGATCCATTCTATAATTGATAAGCTTAAAGAAATCAACCTCAGGATAGAAGAAAATCCACGCCTGACATACACCAGCTCATTATTGAATGAAGAAGAAACTAATGACTTAGTTAGGCTATTGACTAAGTTTAAATACTACTTTGCATAGAGTTATGAAGAAATGCCTGTATTATCTCTTGACATAGCAGTCCACAAACTAGCAATAGATCCTAGCATTAACTCTATCAAGCAAGCTCCTAGACGCATGAGATTAGAAATTGAACAATAAGTCATTTCTGAAGTCAAGAAATTGATCGACGTTGGTTTCATCAGGGAAGAAAAATACCCTACCTAGTTAGCCAATGTCATCATAGTTAAGAAGAAGAATGGCCAAATTTGCATTTACGTTAATTTCAGGGACTTAAACAAGGCATGTTATAAGGATGAGTTTCCTCTTCGTATACCAGAACTAATGGTGGACATTGCCTCATCTCATGTAGTTTTTCCCTTCATAGATGGGTCATCTGACTGCAACCAAATCAAGATGGCCCCCGAGGATGAAAGAAACACTTCTTTTTTAATCCTGATCGAAATCTATTATTATAGGGTCATGCCTTTCAGCCTTAAAAATGCTGGTGCTACATACCAACGAGCCATGACTCTGACCTTCAATGAACTCATCCATCATCAAGTTGAGTGCTATGTTGATGATCTAGTAGTCAAGAGCAAAGAAAAGGAAGACCATATCTTTGACTTGAGAGTAGTTTTTAAATGGTTAAGATAATATAACCTCAAAATAAATCCCTTGAAGTGTACATTTGGAGTAGCTTCAGGGAAATTCCTTGGGTTTGTTGTCCAACACCAGGGAATAGAAATAGATCCTGAAAAGATCAAAGTTACCTTAGAAATGCCACCTCCTAAATGTTTAACTCAACTCAGATCTTTTCAAGGATGGTTGGCATATCTAAGACACTTTATTTACTTTTCAACACCTATCAAAAAGGATTTCAAGTTTAAGTGTGATGATAAGTGCCAGCATGCCTTCAGAGATATCAAGTCATATTTGGTGAAGCTACTAGGCCTATCCTGCAGCCACTTATCCTCTACATTGTTGCATTGGATGACTCCGTTGGTGCTTTGTTGGCCTAAGCCAACAACGAAGGAAAGGTGATGCTCTCTACTACCGCAGCCATCGTCTGATTCCTACTAAAGTGAATTACCCACCTATTGAGAAATATTGCCTAGCTTTAATCTTTGCATCCCAAAAGTTATGACACTATATGCTTTCTCATAAGGTGAACTTAATTTCCAGGACCAATCCACCGCAGTATCTCATGACACAGCCAATGATATTCAGATGTTTGGCACGTTGGTCCATGATGCTCTAGCAATTTGATATCACATTCGTACCCCTCTGTGTGGTAAAAGGGCAAGCACTAGTGGATTTCTTAGCGATACACCCACTGCCTGCTAATTCTCTACTTAGTGATGATCTCCCTGATGAACAAATCATGAATTTATAGGAGATTGACCCCATCAATGGGAGATATATTTTGATGGTGTGGCTTCCTTTCATAAAGGAGAAGCACCCTTATCTACTCTTCTAGGAAAGACAGGGGTAGGAATAGTTCTCTTAACTCCAAACTATGATGTGATGAGATTCTCATACTATCTCCAATCCCTACACCAATAATGAAGCTGAGTATAAGACTTTGATTGTCAGTCTAGAGTTAGCCATCATAGTCTATGTCAAGAGCATCAACATCTTTGAGATTCTCAGTTGGTTATCAACCGCCGTCCTACAAGGTCAAAACCTAAGCTTCGTCATTACCATGAGTAAGCCATGAAGTTGTTGGCCCAAATCCCTGAAGTCACCATCTATAAGGTTTCCTGAGCAGAGAACTTAGTAGCAGATGCTTTGGCAAGACTTACCAAAGAATTGGCATGTCTAAAATATGTGTCCATTCCAATAAGGATCCAAAATAGACAACTCCTATCCCTTAATGATGCTGAACTCATCGAGAGACTTTCTCTTGAAGGGGAGGTTGTCATTGCCTATAAAGATAATGAGCTGGACTGGAGGCGACTGTTCATATACTATTTGAACACCGGTAAACTACATCAAGAAAAGTCATAATCCCATCATGTGAAATAGAGAGCTCTCTCCTATGCCCTCATTGATGGCACCTTATACCGACGATCTTTCGATCAAATGTGGTTACGTTATTTAGATAAACATGAAGTCGTTGGCATCATAACCTAGGTACATTCAGGTCTATGCAGTGCATCAATCTAGTCCGAGGAGGGAAAGGAAGATCAAGAGACTAGGATACTACTGGCCTTTGATGATTATAGACTATATGGATGTAGCTAGGAGATGCCATCAGTGTTAGGTACCCAGTGTGGTCTTACATCAGCCACCCAACATTCTACACCCTACATTGGCTCATTGATACCAAAATTGTGGGTCCGATCGATCCTCCTTCTTCCAAGGTTCATCGGTTCATTCTAGCTGCCACCGACTATTTTTCCAAGTGGGCAGAGGCAATCCAACTCAGAGAGGTCACAGCTCAGAATGTGCTTTAGTTTTTTAGGAAACATATAGTATATAGGTTTGGGGTGCCTTAACGAATTATATACAATAATGGTACAGTATTCAAAAGCACCAAGACCAGTGGCTTTTCCAAAAGATACGGTATTGATTAGAGATACTCCACCATCTACTACCCTAGAGCAAATGGCTTAGCAGAAGCATTCAACAAAAATCTTATCCAAATACTAAAGAATACACTTGATGATAATAAATGATAGTGGAATGAGTAGTTGGTTGAGGCTTTGTGGGCCTATCATACCTCATACCGAACTCCAACTCAATCTACCCTATTTTCCTTAGTATTAGGGTCCAATGCCATTCTACCTTTAGAAGTTAAACTCCCATCACTAAGGATAGCATTGGTTAGCGAGATCACTATAGAGAAAAATGCAAAGTTATGGTTAAAAGAGCTCAAAGGTTTGGAGGAGAGTAACCTACAGGCCTGCCAAAACCTTGAGTTGTACAAAGCCAAAATGATTCAAGCTCATAGCAAGCTAGTTCATCCTAGGTCTTTCCAAGTATGAGAACTTGTTAGTACTAAGGAGACCAATTTTTGCCTATTGAAAGATGGGAGGAAAGTTTGAACCCACTTGGGAAGGCCCTTATGTCATAGAGAAGGCTTTCTAAGGAGGATCCTATCAGCTCGTTGATTGTAAAGGGGAACACATGATGCTTCTAAATAATGGGCTCTATTTGAAGAAATATTATCCATAAATCATGTTTGAAAACAATTCTCAACAAAAGAACAAAAATCTGATTCCATTCATCAAAATTTTCTCTTCTTTTGAAGCATTATTTGCTTGTCTTGCGAATCTGCTATAACGTGTCTAGGATAGGTGTAGGAGAACCAAAGAGGCATCCTATCCCTCTTTCACAAAACAAACATAATCTCCTAGTGCTATTGGAATAGTTATGACAGAACCCAAGAGGATTCGATTAGCACAACTAAGTTAGGTGTAAGAGAACCCAAGCAGCATCCTTTCTTGGTGGGAATTTCGGTTGCCATCCATGGCACCATTTCATACAATTCTCCAAGTTTGTTTAGGGTAGGTGTAAGAAAACCCAAGTGGCATCCTATTCCCTTTAATGCAAGCACAACAACAAACACATATCTTTTGTCTCAGGCTACTTTGATATGGGATAAAGCCCACTATGGCACTCACTCATTAGCTATTTTAGGTCGGGTTCACATGCTACCTTGCTAGTATGTCTCCCAATGGTCATTTGTTGGAGGATGTGAGTTCCCACGCTTTCTTTCCAACTTGACCATTACAAACCAATGAGCGCCTTGTTAGTTTGGTAGTCTTCACTACCCAGCTAGTAAACTACCTCATGTTGACTTTGTTTAAGAAGATGTGAGTCCCCGTACTTTCTTCTTGAACTAGCCATCATGCACTTACTAGGCCGAGTATCCTTGAGGTCTAGGTGTAAGAGTCCCCCACAAGAATCCTATTCCTTCAAGCACATTTACAAATCTTTTATCTCGAGCTATTTTGATGTGGGAGCAAGCCCCTGTGGCACTTACTCATTAGCTGCAGGTTCACATGCTACCTTACTAGTATGTCACCCTAGTGGGCATTTGTTGGAGGATGTGAGTCCTCACGCTTTCTTCTCAACTTGACCATTGCAAAGCAATGAGGGCCTTATTAGTTTGGTAGTCTTCACTACCCAACCAGTAAACTATCTCATGTTGAGTTTATTTAAGAAGATGTGAGTTCTCGTGCTTTCTTCTCTAGCTAGCCATCATGCACTGACTAGGTCAAGTATCCTTGAGATCT
This sequence comes from Cymbidium sinense, assembly GCA_021442155.1. NCBI lineage: Eukaryota > Viridiplantae > Streptophyta > Magnoliopsida > Asparagales > Orchidaceae > Cymbidium > Cymbidium sinense. Next base: position 325,146,379 of record CM038214.1, on the reverse strand, counting down.
AGGTGTAAGACTCCCCTAGAGGCATCCTATTCATTCAAGCATAAACACATATATTTTATCTTGGGGTACTTTGATGTGGGAGCAAGCCCCCTGTGGCGCTCACTCATTAGCTGCTCAAGGTCGGGTTTACATGCTATATCATTAGTATGTTACCCCAATGGTCATTTGTTGGAGGATGTGAGTTCCCACGCTTTCTTTCCAACTTGACCATTGCAAACCAATGAGCACCTTGTTAGTTTGGTAGCCTTCACTACCCAACTAGTAAACTATCTCATGTTGACTTTGTTTAAGAAGATGTGAGTCCCCGTGCTTTCTTCTTGAACTAACCATCATGCACTAACTAGGCCGAATATCCTTGAGGTCTAGGTGTAAGAGTCCCCCACAAGAATCCTATTCCTTCAAGCACATTTACAAATATTTTATCTCGAGCTATTTTGATGTGGGAGCAAGCCCCTGTGGTACTTACTCATTAGCTGCTCTAGGTCAGGTTCACATGCTACCTTACTAGTATGTCACCCTAGTGGTCATTTGTTGGAGGATGTGAGTCCTCACGCTTTCTTCTCAACTTGACCATTCCAAACCAATGAGGGCCTTATTAGTTTGGTAGTCTTCACTGCCCAGCCAGTAAATTATCTCATGTTGAGTTTATTTAAGAAGATGTGAGTTCCCGTGCTTTCTTCTCGAGCTAGCCATCATGCACTGACTAGGTCAAGTATCCTTGAGGTCTAGGTGTAAGACTCCCCCAGAGGCATCCTATTCATTCAAGCATAAACACATATATTTTATGTTGGGGTACTTTGATGTGGGAGTAAGCCCCCTGTGGCGCTCACTCATTAGCTGCTCAAGGTCGGGTTTACATGCTATATCATTAGTATGTTACCCCAATGGTCATTTGTTGGAGGATGTCACTACCCATGCTTTCTTCTTAACTTGACCATTGTAAACCAATGAGCACCTTATTAGTTTGGTAGACTTCAATGCCTAGCCAGTAAGCTACCACATGTTAATTTTGTTTAAGAAGTTGTGAGTCCTCGTGCTTTCCTCTTGAACTAATCATCATGATCTAACTGGGTTGAGTATATTTGAGGTTTAGGATGAGTCCCCCAATGGATCCTTTATCTCTTGACTACACTTAAGTCGATGTAAGTCCCTAGTGGAATTCACTCAATAGTCACCATAAGTCAGATGGCACCTATCGAGCTGAAGATAGACTATCCCAGCAGTCAATTTTGCTATAAGAGGATGTGAGTCCCCGAGCTTTCTTTCTAGGCTGATTGTTGCAAACTAAGGTGTACTTTAGGTTGGTTGATGTTCACAATGCTAACATCAACTCACCTGGTGCATACACCACTCTTGAAAGATGTGACTCCCTGTGCTTTCTCCTTGAGTTTGCCACCGAATACATATGATATTATCTTCTCTAGGGTTTTGGATTAATCCTTTAGCGACCCCTCTCTCTGTGGGCACTCTATTTGGATCACATTTTTTGCAACCTCATTTAGACACTACCCGAGTTACTCTTGGATTGGACAGTCCCCTTTTCGAAAGTACCCATCCTGCGAATTTGTTGCACTTGGATGTGCGATTCTTCCTTGGTTTTAGTAAATTTGAGATAGGTCTAGGCGATAAGCTCCTTCTCTGATCCCCATAAACTGACCAATCAAACAAAATAAACAAAATGAAAAATTTTTTTTCTTTGGATTGATTAAGCCCCTAAAGGACCCTTTTCCTCATCATCTTTAGGCAAATATGAGCTCCCTATAGGTTGATGACTACTTGATATGTCCTTTGCATCACTCATCACCCTTATGTTGGGTTCATCTATTTTTAAAACATAGTCATTCTTTTGAAATATGTCAGATTCTATCTAGCATGATTTCAACTCAAGCAGCCCAGGTCGGGTTCAATTTGTCCCACTCATCATCTCGGTGGTCTTTTATAGAGGAAGATGTGAATTATTTCTTCCAAATTTATCATTGCAAACAAAGGCACTCCTGGTTGGATAGTTCTCCATGGCTCTCCCTTTGGTTGTAAATCACAATATCTAGGCTAATATGCTCCTTTCGGTGTGATCCATCATAAACCAACAATCCATCAAAATAAACTAAAATGAAATTAATCTTGACTATCTTTGAGTTGATCTAAGTCCCATATTACCCAATAGTGAGCCCTAGATTTTGATTTATTTTCTTAGTCACCCTAGTGGTCTTATTTTGGAAGATTTGAGTCATTTTCTTCTAACTTGACCTACAACAAACAACCCCTTTGGTTGGATTCCTCTTATGTGGTTGGTAGACTACCCTTTGGATTGGTAAACTAAGCTATTAGCCTCTTAGCTACCTCAATCCATTGCAAATGAGATTCATTAAAATAAACCTAAAAATGAAATTAATCTTGACTATCTTGAGTTGATCTAAGTCCCCTCATTTCAATAATAAATTGTTCAAACAATGGATCCAACTTGGTCACTTTAATGTAAAATTCAAATCTTCCTAAAATCTCAAGACATTCTTTTTGGTTCTCTTCTATGTGTTTGGTGACACTTTAGTTTAAATCTAAGTTATTCCATCTCTTATGTTACAAATAAACTCAAAATCTCAAAATATAAAAATATAAAACAAATCAAACCCTCCTCCCTCAGTGGAGTAAAAAATAACAAATTAAACAAATCCAATCAATCTCCCCTAGTGGAGTCAAATAAATCAAAACAATCAAACAATCCAAATCATTCCATTTTCTTCTCCTGATTGAGATCAAATCTTAGTTTCTCTTTGAATTAATCACAATTTTCAAAAACAGTGGATTGAATTTCAAATCAAACTCTATCATGGATTCTTCTTACTCTCTTATGTCCTTGACATTAGAGTCACATTGCACTAATCAATTCCTTACATTATAGATCATTTTTTGTTAGTGCTTTGATCTTGTTGATTTTTTCACATACATGTGGTGTTCCTTGTCTCAAACATAACTTTGTTACCTCATTTTGATGAGCTCTCAATCCATCTTACATGACTTTTCTTAGAAACTAAAGTTTCCTTAGTCTTGAACTTCTAGTGATTAGGTGAACACTCAACTTAACTGAGACTTAGAAGTTAGCCATAAATTCACAAAACTAACCAAGCTTGAACCAACTCCTCACTTCCTTCCTTCAAGTCAAACTCCAAATCAAATTAACATCAAAACTCAAATCAAATTGATTTTTCAAAAATTAAATCAATTCCAATTGTTTTCAAATAATTAAAATACTTGAAATTCCAAGTTCAAAATCCTTCCTAAGTCACTTTGATTCTATCTTATGGACTTAGCCTAAATCAAATCCAAATCAATTCAAATTCAAGATTTTCTTATAACCCATTTATATTCTCATTTATATTCACAAATATAAATAAAATATAAATTCAAATATCAAAAATCAATTCAAATGCAAATCCAAATTCAGCAAATTCAACCTAAGCCTTTCAAGTCAAATTTGAACTTGGCAAATCAAATTCAAATCAAGCCAAACTTGATTTATATTCATGATTCAATCAATCCTTCAATCATGAATCCAAATATAAATCAAACTCAATCATCAAATCAAAACAAAATTTAAAAAATGAAACCCAATCAAACTCATGTTTTGAACTTGAAAAAAATGAATCAAACCATTTTACTCCAAATCACTTGCAAATGGATTTATATTTCAATCATGTCCAAATGTGAGTTCAAAACTTCAATTGATCAGTCAATTGTCCCAGGCTCACTTGACCCAAAGTGACCTAAAGTACCTCTTTGAGCCAAAATCAAATCACCAAATTGGATTGAACTAAGCCCATAAGCCTCACATTATGAGAAAAAATTGTCATGAGATGATCAATCACTCAAATTAGGTCAAACCAAGTCAAATAATTGACCAAGTCAACACTTACCAAAATGAAAACTAAACTAGTCAAAAATCCACCATAGGCCAAATTGATTGAAACCATTGATCAAAAGTTTATGATCAATTTTGAACTTGACCAAGTCATCATTTGAGCAACCATGGCCACTTGACCCAAGTTGACCCAACTTGACCTAAAAAGTCAAAATGTGTCAAAACTTGATCTAACCAATTTTGAAACCAATGGGTCAAGTTCATTCCAAATCACTTATTGAACTTGACCAAAGCCTCATTAGCCAACTGACCCAACTTGCTTAATTGACCTTGACTTGACCTTGGTCAAATTGAGCCAAATCAAACTAAACCAAAATTGATTAGAAACAAAGATACCATTACATTTCAAATGACCAATTAACTAAACCAACCAATGACATAACCCAAATAGGTCAAATGGGTCAAATTGGTCAACTTGACCCATTAGACCTAAATGATTTCAAATGAACCAAATCCACATATAAACCAAATTCATTGGAAACAAAGATACAAAATCAATTCATATTGTCATATTAACTTGACCCAACCCTCGGTTTGACCCAATTTGACCAATTGGTCAACTTGACCCAAGTTGACCCATTTTGACCTAAATAGGTCAATATGACACAAATCATATCAAATTAATTTCAAATTCATTGAAACCTTCTATTTTAAAATCATACCAAACATATTCAAACTAAAATCCAAGCCAAATAACTATTTTACCCCTAGGTCAAAGGGTAATTCTTTGCCAAATTCACTTGGAATTTAGTTAAATCCTCTTCATGGCCACTTGGCACCCTCTTAGTGGACTCTGTGGACACTAGTGAGCATGATGCACATGACCCAATGGGTTTGGATTTAACTAAATTGAGCACTCGGGATCCCTCCTCCACTCAATTAAGCACATGGAAACTTCTCCAATACCTCTTCTGGACAAAACAAAATTACATGCCACCCTAAATGGCCTAACAAACCCATTACATAGGGTGAATTTGATCAAAATAGCTTAACATGCTGCCTTCATCCACTAGGAGATATACTCCCCCTAATTTTAGTTGAATCCAACACACTCACATTTGATTGAAGCTAGGGAACTCAGAGAAAGCATCCTTAAGCTTCTCCAAGCCTCCTAGAGCACTTTTCATTTCTCTATTTCTCAGTTTATCAAAATTGAAAATTGGGGAGGTAGCAAGGAATTCAATCCCATTCAATACTAAATTTTAGCTCAATTCCTTTTTCAAGCACCTTGAGGGGACCTAATCGAGTTGATCCAAAGCTTCATACAAGTTCTCAAGGCACAGGAGAGGGGAGTTTGATCAAGGTCGCAAGCAATTGAAGCCCACCTTGGTCAATAGAAAGATCCACTTCATCCCAAGGCTTGAAACATTCAATAGGGCTTCATCTCCACTAGATGAAGCTACCTCGACTGTTGGGAGTGCTAGTGATAGCCTCTTGCAAGGTATTCCTTCAAATTGAGCCTAGAATAGGAAGTGTCTAGTACTTTGTAAAAGATATTTTCACCCCATTGTATTTTGACCATTGGATGTCTTTCCCCTTGGATGATGATGGTGTGGGTTGAGTTTGAGTTCAATCCAAGCTCAATCGAGCTTGAATCTTGCCCTAAAGAGTGGATGGATTCCCTTTTCCATAGGCAAACTCAATGACGGATCATGGACCATCCATCCATGTATTTTGGATGGATAATACTGATAAAGATGCGTAGGATCCATGGATTTATCTTTTAAGAATCGTGGGCCCGATCTCAACCATCTGATCCTTGATTGGACGGTCCAGAGAGAAAGCATGTAGCACCACCGCATTGGGATGTGATAACTTAAGTGATGAATCCTATCGCACAATGTGGAAAGTGTGTGCCAAGTCTGCGGTCCATGTGGCACCGATGGGATTAGTTATATAATTAGGAGTTTTAATTAATTCCTTAATCACTGAATCTTCAAAATAACTTAACTAAATCTTGAAAAATTAGAAAAATAAAAAAAAATTCAATATGAAGATAATTAAGTAAAGAATTCACTAAAATTATTTCTAATGGATTTTGAATAGTGCATTTTCTTAATTAGGATTTTTGTGATAACTTAATAACTCTAATTACTCCCTAATTGCTTCATTAATTCATTTCAAATTTCTCAGATGCATTTTGTGGGATGACCTCTGCCTCCCCTAATTTTCTTGGGATTTATTGATGAGTTAATTAGGGAAATCAATTAATGAATCCTTAATCACTCTCTTAATGTAATTAAGTTTAATTAAATATGTGAATAATGGTTTAATCCCTTTATTAAGTTAATTAAGCTTTGCTTAAATGAATAGGAGGTTTATGGAATAATTTTGGGATATTTTTCCTAAGCTATTCCATAAACCCCATTTATTTCTTAATATAAAATTAATTAAGGGCTAATCCATTAATCACCTACTTAATTAACTTAACAAAAGTTTCAAAATATTCCAGAACTTAACCAATTTATCTTAAGTAGGTGCTTAGGTATTCAATAACCTAAGTAACTTAAGGAAATCAAAATCCAACCCACATGTGTGGGAAGGGTTATGAAAGTACTTAAATTAAACCTTTTAGCTTAATTAATCATTAATTGTGAGCCAATTACATTAGGCCCTTTCTTTCCTAGGTGCATTACTGATTTAAATTCCTTGTGTGATTTTATGTCATACATTGGCTCATAATTATTTGATTAAATATGTTAGAGTGGTGTAGGTAAGGGGGTAATTACTTAATTCACACCTTAACCTAAAACAAATATAAAATCATCAATGGTTCTAAAACAAACTAAATAAACTCACACATGGGGAAATGGGTTAGGACTAGCAAACTCTTTCACATTTCCCAAATTCAAATCAAATTGAAACAAAACTAAAAATCTCTTTAAACATAAATTTGATTTGCTTTAAATAATCCTATTTCATAAGATTATCTTTAGGAATTAATTAGGGTGAATGAATTTACATGCTTTCATCACTTTATTTCTTTCTAGCATGCTAAATATGTATGTCATATGAAAATCATGCATTCATGCCTTTTAAAAATCAAATTAAAAAAAAATAAAATGAAATGTTTCCTTTATGTCAAATTGCATGTTTTGGCTAAAGTAAGAATATGAATGGCTATAAATAAAAATTATTTTCAAAACTTATAAATCAAATATCATAACTAAAGGTATGTACTTATAATTATTTATAATTTGCATGTGAGTATAAAATGTGTTATGTGATTCTCCTCTCTTTCTTAACATAGAATTGTATAGGATTTGCCAAGTGTATAGTCCATTTGAAAAGGACATAACACTTGCTTAAATCCATTCCTATACACTCCTATGTCATGACTTAAGAATTCCACATCACCCTTATAAACTAAACAATCAAACCAACATCAAACAAACATAAACTTTTGCATGATTCTCTTTCCATGCATTTCTTTTTTTCATGCACATGTATTTAAGAAAAGTGGTATATTAGTCTAGACTATCCCGGGATTGTGAGGCCTTAAGTAGCCCTAAATAGGTCTTGTACCTTACACCCCTGGTGCTAACAATGACATCATACTCACTTATATCTTTTATACTTGTAAATGTGCATATGGTAAATGGATAAAAGATTCCCTCTTTTATACTTAACAAAATCATGCATACATGAAACATTCCAAATTTTCTTTAAACAATATCACTTAGCATTCATCATGAAGGTGTGCTAAATATTTCCATTTTCATGTATAGATATGCTTAGGGTCCTCCGTATGCATGTTACACATGTTGGGATAGAAATAAAGTGTTATGTATTTTGTTATAGTATATCACTTTACTTAATCTTAAAATGGCTTTCTTTTTTAATAGGTATGTTTAGGGAAAATCTAAACTTAGGATTAATCAAAACACATAACAAAAGATTCACTAAAATAAAATATGAATCTACCTTAGAAATTACTTAAGGTAGGGAAGAAAGAGAAGTTCTCTTCTCTTTTCCTCTCTTTACAACTTAGTAATTAATTGTAGGTTCATTCAAACCAAATCAAAATACAAAATAAAATCAACCAAATCAACTAAATCACTTAAATGAAACCACCCTCTAAGTTGAACATTTTCATACTTAGAAAACTCTAACCTTAAAGCCAAGCTAAGCATACCACACAAACCTTAAATAGCACACACATTAGGCTAAGTCACTACTTCTAGCTTTAGGTTAGGGTGGTGCATGGTTTGATGTTTTGCTTATATTTTGTGATGTAATATTTTTAGTTTGGATGATAGGGTGTATGTGCATAGACTGAATGGTAGGGCAATCTTAGTCTAACCACTGTCTTCTGCAGGAGATTGTGCTTAAGGGGTGCTGTAATAAAAATATAAAACTACTTTTGCTGCTCAGGTGCTTATACCCCTAAGCATAATCCAAAATAGGCCAAGTGAACTTGGTTACCCTGTGTGGGGTGCTAAGTCCAATTTATACATATACATGCTTGGGATTGTATGGTTTATTTAACTAATCTTTATTTTGCAAGTTTTAGTTAGATTTCCTTTTTTTCTCATTCTCATGTAATTTTTTCCATTAGGATTTTAGAATAATTGTTATGGGGTATTAGGATGAACATTAGTCAAAAGGTTATGGCTTATGTACCATGTGAAGCCTTTGAGCTCACAAACCAACAAAGAAGAAAGAAGAAAGAAGAAAGAAGAAGAATGAAGAATGAAGAAATGAAAAATGAAGACCCCATAATAATGAATTCCTTCTTGATTGTATTTAATTCATTTGTAATCCGAGTTGTATAAGGGTAGAGCTCAGCTACCCAATTTGTTTTCGAGTTTGTGCGGTGGAGCCCGACCACAAATAGCCTTTTATTCTTTTGTGCTAGCTTTATAAATTGATTGATGTCTATTTAGCTTGGCATTAAGATGGCATCTTTTCCTAGTTTCTTCCTTACGTTGATGTATGGCCTGGATAACGATTAGGCTCTTAGGAAAATAAATTTTTCTATCCAATCAAAATAATTCAAACTAAAAATAAATAACTCATAACCTCATCTAAAGCTTAGGCTATAAATCAAGATAAAAGAATTAGCAACCCCTTAGCTAGAAGGTGTATTTTCTTTCTCACATCATACATAAAAAGCATATTATTTCACTCTTGATTGGAGGGCTTCCACCTTTGCCATAGAACTTGGCTTGACCTTTGAGAGCCATGGTGGAAAGACACCTCTTTATCTTGTTGATTTTGGTCCATAATCTAATTTCTCATGCAATAGGGGTATGAATCTCAAAGCTTGTGTCAAATTAATTATCCAAAATGAAAATAAAATATAACAAAAACTTTGCAATAGATTTAAGTCATTAACTCATAACCTACATGATCTAATCTCTTAGAAGTGTGTTTAAGGACTTAGTCTCTTTCTAAATAAAAAATAGCTTAGCTATCTTGCAAAAGCTTTTGACTTGCCTACATATTTTAAAATCGTAGGAGGAGTTAGTTGGTGGCCACCCCCAGGCGATTGTAAGTCCAATAGTCGGGTGGTTTATCCTCTCTTGTGGAGGTAAACCAAATACCCATTTTCTCCTTAGATTTAGGTTATGCTTTTGGTCCTTACCAAAGTACCCTAGATTTAGGATCAGAGGTTGCTACTTCTCTTTGCGGGCTATGAGCAGAAATCCTCACCTCTTAGGCATTTCAATGACCTTGTAACGTGGAATTATATTCCCTAACTTTCTAATAAAAATTCAACGCAAACATACCAATTCAATTTCAAAAAAAATATAAAGCCTAACCATAGGATAGTTTAGGGTGCTTACTAGGCTTCCTAGTATCCTAAGCATCCCCTACTTATCTTCATTATAGGGTGGTGACTTCTATCTTTCGAGATAGTACACCTTTGCTCAATATTATACCAGAGCACCCTAATAAGAATATCTACAGATCTACATGGTGTCCCAACAAGGTGTTATATATTTCTATTTTCATTTATCCTCTTTCCCGAAAAGGGGATAGATGATGGTAGGAATATAATTTCACCACAACCTCTAACAAAATTAGTTTGGTTGAGAGAGATAATTCTATTAAGTAAAGGATTAAGTCTGTTGGTAAGAATTTTGAAAATCAACTTATTGAAGAGTGTGCAAAGACTAATAGGTCTAAAATCAGTCCAATAATCTGGATTATGTTTCTTAGATGTGAGAACAACAGAAGTAGTAGAAAATATCTAAGAAAAGAATTACCATTAAAAAAATAAATCACAACCTCAATCAAATCATTTTTAATGATAAACCAACATTTCTGAAAAAATTGAGTAGTGATACCCTCCGGACCAGCAATAGAATCTATGTTCATGCTATTCAAAACTTTGAAAATTTCATCTTCATGAGGCACAATGGTAAGCAAATCATTATCATCATTAGTAATAATAGAAGAATCAAGTCCGATTACAAAATAGCTTCATAAGGGCAATTCTTATTAAGCATATTTCTAAAGTAATTAATAATTGATTCCTTAATATCATTATTCTCCATAATCCAATCTCCATTATCATTTTAATTTTTTGAATATAATTTAAAGCTCTTTTTTTTATTAACTAAAGCATGGAAATACCTAGTATTCTGTCACCACCACAATATGTTTACTAGTAGCTTTTGGTAATAAGTCTCTTTCATATTTTGAAGCTCACAAGTTTATCTTTCACCTCAATCAGTTTGTAATCTTAGAAGGATTAGACATAGAGAGAATTCAAGATCACAAACCAATCTTTCCAATATCTTTAATTATTAGCAAAAGGTTTTAAAGGAATGCTTGTTCCACCACCCAAATTTTGTTTAAGTCTTTTAAGTTTAAACCAAAGTCTATTCATCCCCATAATCAAATTATTAGGATGTAAAGGAGCTTTCCAATTATCAGCCACAACATTAAAAAAATCAATATGATGAATCCACATGTTTTGAAATCTAAAAGAAGAGGAGTTTTTTAGTCTATTAGAATTATCTTTAATAGAAACCAGAAGAGGAGCATGATCTGATAAGGTTTTGGTTAAATGGTCAACAGAAGTAATAGGTCATTCAGTAATCCAATGAGTATTAAAAAAAATATAGCCCAACCATTGCCAAAGTTTAGAGTTTTGCCAAGTATAATTAGAGCCCTTAAATCCAATATCAATCAAATTACAATCAATGGTCATATTAGAGAAATCTTCCATGGAATAAATATTAGGAGAGCAACCACCACTTCTTCAGATGACAATAAAATGGTGTTGAAATCTTCACCAACAAACTTGTTTTGTTGACAGAGGCAGCAAAATCCCTTAAATTGTCTCAAAGAAGATTTCTACTAGATCTATAACAAGATGCCTAAATAAAATACCCCAAAACACAGTAATCACCATAAGAGATTTGAGCATTGATAACTTGATGAAAGCCATCAAGAATAGAAACCTCCATGAAATTATTCCAAAAACACCAAATCCTATTACTAACATTAGAAAAAAAATTTATTGAAACCGATCATTCTAGCAATATAGTTAATTTCATTGGCATGAATAAAAAAAATTAAACATAAGAAAAATAAAAAAGGTGGTTAAGCAGTGGTTAATTAAGAGATGAGTGAGAGGCTGCAGTAGATCTAGTGTTTTTTCATAATTTGGGAGGAAATTTTTTCATTTTTTTTTCTTTTTAGCATGATAAGTTAGGAAGCCATTTTATTTTCCCCTAGAGTCATCATCCAAGTAAGATTTAGTAACATTGGCCATAGATTTAGGAGAAATCTCCAAGTGTTTGGAGGGGAGTTCACCTTCTTCCAAATCTATATTTAGTTGAAAAGTAGGATTAACATGAATATCAAGTTTAGTAATGAGAGATGGTCATGCTTTAGAACCATTTAAAGCACAAGTAGTAAAATCTGGAGTAGAAATGTTTTCAGCATGCTCCACATCATTTAAATCCTCATTAAAAGCTTCATTTTTATCGATCAAAGCTAGCATAAATGCAGGAATATAATTAGAAGAAATAGAATCATCTTCTAATAACTTAGAGAATTTATTATTCTCCACATTAGAAATATTCAAATTCAAAAAAGGGATAAGAGGTAAATCATCCTTCCCATTTTGAATATCGGCTGAATCCCTACTAATATTAGAAGCAAACTTGTTCAATAGGATTAACCCTGATATCCAAGGAATCAACCTCAATAATAGCTTCATACAATCCTTAGGATCTGAGGCCAATTTCTGAACATAAGTAGGAATCGACTTATGGGTAGAGATAACATTTTCCTTAGGAGGAATTCATTTTTTTATGTGGTCATGGAGAATAAAACATTTCGAATTATCATGACCGTGTATTTTATAGTCGGAACAAAAAACTAGAAGGTTCTCCAATTCAACCTTTTGTGAATACCCATATTTTTCAGAACCAATCCAAACTTCCTTAGGGTATTTTTCAGTTATGTATAATTCAATGAAGATCCGAGCCACAGAAGTCTCAGATCGCTCAGCGGTCGCTTGGTCTAGTTGCAAAGGCCGACCAAATAAAGCCCCGATTGCAAAAAGCACATGGTGGGTAAAAAAATGAATGCACATATTAGGAAGAGATAACCACATAGGGATGGTTGGAGATTCCTCTTTAATGTCAAAAAGGGGTGACCACTTCAGCAAACACATTTAACAATTAAAGATGAAATAAGAATGACGTGAAAAAAAACATGGATAATCCAAATCATTAGAAAGTTAAATCATGATATGCCGAGGGTCAATAAGACCAATCCAGAAGGCACCCGTAAGCTTGAGATTATGGAAAATATAGTGGATCTTATCCAAATTTAGATGATGCAAAGCAAATTTACTAATAAGAGAAAATTCAAGGGGTTTGCCAACTTTTCAACATCCACATCAGAGCACATTGCGACCAGCGGACCTCTGAAAGATATTGAAATGAGATTAACCGAATCAATAGAGGGAGAAATCTTACTAGAGAGTGTTTCCTTAAAAGATTTATTAGAAGATGCAGCATTCGGGCCGCCTATCTCCAAAATGTCAGATGCCCTAGCCAAAACATCCATATTATTAGGTGGAACCTAAGGACTAGAACTCACTGCAACCATGGTCAATGATAAAACATCACACAAATGGCCAGATGTCATTCAGGCCATTAAAATCGGTCAAAATCGAAGCCAAAGCAACAGAAATCCAAAGTCGAGGGCATGCCACCAAGAGGGATTCAAAAATCACTAGAGAACGAGAGAGCGCTTGGGGGAGGAGGGTTCGGGTTTAGGGTATAGGGTTGTAGGTTTAGGGTTTAGGGTTTATTTATTTATTATTTTTATTATTTTTATTTTCCTTAAATTAAGTAAACTTGTAGGTTTAGGTTTATTTAGTTTATTTAGTTAATTTTTTATTTATTTTAGTTTGTTTTTTTATTGAGGTTTATTTTTTATTTTATTTAGTTTAATTTATTTATTTTAGGTTTATTTATTTTAGTTTATTTTTTTAATTTTAGGTAAAATAAAAACTAAATCAAAACTTAATCCAAAAAAATAAACCTAAAAATAAATAAATAAAATAAAATAAAATAAAAACCTAAAATTAATAAGCCAAACTAAACAAAAAAAAATAAACAAACCTAAATAAAATAAAAAATAAACTAAAATAAATAAAATAAACTAAACCTAAACCAGTTTACTTAATTTAAAAAAATTAAAAATAAAAAATAAAAAATAACCCTAAACCATAAAACTAACCACCCAACCCTAAACCTACTTCCCTAAACCCTAAACCCTAAAACCTAAACCACTCCTTAAACCCTACTCTAAACTTAAACCTAAACCTACCCCTAAAACCTACCTAAATGCTAAACCCTAAACCCCAAACCCTAAACACCAAACCCTAATCTCCTAAATCTAAACCTAACAAAAGCTAAAAATAAAATAATTAAAAGCTTCAAAATAAAATAAAACCTAAAATAAAATACACCTACTACCTAAATGTAAATAAAATAAAATAAAATAAAATAAAACTAAACTTAGATAAAATAAATAAGAACTAAAACTAAACTAAAAAAAAATAAAATAAGCCTAAAAATAAAAACTTAAATAAAATAAAAACTAAATGTAAAATAAAAACGAAATAAACCTAAAATAAAATAAAATAAAAACCTAAACCTAAAAAAACCTTAAAAAAAAAAAAAAAAAACCCTAAACCCTAAACTAAACAAAAAACCTAAACCTAAAATAAACAAAATAAAACAAACCTAAACATGAACTAAAATAAACTAAACTTAAATAAATAAAACCTAAACCTAAACCTAAAATAAACTAAACCTAAACCCTAAACTAAATAAATTAAAATAAATTAAAAATAAACCTCAACCTAAACTAAAAAATCAAACCTAAAAATAAACCTAAAATAAAAACCTAAAACCTAAACCTTAAAAAATAAAATAAAAACCTAAACCTAAACCTAAAAATAAAGAATAAAATCTAAACATAAAAAATACAAATAAAAATAAACTAAAAAATAAACATAATCCTAAGCCAAAATCTAAAAGTAAAATAAAATAAAAACATGAACTAAAATAAATCAACCTAAAATAAATAAACTAAACTAAATAAAAAAAAAATAAACCTAAATAAAAATAAAATAAACTAAATAAACTAATGGTTTGCTTGGTTTAAAACCCTAACTAAACCTAAAACCTAAACCCTAAACTCACACCTACCAAAATGCTTAACCAGGCCTAAATCCTAAACCATAAAAAATCTAAACTCTAAACCCTGACCTACCACTGAGGCAACCCTAAATGCTAACTGGACCTGAGCCAACCAGCCAAAAGACCTGACCCTAATCCTAACCACAAGGGCTGGCTGACCACTAACCTGATCCCTAAACTTAAACCACTGACCACTAAACCCTAACTCTCTAAACACCACAAAGCCTAAACACTAAACCATAAACCCTAAACCCACCTTGACTATAAACCTGTGCCCTAAACTTAAATCCTGAGCCATAAACTGACCACTGAGCCACCCTAAAACCTAAAAAAACCTAAAAACAAAATAAAACTTAAAAATAAAATAAATAAAAAAACATAAACCTAAATAAAATAAAATTCTAAACTAAAACCTAAACCTAAACCTAAAAATAAAATAAGATATAAAATTAAAATAAAGTAAAATAAATTAAACCCTATAAACTAAAATAAAAACCTAAATAAAATAAAAACTAAGAATAAAATAAACCTAAGATAAAATAAATAAAAGTTACCTAAAAACCTAAACCTAAAAAATAAACCTAAAAATAAAACCTAAAAATAAATAAAAAATAAAACCTAAACCCTAAACTAAAAAAAAACCTAAATCTAAAATAAAAATAAAATAAATTAAATAAATAAAATAAACATAAACCTAAACCTAAACTAAAATAAACTAAACCTAAACTAAATAAAATAAAATAAATTAAAAATAAACTTAAACCTAAACTAAAAAATAAAACCTAAAAATAGACCTAAAAAAATCTAAAACCTATACCAAAAATAATAAAATATAAACCTAAACCTAAACCTAAAAATAAAAAATAAAACCTAAACCCAAAAAATAAAATAAAAATAAAACTCAACTAAAAAATAAATTGAAACCTAAAACATAATAAAAAATAAAAAACCTAAACTAAAATTAATAAACCTAAAATAAATAAACTAAAGTAAATAAAAATAAAAAAATAAACCTAAATAAAAAATAAAATAAAATAAACTCAAATAAATAAAAAATAAACTAAATAAACCTAAACCTACTGGTTTAGATAATTAAAAAAAAACCCTAAACCCTAAATCCTAAACCCTAAAGCTAACCCTAACCTAAACAAACCTAAACCTAAACCTACCCAAACCCTAAACCCTAAACCGTAGCCCTAAATCTAAAACCCAAAACCCCAAACCCTAACCTAAACCTAAGGTAACTAAATAAATTAAAAAATAAACCTAAACCCTAAAACCTAATAAACCTAAACCTAAACCCTAAGAATGGGTAGAACCTTGATGGCCGGAATATTACCATCAACCAGGGTCAGTCTAGATCTGGTGAAGGAGATGAAGGTGGAGGCGGCAATTATCATAGTGGTGGTGGGTGATCTGGAGGTACTGGTGGATATGGAGGTGGTGGTCAGTGTAGTGGTGGTTGTGGAGGTATGAGCTGCGGCAGAGTTTATAGCATTGGTGGTGGCGGAGGAAGAGATCTGGGATATGAAGGTGGATCCCGCTACTTGAGAGACAAGGTTGGTTCTGATGGGAACTGGAGAAACTGAAGAATGGCCCATCCGATCTACTGCTTATGAAACCGTGTCTTTATAGTAGAGATGATTTTAGTTATCTAGGGTTTTTTATTTGCTTTATGCATGATGATTTTTGATCTATGTCATCGCTTGTGTCTTATAAAACTTGGTGTGTTACTTCATTGATGAAATAAAAAAGAAAAAATGTTGAATCTAAATTTGTGCTCTATTAAAAAAATCCATAAACCATAAACCCTAAACTAAAACCTAATCCCTAAACCTAAAACCTAAACCCTAAACCCTAAACCCTAAACCCTAAAACCCTAAACCATAAAACCTAAACCTTAAACCCTAAAAACCAAAAAACCTAAACATAAATTAAATAAAACCTAAAAATAAAATAAATAAATAAAACATAAACTAAAACCTAAACCTAAAAAGAAAATAAAAAAACTAAAATAAAATAAAATAAATAAAAACCTAAACTAAACTAAAAAAATAAAAAATCTAAATAGATTAAAAACTAAACCAAAATAAAAATAAAATAAACATAAAATAAAATAAAATAAAACTAAATAAAACCAAAATAAAGATAAATCTAAAATAAACCTAAAATAAATAATAAATAAAATAGAAACCCTGAACTAAAAAAACCTAAAATAAAAATAAAATAAACCTAAACCTAAACTAAAATAAATAAAAGCTAAACCTAAACCTAAAATAAACTAAACCTAACCCTAAACCTAAACTAAATAAAATAAAAAAAACTAAAAAAAAAAACCTAAACTTAAACTGAAAATGAAAACCTAAAAATAAACTTAAAATAAAAACCTAAAACCTAAACTTAACAAAATAAAATAAAAAACTAAACCTAAACCTAAAAATAAAAAATAAAACCTAAACCTAAAAAATAAAATAAAAATAAAACTATGCTAAAAAAATAAACCTAAACCTAAAGAAAAAAATAAACTAAAATAAAAAACATAAACTAAAATAAATGAACCTAAACTAAATAAATAAAATAAACCTAAATCAAAATAAAAATAAAAATAAAATAAAATAAATAAAGAATAAAATACATAAACCTAAAATATGGTTTCTTTAAAATAAAAAAATAATAAATAAGATCTGGCTTTAAACCCTACCCTAAACCTGCTGCCCTAAACTGGGCCCTAAACACCACCCTGGGCCTAAACCACACTCTAACTAAACTTCCCACAAAAGATCTTGGGCATAAACCCTGGGCCACAGGCCTACCTGACCTTACCCATGCCCTCCCTAAACCCTGGGCCATAAACCCTAGTGACCTGGGCCCTGGGCCAAAGGCCTAAACTGAACTTCCAAAGATGATCACAGGCTGAGCTGGGCTCCACAACCAAACCATGAAGGCCCTGGGCCACCCACCAGATCCTGTGCCACTGACCTCCCTAACTGACCTGGGCCCTAGGCCTGCTCCATGAGCCCTGATCTTGGGCCATGGGCCATCCACCACTGGGCCTCTACCCTGAACTACATCAGGCTTACCACCACTCTGGGCTCTGGGCCCTGATAACCTAAACACCTGGGCCCCCACTGACTGACTCTTAGACCCTACTGACTGGGCCCAAACTTGAGGCTGAAATCTTACTGAGGCCACTGAGCCACTGACTCTGGGCTAAATACTGATCAACCTGGGCCCTGGGCCCTGGGCCACAGGCCTGGGCCCTGGGCCAACCTTAAACCCTGGGCTAAAACTGGGCCCTGACCCTGGGCCAAATCCACACCACTTGACCTAAACCCTAAACCATAAACTCTGACCCTAAAGACCCTAAACCCTACCATAAACCACCAAAACCCTGACCCAAACCTAAACCCTAAACCTAACCTAAATCTAAAACTTAAAAATAATAAATAAAACCTAAACCTAAGAAATAAAAATAAAATAACTAAAACCTAAAACCTAAATAAAATAAAATAAAATAGTAAACTAAGATAAAATAAATAAAACCTATACTAAATTAGAAAAAAGCTAAGAATAAAACCTAAATAAAATTAAAATACATAAAATAAAATAAAAATAAAATAAAAAACTAAAATACTAAACCTAAAAAAACCTAAAAATAAACATAAAATAAAATAAAAGCCTAAACCCTAAACTATACAAAAACCAAAACCTAAAATAAAATTTAAATAAATAAAATAAAATAAACCTAAACCTAAACTAGAATAAACTAAACTAAAATAAATAAAACCTAAACCTAAAATAAACTAAACCTAAACCCTAATCTAAATAAAATAAAATAAACTAAAAATGAACCTAAACTTAAACTAAAAATAAAACCTAAAAATAAAACCAAAAATAAAACCTAAACCTAAAAAAATAAAATAAAAACCTAAACTTAAACTTTAAAATTAAAAATAAGACCTAAACCTACAAAATAAAATAAAAATAAAACCAAACTACAAAAATAAACATAAGCCTAATCCTAAAAAAAACTAAAATAAAAAACCTAAACTAAAATAAATAAACCTAAAATAAAAAATAAAATAAACTAAAAATAAATAAAAAATAAACTAAATAAACCTAATCCTGGGTTTGCTTTTTTAAAAAAAAACCCAAAAAACCCTAAAAAGACACTAAACCCTAATCCTAAACCCTAAACCTACTGCCTAAACCTGACTAAACCTAAAATAAAATAAAACTTAAACCTAAAACTAAAAAAATACTAAACTAAACTTTAAACCTACTCACCTAAACCTAAAAAATAAACTAAAATAAAACTTAAACTAAAATAAATAAACCTAAAATAAATAAACTAAATTAAATCAAAAGAAAAAATAAAAATAAATAAAAATAGAAAATAAAATAAACTAAAATAAATAAAATATTAAGTGAATTCAAATTTGAATTTGAATTTGTTCTCGTTAAAGACCAAAACCCACTCTAAACTAACTTGGACCCACCCTACCCTGAGCCTCCTAAACCCTGAGCCCTACCTGACCATCCTAAACTGACCTCCTAAACTACCAAAACCCAGGCCACTCTGACCCAGGCCCACTCCCAGGCCCTGAGCCCAAAGATCCTGACCCTAACTGATCACAGGCCAAACTTTACCCTAAATCCTACACTAAACCCTAAACCCTAAACCTCTAAACCCAAACCCACCAGAACTTTAATCCACAAACTAAAAAAAACGAAATAAAATAAATAATAAACTTGAACCTAAATAAAATAAAAAATTTAAATTAAATAAAAACCTAAACTAAAACTTAAACCTAAACCTTAAAAATAAAATAAAATAAAATAAAAAATAAACTAAAATAAAATATAGAAAACCTAAATTAAACTAAAAGCTAAAATAAACCTAAGAATAAAAAACCTTAATAAAATAAAAACTCAATGTGAAATTAAAATAAAATAAACCTAAATTAAAATAAGATAAAAACTAAATAAAAACCTAAACCTAAAAAATAGACCTTAAAAAAACCTAAAATAAATAAAATATAAAACCTAAATTCTAAAAAAAAAAAACTGAACCTAAAATAAAAATAAAATAAACAAAAAAAAAACCTAAACCTAAAATAAATTAAACTTAAACTAGACAAAATAAAATAAACTAAAAATAAACCTAAACGTAACCTAAAAAATAGAACCTAAATTAAAAACCTAAAACTTAAACCTAAAAAAATAAAATAAAAACCTAAACCTAAACAAAAAAAATAAAAAATAAAACGTAAACATAAAAAATAAAATAAAAATAAAAGTCAACTAAAAAATAAACCTAAACCTTAAAAATGAACTAAAATAAAAAAGCTAAACTAAATTAAATAAACCTAAAATAAATAAACTAATAAATAAAATAAAAAAAAATAAACTAAATAAAATAAAATCAAAACAAATCAGATAAATAAAATAAACTAAATAAACTTAAACTATCCTTAATTTTTTTATAAAACCCTAAACTAAATTCTAAACCCTAAACCTAAAACCCTACCTAAACCCTAAAACCAACCCTACTCCACCACTAAACCACAAACCACAAATAAACTCTAACACTGAGCCACAAACCACTAAACCCTAAACCACTGAGCTAAAACCATGACCCTAAACCACTACAACAAACACTACCCCAAACCCTCAACCCTCAACCCTCAACCCTAAACTAAATAAAATAAACTAAATGAAAAATAAACCTAAGCCTAAACTAAAAAATAAAATCTAAAAATAAACCTAAAATAAATACATAAAACCTAAACCTAAAAAAAGAAAATTAAAAATAAAACCTAAATCAAAAAATAAAAAATAAAACCTAAACTTAAAAAATAAAATAAAAATTCAACTAAAAAATAAACCTAAACCTAAAAAAAACTAAAATAAAAAACCTAAACTAAAATAAATACACTAAATATTAACCTAAATAAATAAAATAAAATAAAAAATAAAATTAAAATAAACTATAAAATAAAATAAACTAAATAAGCCTAAACCTGGGTTTAAATTAAAAAAAACCGTAAACCATAAAACTAACCATAAATCTACAATGCTAAACCCTAAAACCTACTTAAATCTATTGTAAACCCTAAAACCACAAGAAACATAAACCCTAAAACCCTAAACCTTAACGCTACACCCTAAACCCTTAACCCTAAACACTAAACCCCAAACTCTAATCCTAAACCTAAAGTAACTAAATAAATTAAAAAATAAACCTAAACCCTAAAACCTAATAAACCTAAACCCTAAGAATGGACAGAACCTTGATGGTGTGAACATCAGTCAACTCAGCCCAGGTCTGTGGAGGCGAAGCTGAGGAGGTAGTGGTTATCCAATGGTGGTGGGGATTTTGGTCTTGGTGGATATGGAGGTGGTGGTGGGATCAGTGGTTATGGATGTGGGAGGAGCAAGGAGGTTACTGGTGGTGGTGGAGGAGAGATCATGGATATGATGGTGGATCGCTACTGAGAGAGGCGGGGTGGTTTGAAGAGCTGGAGAAACTAAAGAATCCAATCATTTGCTTATGGAAATGTGTCTTTATAGTAGAGATGGTTCTAGTTATCTAGGGTTTTTGATTTGCTCTATGCTTGCTCATTTTTTATATATGTAATCATTTGTGTCTTAGTGTGTTACTTGGTTGATGAAATTAAAAAGAAGAAATGTTGAATCTGAATTTGTTCACTATTAAAAAAAACAAAAAACTTTAAATCATAAACTAAAACCTGAACCCTATAACTAAAACCTAAATCATCAACCCTAAATGCTAAACCTTAAAAACTCTAAACCGTAAACCCTAAACGCTAAACCATAAACACTAAAACCCTAAATCCTAAATCATAAAACTCTTACCCTAAACCCTAAACCCTAAACCCTAAATCATAAACCCCAAACTCTAAACCCTCAACTAACCTTAAACCCTAAACCCTCAACTAACCCAAAACCCTAAACCCTAAAACCTAAACCCTGAGTTAACTTTAAAATGCTAAAAACATAAACCTAAATTAAATAAAACCTAAAAATTAAATAAATTAAAAAACCTAAACCAAAATAAAATAAAAAATAAAATAAAATAAGAACCTAAACTATAACCTAAACCTAAACCTAAGAAGAAAATATAATAAAAAATAAATACAAAATTATAACAAAATAAATAAAAACCTAAACTAAAATAAAAAAAAAAAAACCTAAATAAAATAAAAACTAAACCTAAAATAAAAATAAAATAAACCTAAAATAAAATAAAATGAAAACCTAAACCTAAAAAATAAACCTAAAAATAAATAAACAATAAAACCTAAACCCTAAACTAAAAAGAATAATCTCAACCTAAAATAAAAATAAAATAAACCTAAACCTAAACTAAAATAAAGAAAACCTAAACTTAAACTTAAAATAAAGTAAACCTAAACCTAAACTTAAACCCTAAATTTAATAAAAAGTAGAAATTTAACCTAAAGCTAAACTTAAAAAAAACCTACAAATAAACCTAAAATAAGAAGTTAAAACCTAAACCTAAAAATAAAAAATAAAATAAAAATAAAACTAAACTAAAAATAAACCTAAACCTAAACCTAAACCTAAACCTAAAAAAAAAACTAAAATAATAAACCTTAACAAAAATAAATAAACCTAAAATAAATAAACTAAACAACAACAACAAGCCATTATCCCCTTAAGTGGGGTCATCTACATGAATCCTCATCTTCATTATGTCTTATTATGTGTCAAATTCTCATTAAATTCAAGTATATTAAGGTCATTTCTTATACATGATAACCATGTATTTTTAGGTCTACCTCTACCTTTCTTAACATAAGGAAATTCTAATGCATCTACTCTCCTAACAGGGTCATTGGATGGTCGATGCTTTATGTGGCCAAACCATCTAAAGCCACTCTCTCTAATTTTATCTTCCACTAGAGCTACTCCAACTTTTTCTTGAATAAACACATTTTGCATTTTACCTCTAAGAGTAAAGCCACTCATCCACCTGAGCTTCCTCATCTCTGCAACACTTAACTTAGTCTCATGCTTCTCTTTTATTGCCCAACATTATGCACCATAAATCATTGCAGGTCTTACCACCATCTTATAAAATTTTCCCTTAAGTTCAAGCAGTACTTTTCTATCATAGAATAGGCCAGATGCACTCCTCCACTTCAACCATCCAACATGAATTCTACTAATAACATCTCCATCGATTTCACCATCATGTTGAATAATAGAGCCTAAATATCTGAATCACTCACACTTTTTAATGACTTGTTCACTTAGCGTCATAACACCCCCACTATAACTTGTACAATTAAAATTACACTCCATAAATAAACTAAAATAAATAAAAATTAAAATAAAATAAACTAAAATAAATAAAAAATAAACTAAATTAGCCTAAACCTACCAGTTTACTTAATTTAAAAAAATTAAAAAATAAAATAAAATAAAATAAAATAATGAAAAAAACCCTAACCCTAAACCCTAAACCCTAAAACTAACCCTAAACCCTAAACGCTAAACCTACAACCCTAAACTCTAAACCTTAAAACCCTAAACCCTAAACCCTAAACCTTAAATCAAAACCCTAAAAATCTCTCTCTCCTCACCCGCATGGCTCTCTCTGGTGATTTCGTGTTCCTTCTCATTTTCCTTATGGTTTGGCCGCCTCTCGGCCCTTCTCTATCAGATTTTTAGGTTTTTTGCTCTTGGTTTGGCCGCTCATGTGAGTTTACCTTGACCTCTAATGGCAGACGCACCGTCTTCTGTGCAACTGAGCTCTTCAAACTTGGAGGTGTCGGCTATGGCTCCCAATTTACAAGGTATTATGGACCCAACTCAATCCGTTACTGCGCCTGCTGTTAAATCCTTCAAAGACGTGCTATATGGTAAGAACACTTGCTCTAATGCTTCGATCAACTTAATTTCTACTTCTTTCTGTGGAATGCCAGCTGTAATGTGCTCTGATCTTGATGTGGAAAAATTGGCAAAGCCATTTGAGTTTTCATTAGTGGGTAAATTTTCATTACGTCGCCCGACTCTTGATAATATCCGTTCCTTCTTTCATAGCCTAAAGCTCTCGGGTGTTTTTACTATAGGATTGATTGATCCTAATAATATCCTTATTTAGCTATCAAATGATTTAGACTACTCTAGAGTCTTTGCTCGTCCCTCCTATTTTGTGTGCAATTGTCAAATGAGGCTCTTGAAATGGTCACCTCTCTTTGATGTCAAAGAGTAATCCCCTATTATTCCTTTATGGCTAGCCTTTCCAAACATGAGGATACATTATGTTACCCATCAAGTCCTATTTGTTGGGGCTCTCTTTGGTAGGCCCCTTAAATCAAAAACCACTTCGTGAGATCTCGACCATCGTTGCGTATCTTGGTTGAGATTGATATTACCAAAAGTATCCTAAAGAAGTTTGGATCGGTTCAGAAAAATTTGGGTATAATCAGAAAGTGGAATTTGAAAATTTTCCTATTTTTTGCACACACTGTAAGATCCATGGTCATGATCACTCTGAATGCTTTGTGTTACACCCTAATCTTAAAAAGAATAAATTTTTGGATCCTAAACCCTCTCTAGGAAATGAAAAAACCAATAAGTTTGCTTATGTGCTTAAAGCTACTCAAAATGGAACTCACCCTCCTACCCTTACTCCTTTACTATCTACTGATTTGCTTATTGGAGAACAATCTGAGCTTGGTAAAAATAATGATATTGAGGTTTGTGAGGAAACTAATGATAACTTATTTAACATTACTCCTACTTGTAATAATTTGGCATCACAAGAAAATCCCTTGACTCATATGAACCATCATGGTGATTTGAATGGAAATCTCAAGTTGGATCAAATATCAAAACTAATTCTAGAATTGTTCTGAAAAATGTTGATACTTTGGTGATGGACCAAAATCTAAATAATCTTAATGGAAATGAGAATGAAATTTGTGCTATTAATGGTGTCACAACCTCTCTTTCTGTTACCCTCAGAGTGATATCCATGTTAATCCAATTCCTCAACCTAACTCTGATACCGAAGAAGGAGAAATCACCATTAGGAATGCTTTGACAAATACTACTCCTATTCTAAATATCACCAACCACTCCCTTTTTGATGGAGATACATTGGACATAGATAGACCATTTTAAACTGTTATTAAAAAAATCCCTTAAAGCTAGAATGCTCACTAATAGCTCCACTAGAACCACTCGATCTTCTCTAACTTCCCACAAATAATTGCCTCATGCTCTCTTTTTCTTCTCCTTCAAATTTTCAATTATCTCTTTTCTTTTCTTTCCACCTTATTGTGATCAATTTTCTTATTTGGAATGTTCGGGGTATTGGGACTCTCATTGTTCGCAATCGTGTTAGGAGCCTTTGTCGTACTCATAACATAACCTTACTTGTTGTTATTGAGCCTTTCATTCACTCATCTAAGATCACACATGTTGCTAGAATGCTTGGCTTTCAAAATTTCTTTTATTATTTTAGTTATAAAATTTGGTGTTTTTGGAATAATTTAATCAACATTTCTATCCTTGATGATCTTGAACAATTAGTTAATGTTCAAATCTCATTGGGTGAATTTTCTGCTCTTGGTTCCTTTGCCTATGCTTCTTGTAATAGAGCTAGTAGGAACATCCTTTGGGATTACTTAAGAACCTTCGCCTCCTCGATTAACAAACCTTGATTGGTTGGGGGTGACTTCCACACTATTATCGGTTCTTCAAAAAGGAGGGGAGGCTGCTCTCCTAACATCCATTCCATGGAAGACTTCTCTAATATGATCCTCGATTGCAACCTGATTGATATTGGTTTTTCTAGCTCCACCTATACGTGACATAACTCTAGACTTTGGCAGCGGCTTGATAGGACCCTCTTTAATTCCCTTTGGATCAATCAATGGCCCTTCACTTCTGTCGAGCATTTGAGTAGAACTTTGTCGGACCATGCTCCTCTTTTGATCTCTATCAAAACCTCTTCCAGTAATCTATCCTCCCCTTTTCCTTTAGATTCCAAAATATGTTGACCCAACATTGTGATTTCATTAATGTTTTTTCCACTAATTGGATGGCCCCTATTCACCCGGACAATTCCATTAAAGGCATGACTCAGTTTTGGCTTAAGCTCAAAAGACTTAAACAAAATCTAAATTGGTGGATCAACCATCAATTTAAAAATCTTTTTGCCAATCTCAAAATTATGGAATAATTAGTTTTCTCCCTTGAAGATGCTGCCTTAACTGATCCTAGTATGCTTGATGAGTTGAACACTGCTAAAGATAACTTGAACAATTATAAGAATATGGTGGAAACCTACTGGTGTCAAAAGGCTACTAGCAAACATATTGTTGATGGTGACAAAAATACAAGGTATTTCCATACTCTTTTCAACTAAAGGAAAGCCTTAAACTCTATTCAAAAAATAAAAAATATTAACAGTAGCTGGATCACTGATAAGAATGAAATTAAAGATTCTATTATACAACATTTTCAAAATTTATTAAACATCAACCCTCCCTTAGAAGCCCTCTCCAACAAACACCTGATCCCCTCTATGATTACTAATGATGAGAATCATTTACTCACTTTTACATCGAGATCGATGGTACTCAATAGCATGAACATGACTATGTTGGTACGATGGCTACGACCCATTTTTCAGCATTATTGGCCTTTTATTAAGTCTAACCTTGATGTTGTTGTTGACTTCTTTGATGGCGACCCTTTACTAGATACTTTTCTAGCACTTCCATTGCCTCATTCAAAACTAATAATCCACGATTCTTGGGGAGATTTTAGACCTATCGACCTTTGCACCTTCTTTCAAAACTCATTGCTAAATTAATTAATAATAGGATAAGTCCAGCTCCCTAAAATTATTTCTCTAACCAAGCGGCTTCATTAAAAATAGAGCTATATCTGATAATATCCTTCTTGCCCAAGAGCTGGTTCATGACATTGATGTTCCTACTAGAGGTGGCAACATCCTCCTTAAACTGGATATCTCTAAAGCCTTTGATAACCTCTCATGGGATTTCCTCTTTCAAATCTTACATTTGTTTGGGTTTTTTAATAATTTCATCTGCCTCATCAAAAACTGTATTACCAATGTTTGGTTCTCTATTATCATGAATGGTGAGTCCCTCAATTTCTTTACTTCAAGGCATGGCTTGAGACAAGGAGACCCCCTATCATGCTCTCTTTTTATTCTTGCTGTTGAATATCTTTCGAGGAGCCTGAATGATCTTTTCAATAAAAATCCTACCATGTTTTTTAAAACTCATGGTGCTATCCCTATTTCTCATCTCAGTTTTGCTGATGATTTTATAATCTTTGCAATGCCTCTTTTCAACACATTAAAACTATTAAGAACCTTTTAAATGAATTTGGCAAAGAAAGTGGCCTCTTTCTCAATGATGGAAAATGTTGTTTCATTCCTTCCTCCAAAATCCCTACAAATAGGCTCAACCAAATCTCCAGAATTACTAATTTTTAGCTACATCAACTTCATATTAATTATCTCGGGGCTCCGCTTTTTAAAGGTAAAAAAGATCTCATCTTTTGATGATCTTATCAGAAAATCTCCAATTAAAATTTCTATTTGGGAATTTCATTTACTCTCTTTGGTGGTAGGCTCACCTTGATTAAGAGCACTCTTAATTCCATGCCTTTATATCTCATCCAAACCATTGTCGACCATTTCTATCATTAGCAATTGGCGTCTCTTTAACAATTTTTTTTGGGGCTCTAATAACTCCTCTAAAAGAATGCACTGGACCTCTTGGGGTAAAAGTTGTGGCACTCTTTACGAAGGTGGTCTTGGATGTAAGCCAATCAAAGAAGCTATCACTACCTTTTCCTATAAACTCTGGTGGAATTTTAGGAGTAACAATAGTCTTTGGACTAATTTTATGACTGCTAAATATTATCAGGGTAAGTCCCCCTCATTTGTCCCTATAAAGCGGGAGACTCTCTTGTTTGGAAAAAACTTTATTCCGTCAAATAGGATGCTGAATCCTTAATTTTTTGGGGGATTAACTCTGGTTCCTCATTCTTTTGGCAAGATAACTAGAGTGGATGTGGGTCCATTGATGACTTACTCTCCCCCCATTCCACTGTTGCTATTAAAGTGAAATCTTTCTAGCAGAATAATATGTGGAATAATAGTAAGCTTATTGATTATATTCCTTCTTTTCTCTTGGACAAACTCACTACTATTCCTATCATTCCTACCAATCAAGATCAAATCCTTTTTAAGCTCTCACATAATGGTGATTTCAACTTTAAAAATGTTTGGCTTTACATTAAAGAAACTCATGTTTCTTCCAATGTGTTTCTCAAACTTTGGAATATCACTATCCCTACTTCTTATTCTGTTCTTACTTGGCATATTTTGAAAACTTCATCCCTATTGACTCCTTATTATGGGATAAAGGTTTTCAATTACCTTCAAAATGCCAATGATGCTTTCACATTGAGAATGTGAACCATGTCTTTGTTAACGGGGCCATTGCTTCTAAACTCTGGATTTGGTATGATGATCTCTTTAACATTGTCATTTTCATTGGCTCTTTAGCTCTATATCAACTTCTTGAAGTTTATTTTGACAACACTATTAAAGGTCACATTAAATTCATAACTGCTATCACCTTTATTTGGTTCATATGGATGGACATAAATAATGCAAAACATCGTGAGATCCCTATGAACCACATGAGAATAATTGCTAGAACTAAAAACAAAATTTGTGACTTATTTAATTCCAATCTCATTCACTACAAACATTTCAAAGGTTGTAAATTTGTGGCCAATAAATTGGGTCTTAACTTATCGGATCAACCCTACTGTAGAAATGACAAGATTGTTTATTGGGTAAAACCTCATGATCATACTATTAAAATTAACACTGATGGCTCTGTCTCTCATAAAGGTTCAGGTTGTGGTGGCATTTTCAAAAATCTTCATGGTAAAGTCCTATGTGCTTTTGCCTACCCCCTTAATTCTTGCTCTGTTCCTTTTGCTGAGTTTATGGCAGTGTACAAAGCTCTTGAGATTTTCCTTCAAAATGGTTAACTCAATATTTGGATTGAGGTGGATTCCCTTCTGCTGATTGATCTTTTGACTTCCACCAAAATGAGAAATACTGAATTGTACTACCTTCTCAAGCAAATGATAGCTCTTCTTACCCAACTTAATTTTAACATCACTCATGTATGGCGTGAAGGTAATGCATGTGCTGATAACCTTGCCAATCTGGGAGCCAGATTGGATGGCATAATCTTCTTTGATCAACTCACCCTACCCAAACATTTGCGTGGCTTGGTTAATTTGGACCATACTGGACTCCCTTATCTCAAAAATTAATCTAGGCCATGGGATTGTTTTGGTTCAATATCGGTTTAACTGCATGCCCATTTTATATTCAATGTTGTTACTTTCTTGGTTTTTGCTGATGCATCAATGTGATATCCCTTGTTGCTTATCTATTGATCTCAGTGTTATGTGTTGTTAGTTTAATTACCTTAGCCCTAATTGGGAGCCTACTGCTTATACTATTTTTATTGTAAATGTGCTGATGCTCCTTTGGAATTTGTTAATGTCTCATTCTATTACTCCTTGTTGGCCCTTTATTGAGCTATGTGGCATCTGCTGTTGGTTTAACTCTCTCACCCTTGTTTGGGGTCTTGCTATTACTAGTAAGATTTTGATTGGTTGCTGGAGGGAGATATATTACTTAATTATCTATTTTTTGCTCTATTTATTGATAAACAGGGACATTTGGAATTATATTCTGGGTCCCTTGCCTCAATGCCTATCTGCTATACTTCTGTATAACTTTATGACAGACACTGTCCTGCAGACTACTCTTGGGGTTGGTTTAATGTATTTGCTAAATGTCTTTCAAACCTTTGCTTTGCCTAATTTGAATGGGTGGTCTTATGGCCAACTTCATATAATTTTCTACCTAGGATGTTGGCTGATCTGGATCATTGCATCTTATGTTCATCATGCTGCTACTAGGGTTATCCATGATGTTCAACAGGGTGCTTTTGGAGTTGTTTTGCTGATTGTTTTGTCTAACCTCATATCCCCAACCTGCA
This sequence comes from Cymbidium sinense, assembly GCA_021442155.1. Taxonomy (NCBI): domain Eukaryota; kingdom Viridiplantae; phylum Streptophyta; class Magnoliopsida; order Asparagales; family Orchidaceae; genus Cymbidium; species Cymbidium sinense. Next base: position 325,116,647 of record CM038214.1, on the reverse strand, counting down.
AGGAGTGTAACTACAATTTCTTGTTTATTTCTTCTATCTCTTTGCAGGATTGGACTTCCCTCATGGCTTATCTGTTTTCCTCTACTAAGGATGTGGGCTTTCTTTTTAAGCGATCATCCTTATCTGGATGGTTATTTATGTTCACTCCCTTCTGAACTCATTTTGCTATTATTTTACATCTCTAATTTTTTATGGTGTTCTATCTATTGGGTGTATTATTTGCATTATTGTTTCCATTATTGGCCTCCAGTTTTGTGGGTCATTTTCTGGCTGTTTGTGCTGTTAACATCTGAGATGCTGGTGACTTCACCTACTATTATTTTTTCCATCCTGGTTCAACTAGTCTTGGCCAGACCACTTCCTCCTATCTCAGGAATTACCTTATGCATTGTCTACTTTGAATGGTTGGTCTTATGGCCAACTTGTATTTTCTTTCTTGGTTGTTGTTGTTATGGATCATTGAGTCTTATGTCTAGCATCTTTCTTGGGGATGTTTATCATGTTCTGTAGGGTATTTTTGGAGTTGTCATGCTGATTGTTTTGGTCAACCTCATATACCCAACCTGCCAGGAGAGAAACTACAAGTTCAATTTTATTATTCCCCTACAGGTTTGGACTTCCTTAATCGCTTATCAGTTTTCCTTTTCAATGGTTATGGGTTTAGCTACTAGCCTGATCATCTTTATATGGAAGGTTTAGATATTAGCATATGCTCTGTTTACTCTGAATGGGTGGACTTTTGGCGGTTGTTGGTAATTCCGGTTGAGCTGGATTAATACTCAGCTGCTTACGGGGTTTTGGTTTGTTTTGTTTAGTAAACCTCTTTTGATGTTGTTGACTGCTTGGTGGCTTTTGCTTTAAATCCCATTAGTGGTTTATTTTATGCGATCATAATTCTATGGACTACTTTACTCTGCTATTTTTCCATCTTGTTTTGATTAAACTTGTATCTATTACACTGTTTATTCAGAATGGGTGGTTTTATGGTCAGCTTGCTATTTTTTGTTGTCTTCAATATTTGTTGCCTTGGATATTTGCTATCATGGTTTTTCAGGATTCCAATGTTGGCTCTATCTTTGTTGGTTGTAGGACTTTAGGGTCCTATGTTCAGCAAGCTGTTTCTGACACTGCTGTTTTGATTGTCTTTGATGATTGCTGTCTAGGCTGCTGCTTCTCAGATCCTTGTGTTTATGGTCTACCTATTTGGTTACTAATTAATACAATGTCTATTCTAAATGAGAGCTTTTATGGCCAGCTAGCTATCTTTTGCTGTCTTGGCCGTTTGTTGTCTTGGTTCTCTGCTGTCTTGTTTTATCTAGAATCTAATGTTGACTCTCATTTGAATCACCTTTTTGATTTTTCTTCTGGTGGGTTCCATTATTGCATTAACTATTTTGCTATTGGAGTTGGATTGTTGATTGTCCTTGTTGTTTGTATCTGGGCAGTGATCTACCTTATCTGCTACTATTTCTTTTCCCATCTTGGTTCAGTTAGGCTTGTGCAGATCATTATGATTAAGCATCTATCCACTTGGTATGCACTGTCTATTTTGAATGGGTGGTACTATGGGCATCTGCTGCCTTTTACTGTCTTGCTATCTTGGTTGTTTGTTGATCTGGATTATCCAATTTTTTGTCTAGCTTGCTGCTACTGGGCTGTAGTTCTGATTGGCTTTATTTAGTGCTATTTTTGGTGGGATGTAGCCTATTTCTGTGTTGGGTTATGCTGCCTTCCTTTACAATTGCTTTTTGCCACTACTGTTATGCATATTTATATGGGGGTTGTTCACATCTGCATTCATTATTATGATTGGGTTCATTTTTAGGATTCCAATGTTGGCTCTATCTTTGTTGGTTGTAGGACTTTAGGGTCCTATGTTCTATTTCGACATTGTTGTTGATTGTCTTTGATGATGATTATTATGCAGGCTCTTGCTTCTCAGATCCCTGTGTTTATGGTCTACCTATTTGGTTACTAACTATTGCAATGTCTGAGTGAGAGTTTTTTATGGCCATTAGCTATCTTTTCTTGTCTTGGTTTGTTGTCTTGGTTATCTATCTTATTTTATCTCGGATTCCAATGTTGACTCTCATTTGAATCCCCTTTTGATTTTCTTACGGTGGGTTCCATTGTTGCATTAATTGTTTTGCTATTGGGGTGGGATTCTTGATTGCCATTCTTTGTTTATATAGGCGTGATCTACCTCATCTGCTGCTGTTCCTTTTCCCATCTTGGTTCAGATAGGCTTGTGCAAATCATTGTGATTAAGCATCTATGACTTGTATTCTAAATGGGTTGTATGGGCTTTTGTTGCCTTTTGCTATCTTCTTTGTCTTGGTTGTTTGTTGATGCGGATTATCGATTTTGCATCTCTTCTTGAGGTAGTTGATTGTCTTTATTTGGTGCTATTTTTGGTGGGATCGATCTATTTCCTATGTTGGGTTATGCCTTCCTTTACAATTGCTTTTCCAACTTGTTATGAATATTAATAATGGGGTTGTTCACATGCATTCATTATTATGATTGGGTTCATTTGGACTATGCTTCAGGTACTCACGAGAAAGATTCATATATATATCATATGTTTGGGATGGTGTTATTTATAGGCACATTGACTTGCTTAAAATTTAGGTTCTTTCTTGTGGTTGGTTTTTTTTTATGGCCATTATACCTCTTGGCTATGATTTTTCATGAGGTTTTGGAAAAATGGCTCATTCTCATATGGATGTATTCTCATGTCATGGTGGTGTATTGATGATAATTTTCTGCATGGGATCCCTTATCTTGCTCTTTGCAATTTCCTCTCTATTTTATCTATGGTTTTGTTTAGGTTTGTGTAACAAAGCCCATAAGACTTTCAACAATTGCTATCTTCTGGGTTTGTTGGCTATGATGATTTCACTCCCTTTTTGGTAGTAGCTTGATGTAACCCTTCTTGAACCATGGATGCTCATATTTGCATCACCCCACTGGGTGTGAGCTGAGCCTTCTCTCACATTTCTTTACTATCATTCTCAGATTATTTTTTAGGTTATCATTTTATGCATTATTACTTACTCTAACTCTTTTCTACATTTTTGTGTTTCTCTTGTCCTCTTGTAGGTTTGCTCGAGTGTCTTGCATTCTCATCTGAGCAGCCCTAATCTTCCATTGGCTTATTATGTTAACCAATTTGTATCTTTTGATTGCTTTCTTGTTTTTTGCTTTTTGTACTTAGATAGATTTACTCCTAGGTGATTGTAGCTCTTTGAGCAATAGTTAGTTTATCCCCTTTAAGAACCCTATATTACATGGGGTTTCCCAAAAAAAAAAAAACCCTAAACCCTAAAAAAACCTAAATAAACCCAATAAAAAAAACTAAACCTAAAAAAATAAAACCTAAAATTAATAAATAAATAACTAAACTATAACATAAAATAAAAAAAATAAACTAAACCTAAAAATGGAAATAAAAATAAAATAAAAATAAAATAAAATAAATAAAACTAAACTAAACAAAAAAAATAAAATAAAATAAAAAATAAAAGAGAAAATAAAATAAAGCTTGATAAATGAAATGAAATAACCAAATAAAACCTAAACCTAAACCCTAAAAGAAACCTAAACTAAAAAAAATAAAATAAACCTAAAAATAAAAAACCTAAATAAAATAAAAACTTAACGTAAAATGAAAATAAAATAAAAACTAAATAAAAACCTAAACCTAAAAAATAAACCCTAAAATAAAACCTAAAAATAAATAAAAAATAAAGGCTAAAGCCTAAAGTAAAAAAAAAAAACCTAAATCTAAAATAAATAAAATAAAATAAACTTAAACCTAAACTAAAATAAACTAAACTAAAATAAATAAAATTTAAACCTAAACCTGGATAAACTAAGCCTAAGCCCTAAACTAAAAAAAAATAAAATAAACTAAAAATAAACATAAACTAAAAATAAAACTTAAAAATAAATCTAAAATAAAAACCTAAAACCTAAACCTAAAATAATAAAATAAAAATGAAATCCTAAAAATAAAAAATAAAACCTAAACCTAAAAAGCAAAATAAAAATAAAACTAAACTAAAAAATAAACATAAAGCTAACCCTAAACCTAAAAAATAAACTAAAATAAAAAAACCTAAACTAAAATAAGTAAACCTAAAATAAATAAACTAAACTAAAGTAAACTAGTAGGTTTAGGGGTGTGCATTCGGTAGGATTGGACGGATCAGTTTTTTAATTTGCTAATCCGTTCAGTTTGAAGTTCATAATCCAAAAATCTGATATGTATAAGATTTAATATAATCCAAACCAATCCAATCCAAAAAAAAAGTTTGGATTTTGGGTTCGGTTTTTAAAAAACTGAAAATAATTAAAATAAAGAAAATGTTATTTAATTAAAATGATATGTTTTAGAATTCATATATGATTTATATTTTTTGAAATAGACATACTCATATTTTTGAAAAAGGTTTATTTTTTTGAATTCTGATTTGAAAGACTTTGTCACTTTATATTTAATAAATAAATAAATATTAAATTTATTACTTAAGGGCACTAATTAACTCACACAACACGTAATGTAATAAAATATATTTCTTAAAGAAACTATTTCTTCAAATATCTTTTCTTTCACACCATTTTAATAGCATAACACATTTTCCATTAAACCAATAAAATTTATATGCTAAAAAAGAAAATTTTCAATTACAATATTAGTATATTACAAACATTCATAAACATTCCACATTTAAAAAGAATTATAATTACATGTCACAATAAACATTCATGAACATTCATAAACATAAAACATTCATAAACATTTTCAATTCCTCTAATTCTCTTCCACATTTACAAAAGGAAGCATGATCAAGATTGCCCGCATTCGGTGAAAGAGTTTCATTTTAACCTTTGCATATTTCTTTTTCAGCTAAAATTATAATCTACAAAAATAAATATAAGTGGTTATTGAACTTTGATAAGCAATAATATTAAAATATTTAAAGATCTAATCATTTAAAATAGGTGGAAAGCAACAAATATAACAAATACATAAATATAAGAACTTTTAAGAAAAAAAATTTGACCTGAAGTTTACCTATGAGGTTGTGCTCAATGCTCATAATTTCTGATTAATGGCTTGAAATATTAAACTATTTATGATTGCAGCTAACTATACAAATGTTCTTTGTGGCAATTGGAACTTATTATGATTAGAAATAGGAGATTAAACAAAAGAGAGATTAAAAATGAAAAGAAAATAAAGGCTCAGGCTCAGTCAAAAAATTACTAAGAGCAACAGAATATGTGAGCATCCAAACTCCACATTAGAGGGTTACAATAACATACAATGCTGCCAACAGTAGTAAATGAAATATAACATCAAATACATCATTGCCAAAATCACCGCCAAACATTCCCAAACTGTACCGTGCATTCACTGAAAGTCTGAAATAGCACATCCTGAAGAAATTAATATTCAGATATATTACCTCACTCAAAATAAAATAAGCAATACCAACATAATAGAAACTACATAACCTGCCTCCAGAATAGTAAACAACTCTCCAAGTCACTAAATGAGAGTTACGAGACAAAACCTGCCTCTGGAATAGTAAACATTAAACAACTCCACCAGTATAACAAATTACAAAATAATTCATTACTCCATTACATTCAAATTTCAGCCGATAATAAAATGGAATTTCATGTCAATGGATAAGTGATAAGTCAGAGCAGAGCAATCCATGCTCACATTCAGATTTCAGCAAATAACATCAAAGCCATCATCTTTTATAAACACTAAACAGGTTCATTTATCAAAAGGGAAACAACCAACACCGAACAGCCAACACCCAACAAAGAGAGGAAACAAGAAAGCCGAAAGCCATAGGGAGACCAAGAGGGCATCCAGAAATAACCATCAAAGGCTCAAAGCCACCACCAATGCAGCAAGAAAAACACCACATCCAGCACCACCGACCAAGATGGCAAGAAGCAAATACCAGGAAACACCGAAACAGCAAAATAAGTAAGACTATAAGAGGGATTCAATACCAATAGCCAATGTAGAAGCATCAAGCATCCAGGGCAAGATAACATCCAATCCCAAGTCACCAAGCCATAGAGACTGAGAGAGCCACAACCAGCCCAAACCAAGAAAAGGAAAATAACCAAACAAAATTGAAAAAAACTAAAGCTAAGCAAATCCTTAAGAGGACATTATGTTTAGGGTAAACAGCAACAACAACAGGCTTGTACTATTTCTGGTAAAGAGGAAATCGGAAAACCAAAGCTGACTATTAACTGCCACCTGACAACTAAAAATAGCAGGCAGCAACTACTACTTACTAATTATCAAGCAATAATAAAAAAGTAAACCAGAAAAAGGAAAAACCAAAATGTATCATTTCAGTATAGCATGTACTGATGTATATGATATGAGTATATCTATTACTCTGTAATCTTTATGATTGTATAACTGTAGTTTGTATCTATATCTGTATCTGTATGACTGTATCATTTCAATTCTTTACCAAAAGGTTGGATCATCTATAACCTTTGATAGATTTCAAAGAAAAAGAATTAATGCATAATATAGTATGGTAGTGATGTATGGCTGAAAAAAGTGTTGTAAGTAATTGGAAAAGTCTAAAAGATATAATAATAACTTCATCAAATTTATCAATATCACGAATGTTCTCCTCAACATTGACTGGCTCATTTGTCTACTTTGCTCTCATCCAATCTTGGGCACAAATAAGAGCTTGCACTATTTTTGGAGATAAAGAGCTCTTAAAAGCATCTAGAACACGACCACCGGTACTAAAAGTAGACTCAGAGGCTACAATTGATATAGGAACAGCCAAAATATCTCTAGCCATTTGAGATAAGATGGGAAACCTTGGAGCATTAACCTTCCACCATGTTAAAATGTTAAAGTCATCTTGCATAATTTCAGAGTCTTCAGCCAAGTATTTATCTAAGTCTGTTTTACTCTCAATATCATCTCTCCCATAATTAAGCCTCTTGAACTTCTCAACCATCATGTACTTTCTCCCCCCATCCCTTGGATCATGATGGCTTTCAACAATATTTTGTCTTATCTCAGGAGCAATTTCATCTCTATTCCTATTAACTAACTTTATCTTATAATCATAGAACATATCGTAGCAGCTAGACTTTATTGCTTGTGCCAAATTAGCCCCCTCCAAGCCAGGATACATATCCACTATAGCAAATTCAATATATCTAAGTTTGAACCTAGGATCAAGTACAACTGCAAGATAAATATTAATATTCATTTTATCAACACATCCCCAATACTTATCAAACTTTAATTTCATTTTCTTTTCCATGGTACTAACTTCAATATCATTATGTGATTCCCAACTTTGAAGCACACATTGGACCTCAGCAATCTCATGAAAGAATGTATTTGAAGTAACATATAAGGAACCGGAAATGCACAGAGTTAGCTCATAAAATCTTTCTAAGAATGGTACAAGCCTTCTTGCATTCTCCCAATCACCATCACATGGAACTCCACCTCCACCATGATTTGCATCCACTTCCTTCTCCAACTCTATTCTAAATTGAGGATCAACCTCTTCATATCTCTCAAAAGATTTTTGAAACTGAAGCACTGAATTTAACATCAGATATGTAGAACTCCACCTTGTAGGTACATACAAACACAACAAGCTTTTGCTTTGTATATTTTCAATTTCAATGCATTCTTTGAATTTTTTAAGTCTTGATGGTGGGCTAATGTACCCTCTTTTCACGATTATATAGATCTACCAACCTCCTTAATTCCATCTTGAACAATAAGATTTATAATATGTGCAACACATCTCATATGTAAGAACTTACAATCAAGAACACTTCCCTCCGTTTAGAAAATTTCTTTTGCAAATGATTGATAATACCATTATTAGAGCTAGCATTATCAACTGTGATTGTAAATATTGCATTAATACCCCAATCAATCAAACATCTCTCTACCTCCTGCCCAACAATCTCCCCTCTATGACTATATATGGGACAAAAATTAATGACTCTCTTATTTAACTTCCAATCTTCATCAATATAGTGCACAGTTAGACACATGTAATTAATTCTCTGAATTATTGTCCATGTGTCGGTTGTCAAGCAAACCCTAGTAGTTGACTCTCATAATATATTTTTCGAAGCATTCTTCTCATCTAAGTAAAATTTAAAGCAGTCATGAGTGAGTGTCCAACAGGAAGGTATTTTAAACATTGGGCAACATTGAGTCAAAAAATATTTGAACCCATATCCTTCAACATGTTTGAATGGTAATTCATCCATAATAACCATGGCTGTTAAAGCTTTTCTAATAGCTTCTTGATCAAACTTCCAAGCTTTGAGACCTCCAATATTTTGTTCACCTTTGCCACTAGGTTGCAATACTAGTAGAGCTTGATTTTTTTCCATGTTATGAAGATTCTTCTGACATACAGAAAGATGTGTCCGTAAAGTTGTAGTACCATTAAGCATTGTATCACTATGATAATTCTTCCCACAATAGTTACATTTACTCATCTTTTCTCCAACGAAACTATTAAATTTAGTAAAATGCTCCCAGACATCTGATCTTGGTCAGACTATCTTTCTTGTTCTCTTTTCAAATAATGACATGCTACTTGAAGCACTTGCAACACAATGGATATTATCTTGATTGATAGGTGTTTGATTTTGGGAAGAACCAATCATGCTAGAACTCTCTCCACAATGAGACATCTAATCAAAGTGTAAAGAGATCAAGTAAGAATATGCCAAATGAGAGTACAAAAACTAGAAATTATATATGATACACCTGATCTGGATTATACCAACGTTAAACCTATCATAAAAAAACAAAATCACTGTAGTAACTTTGGATCATCCACTGTAGCAATATAAACACCATATAAATATTCTTTGCACTCCATATTATTTCTACTAATTATCCTAGGCTAGCCTTCAAACATAAATGCAATCCAAATAAATTCTCCAATGAAATATAAAGTCTTAGCACAAATGTGAAATGTGAGTTGCAAGAACTAAACATTTAAATGAATCTTCCACCGATTATCATAATTAATAAGTTTCAATAGATATTTGGATCACATTATGTTGTGCACCAAATGAGTAAAAGAATTTGATTCAAATACAATAATCATAGTTTCAAGAGGTTGTGTGATGAAAATATGATCCAAGTTCAATGTGAAAGAGAATTTGGAATAAGTTTGACAGCTCACCTCATACACAATGAGAAATGAGAATGTCACTCGATATATTATTAATAAATGCAAATGAAATTTATACAATCTACCTTCAACTGGAGAAAGAACACTTAGGTTGTGTAGACGAATGAAGAACTAAACCACAAAGGATGGGAGAGCTTGCTTACAAGCATATATGAATCCTCATAAATGAATGAAGAACTAAACATCTAACTTTCATGTTATTTTACTTCAAAGTTTCAAAACGGAATGAAGCAAATCCAAGAAGAATCCTTGCATGCATTTCGAAGCAACCAACCAACCACACCTTTTAACTTGACTATTTTGAAATATGTGTGAATTGTGATCACTCGAATGAAATGGATTCATATTTTATTGCATGCATTTTGAAATTGTTTTATACCCCATTCTGCCATTCATGTACTTCAAAGCTTATGCCATTTTCCAATAAATAAATAATCTAAAAATATCAAAATATTTCATGCATCATGAGGCAACATTAATGCTTCAAGCCTTCAACTCTAATGCTTTGACATTCACAAAGCGTTTAAAACTAAAAGAGATATACATTTGCATAAATTTTGAAACAATCAATCTCTTTGCTATCCTCATTAGCCCTAAACAACATAAAAAAAACAAAAACACTAAGACAAAAGTTCACAAACTGAATTTATAACAAAAGTCATAGAACAAATTAGCCAACAAACATAACAAAATAATCCATTACTCCATTCAGATTGCAGCCGATAAGCAATACCATAGAACCTGTCTCCGCCCTCCAGAAATCAGAATAGTAAACAATTCCAACTCCAACTCTCCAAGTCTCCAAACTTCTAAAGCAGAAGCCACAAAACACTAAACAGAATAAAAAAATCGAGAATCGAGACAAAACCTGCTACATTACTGAATTTGAGAAGAAGGGAGAAGTAGTGCCCTTCTAGTTCGAGGCGATGAGAGAGAAGGGAGAAGAGAGAGAAGCGAAAATAGATGAACAAAATGAAAACGTCCACAGTTGATAGCCCTACAATGAATAGTCGAATAGAATAGAAGTCAAAGAGAATTAGAGAAGTAGGGATAAGACCATAAGACTGATAAGAGAACTAGCGATCAGTCGCGATCGCGGGGAATGGGGATTGCCAATTTGCCATTTGCCGATTACCTTTGCCCTTTGGAGTTTACTCTTTGCCCTTTCGCCTCCCTAGGACCCTAATCAATTTTTTGCATGGGGCACGAGTCGCACGAGCATGATCGCTATGGCACTAAGGTCTTCCGACATCCGACTATCCGAATTCTGGCTAATTTTAGATTTTTGGTTTTTTGATATTATAAATTTTTAAATCCAATCCATAATCCAAAAATTGAATCTAGCTAAACCTAAATCCAAAATCCAAAATAAAATTAAAAAACTGATCCAATTTAAAAATTTCGGTTCAGTTTTAAACGGATTTTCAGTTTAAACCGAATTATGCACAACCCTATGTAGGTTTGAGTTTATTTAATTTATTTTTTATTTTAGTTTATTTTATTTTAACCCTAAACCCTAAACCGTAAAACCTAAATCCTAAATCATAAAACTAACCCTAAATTCTAAACCCTAAAACCTAATCCCTAAACCCTAAACCCTAAACCATAAATCTTAAACCCTAAAACCCTAAACCTTAAATCATAAACCAACCATAAACCATAAACCACAACCCTAAACCTAAACCCACAAATGTTAAACCTAAACCTAATCCCATACTGCCTAAACCAAAAAAACCTAAACCATAAATCCTAAAATCCCTAAACCATAAACCCTAAACCTTAAACCCTAAACCCTAAATCCTAAAACCCTAACCCTAAAAATCTTAAACACTAAACCCTAAACCCTAAACCCTAAACCCTAAACCTTAAACCCTAAAACCTTAATTCCTAAACCCTAAACCCTAAATCCTAAACCTTAAACTCTAAACCCTAAACCCTTTAACCCCAAATGCTAAACCCTAAACCCTAAACACTCAGTTAACCCTAAACCCTAAACTCTAAAAAGCTAAAAACCTAAACCTAAACTAAATAAAACCTAAAAGTAAAATAAATAAAAAAACTTAAACCTAAATATAACAAAAAATCAAATAAAATAAAAAACTAAACTAAATCCTAAACCTAAACTAAAAAATAAAATAAAATAAAAAATAAAAACTAAAATAAAATAAAATAAATAAAAACCTAAACTAAACTAAAAAAAATAAAAAACCTACATAAAATAAAAAGTAAACCTAAAATAAAAATAAAATTAACCTAAAATAAAATAAAATAAAAATTAAATAAAAACTTAAACCTAAATAATAAACTTAAAAATAAATAAACAATAAAACCTAAACCCTAAGCTAAAAAACCTAAACCTAAAATAAAAATAAAATAAATCTAAACATAAACTAAAATAAATAAAACCTAAACTTGAACTTAAAATAAACTAAACCTAAACATAAACCTAAACCCTAAATAAAATAAAATAAACTAAAAATAAACATAAACCTATACTATATAAGAAAACTTAAAATAATAACCTAAAACATAAACCTAAGAAAATAAAATAAAAACCTAAAAATATAAAATAAAATTTAAACCTAAAAAATAAAATAAAAATAAAACTAAACTAAAAATTAAACCTTAACCTAAAAAACAAACTAAAATAAAAAACCTAAACTAAAATAAATAAACGTAAAATAAATAAATTAAACAACAAATACAACAACAACAACAAGCCATTATCCCTCTAAGTGGGGTTGGCTACATGAATCATTCATCTCCATTGTGTCCTATTATGTGGCAAATGCTCATTCAATTAAAGTATACTGAGGTCATCTTTTATACATCTTAACCATGTCTTTTTAGGTATACCACTACCTTTCTTTACATAAGGCAAATCTAATGCATCTACTCTCCTAACTGGGTCATTGGACAGCCGAAGCTTTATATGGCCAAACCATCTAATGCCACTCTCTCTAATTTTATATGCCACTGGAGCTACTCTAACTTTTTCTCGAACATACATATTTCGCATTTTATCTCTAAGTGTAATGCCAGTCATCACCCTAAGCGTCCTCATCTCTGCAACACTTAACTTAATATTATGCTTCTTTTTTATTGGCCAACATTCTGCACCATAAATCATTGTAGGTCTAACCACCATCTTATAAAATTTTCCCTTAAGTTTAAGCGGTACTTTTCTATCACACAATAGGCTAGATGCATTCCTCCACTTTAACCATCCAACTTGAATTCTACTAATAACATCTCCATCTATTTCACCATCATTTTGAACAATAGAGCCTAAATATCTGAATCACTCACTCTTTTTAATGATTTGTTCACATATTATCCCAACACTACCATTATAACTTCTACAACTAAAATTACACTCCATAAATAAACTAAACTAAATAAAAATAAAAATAAAAAATAAAATAAACTAAAATAAATAAAAAATAAACTAAATAGAACTAAATCGACCAATTTACTTAATTTAAAACAACAACAACAACAACAAGCCTTAATCCCACTAGGTGGGGTCGGCTACATGAATCCTTCGTCTCCATTGTGTCCTATTATGTGTCAAATTCTCAGCTAATTCAAGTATACTAAGATCATTATTTATACATCTTAACCAAGTCTTTTTAGGTCTACCTCTACCTTTCTTAACATAAGCAAATCTAATGCATCTACTCTCTAATCGGTCATGGACGTAGGCGCTTTATGTGGCCAAACCATCTAGGCGACTCTCCCTAATCTTATCTACCACTGGAGCTACTCCAACTTTTTTCGAACATACTCATTTTGCATTCTATCTCTAAGAGTAAAACCACTCATCCACTAAGCATCCTCATCTCTAACACTTAACTTAGTCTTATGCTTCTCTTTTATTATTGGCACCATAAGTCATTGCAGGTCTTACCACCATCTTATAAAATTTTCCCTTAAGTTTAAGTGGAACTTTTCTATCACATAATAGGCCAGATGCATTCCTCCACTTCAACCATCCAACTTGAATTCTACTAATAACATCTCCATCTATTTCACCATCATTTTGGACAATAGAGCCTAAATATCTGAATTGCTCACTCTTATTAATGACTTGATCACAAGTCACAACACTTAAAACTTACAACTAAAATTACACTCCATATATTCAGTTTTAGATCTACTTAAATGAAAACCTTTAGACTCTAAAGTTGACCTCCATAATTCAAGTTTCGTTGGACTCCCTCTCTAGTCTTATCAACAAGAAGAATGTCATCGACAAAAGCATACACCAAGGTACATCTTCTTGTAAATGCCTCGTAAGAACATCCATAACTAAAGTAAAAGATAAGGGCTTAATGTTGATCCTTGATGTAATCCAAGCTGAAATAGGAAAATATTTTGTCAATCCTCCTTGTGTTTGGACACAAGTAATAGCTCTAGTATACATATCCTTAAACTTGAATAACCAATATTAACTCTTTTAGAACTCTCCAAAGAACATCTCTTGAGACTTTATCATAAGCTTTCTCTAAATCAATAAATATCATATGTAGATCCTTCTTACTTTCTCTATGCTATCAACCCTCTTAACAAATGTATAGCATCCATAGTAGATCTACATGGCATGAAACCAAACTGATTGTCGAAACTTACATAGCACATATATGCTCATTACTCTCTCCCATAATTTTAATGTATGGCACATTAACTTAATTCCTCTATAATTTTCACACTCTTGTGCATCACCTTTATTCTTAAATATAGGAACCAATAGACTCTTTCTCCACTCATCTGGCATCTTTTTAGTATTTAAAATAACATTAATCCCTAAACTTAATTTAAAAAAACAAAAAAAATTAAAAATTTAAAAATTAAAAAAAACCCTAATCAGAAACATTAAACCATAAAACTAACCATAAAGCCTAAACCCTGAACCCTAAACCTACAACCACAAATCCTAAACCTTAAACCCCAAACCCTAAACACTAAACCCTAAATCTTAACAACCTAAAAACCTAAACCTAAACTAAATAAAAAATTAAAAATAAAATAAATAAAAAACCTCAAACCTTAATAAAATAAAAAAAAAATAAAATAAAAGCCTAAACTAAAACCTAAACCTAAACCTAAACCTAAATCTAAATGTAAAAATAAAATAAAATAAAATAAAAATAAATTAAAATAAAATAAATAGAAACCTAAACTAAACTAAAAAAAATTAAAATAAACCTAAAAATAAAAACATAAATAAAATAAAAACTAAACATAAAATAAAAATAAAATAAAACTAAAATAAAATAAAATAAAAACTAAATAAAAACCTTGACATAAAAAATAAACCTAAAAATAAAACCTAAACCCTAAACAAAAAAATAATAAACCTAAAATAAACAAAATAAAATAAACCAAAATCTAAACTAAAATAAATAAATGCTAAAGCTAAACCTAAAGTAAACTAAACATAAACCCTAAACTAAATAAAATAAAATAAAATAAAAATAAACCTAAACCTAAACTAAAAAATAAAACATAAAAGAAAACTTAAATTAAAAACCTAAAACTTAAACCTAAAAAAAAATAAAATAAAAATCTAAACCTAAGCATAAAAATAAAAAATAAAACCTAAAACTAAAAAAATAAAATAAAAGTAAAATTAAAATAAATAATTAAACATAAACCTAAAAAATAAACTAAAATAAATAAATCTAAAATAAATAAACAAAACTAAATAAAATTAAAAAATAAACCTAGATAAAATGAAAAAATAAAATAAACTAAAATAAATAAAGTAGTAAAATTACATAAACTCAGACTAACACTTGAATTTTTAAAACTAAAAAAACTAAACCCTAAACCCTAAACCTTAAAACCTAAACCCTCAAAATCCTAAACCCTAAAGCCTAAACACTAATCCCTAAACCTAAACCCTAAACCCTAACCTTAAACCATAAACCCTAAAACCCTAAACTCTAAAATCCTAAACCATAAACCCTAAATCCTAAACACTAAACCCTAAAAACCTAAAAACCTAAACCTAAAAGTAGAAAATATAAAAAAAACAAATGAACCTAAATAAAAGAAAATAAAAACCTAAACCTAAACCTTTAAATAAAATATAATAAAAAAAAAAATAAACTAAAATAAACTAAATAAAATACTAAACTAAATTAAATAAAATAAAATAAACCTAAAAATAATAAACCTAAATAAAATAAAAAAATAAAATAAAATAAAATCTAAATAAAAACTAAAACCTAAAAAATAAACCTAAAATAGATAAAAATTAAAACCTAAACCCTAAACTTAAAAAAAAAACCTAAACCAAAAATAAAAATAAAACAAACAAAGTAAAATAAACCTAAATCTAAATTAAATAAACTAAACTAAAATAAATAAAACCTAAACCTAAACCTAAAATGAACTAAACCTAACCCTAAACCTAAACTAAATAAAATAAAATAAATAAAAAATAACCTTAAACCTAAACTAAAAAATAAAACCCAAAAAAATAAAATAAAAACCTAAACCTAAACCTAAAATTAAAAAATAAAACCTAAACTTAAAAAATAAAATAAAAATAAAAGTCAACCAAAAAATAAACCTAAACATAAAAAATAAATTCAAATAAAGAACCTAAACTAAAATAAATTAATTAAACTAAATAAAAATAAACAAATAAACCTAAATAAAAGAAAAAAATAAACTAAAATGAATAATAAATAAACTAAATAAACCTAAACCTATTGGTTTACTTAATTTTTTTAAAATCCTTAAACCTTAAACCCACAAAACCCTAAATCCTAAAATAAATCCAACCCTAAACTACCCTAGGCTAAGCCCTAAACTAAACAAATCTAAATCCTAAACCCTACCACAACCTGAGCTCTGCTGACCTCCACAGGCCCTGACCACAAACCAACTCCATAACCACCTGACCCCAGGCTCTAAATAATAAATTCACTCTCTACCCTAAACCTGACCCTAAACCTGCCAAATACTGAGCCATAACCACTACTGGGCCCAAACTCTATCCTCACATAAAACCCTCACTAAACTTAAATCATGGGCCATAAACTGACCCTAAAACCACAAAAACTAAATAAATAAACCTTTAAAATAAACTTAAATAAATAAAATAAAATAAAATAAAACTTAAACTAAAACTTAAACCTAAAAATAAAAATAAAATAACATAAATAATAAAAATAAATAAAACTAAAGTAAATAATAACCTAAACTAAACTAAAAAATAAAATAAACCTAAGAATAAAAAATCCTAATTAAAATAAAATAAACCTAAAATAAAATAAAATAAAAACTAAATAAAAAGCCAAACCTAAAAATAAATAAAAAATAAAACTTAAATCCTAAAATAACAAAAACCTAAACCTAAAATAAAAAAAAATAAACAAAATAAAATAAACATAAACCTAAACTAAAATAAACTAAACTAAAATAAATAAAACTTAAACCTAGATATAAAATAAACTAAACCTAAACTAAATAAAATAAAATAAACTAAAAATAAACCTAAACCTAAATAAAAAATTAAAACCTAAAAATAAACCTAAAATAAAAACCTAAAACCTAAACCTAAGAAAATAAAATAAAAACCTAACCTAAACCTAAAAATAAAAAAGAAAACCTAAACCTAAAAATTAAACTAAAAATAAAACTCTACTAAAAGAATAAACATAAACCTAAAAAATAAACTAAAATAGAAAGCTTAAACTAAACTAAATAAACCTAAAATAAATAAACTAAACTAAATAAAAAATGAACATAAATTAAAATTAAAAATAAAATAAACTCAATTAAATAAAAAATAAACTAAATGAACCTAATCATACTAGTTTATTTAATTTTAAAAAAAATCCTATACCCAAAATCCTAAACCCTATAACATAAACCTACAACCTTAAACTCTAAACCCTAAACCCTAAACCCTAAACCCTAAACCCTAAAACTCTAAACTCTATAACCTAAACCCTAAACCTTAAACCCTAAAACCCTAAAACCCAAAACCCAAAAACCCTAAACCCTAGAACTTAAACCTTAAACTTTGAACCCTAAAACCTACATCCTTTAACCCTAAATCCTAAACCCTAAACTAACCTAAACCTTAAACCCAGAACTAACCCTAAACCTTAAGAATCGGTAGAACCTTGTTGACAGAAGCATCACCATCAAGAAGGATCAATCTAGATCTAGCATGGTGGTGAAGGTAGAGGCGACGATTATTGTAGTGGTGGTGGGGGTTCTGGAGGGATGGTGGATATGGAGGTGGTGGTCGAACTAGTGGTGATTATGGTGGTGGGAGGAAAGATGGAGGTTATAGTTGTGGTTGTGGAAGAGGGAGAGATCTAAAATATGATGGTGGATACTGCTACTCGAGAGGCAGGGGTGGTTCTAATGGGAACAAGAGAAATTGAAGAAACACTGATCTGATCTACTACTTATTGAATGGTGCCTTTATAGTAGAGATGGTTCTACTTATGTAAGGCTTTTTATTTGCTCTCTAAGTGCTCATTTTTCGTTTGTCATAGCTTATGTCTTAGAATCTTGGGGTGCTACTTGGTTGATTAAATTGAAAAGAAGAAATGTTGAATCTAAATTTATTCTCTATTAAAAAAAACCTTAAACCCTAAACCTAAACCCTAAATTCTAAACCTTAAACCCTAAATCCTAAACTAAAACTTAAACCCTAGACCTAAATCCTAAAACTAAAATCCTAAAACCTAAACCCTAATCCTTATAATCCCTAAACCCTAAACACTAAACCTTAAACCCTAAACCCTAAACCTAAACCTTAAACCCTAAAACCCTAAACTCTAAACCCTAAACCCTAAACCCTAAACCCTAAAACTCAAACCCTAAACCCTAAACCCAAAATTAACCCTAAACCTTAAACCTTAAACTAACCCTGAACCTTAATTCTAAACCTTGAATAAATATGTCATTAGGAGTAGATCTAAAGAATGATCTAACCCTAACATAGTTATGGTAGCAAAAGAAAATGTCTTTAAGAGACTTTCCATTGACTATTAGAGATTTGAATACCCGAAACCCTAACTCTAAATTAGATTATAATACCATATATTATAGTATAATGCAACATCATATATTTTAGCATGCAGTGATGTGTTTTTGGATGTTATAGATGTTTTGAAATGTTTTAGTATATTATGGTATCGTGCCCTATAGTCTATATTAATATAAATCATAAAAATATTGATTTAATAAATCTGATGATGAAATTTGTTAAATTTGATATGGGAATTATGTTGTAGTACCAAAGGTGTGCTACACCACTTGTAGTTTAAAAAGTAAGATTTTAAGTTCAAAATAAATATTATATGTTGCAACAAAGTGTAACATAATATATCATAATATATTGTTGTGTGCATTTTAAATTTTTTTAGTATTTTACAATCATGCTATCAAGCCTACACTAGCATTATTTATAAAAAATGTTTATTTAGACTTTAAAATGGTGGACTTTGGCCAAATACATAATAGGTAGAGCACGACATCATAATGTATTATTTCAATTTAAAATATGTATGTGTTACGATTAAAATATGTAGTTTTTTATTATTTAAACTACTTTTATGATTTATTATCTTAAGCAATCCCTTGAGATGTGATATGCAATATAATATAATATAATATGTTATAGTGTATTATAATATAGGATGCCATAACATAGTGTAATATCATGCTTTATAACATACTATTGTGTATTGCTACTTGTTGTTTAATATATTTTAGTTTGTTATAGTATGAGTAGTAGAGTTTGTACTGGTATAATTGATAAAAATACTAATTTATAGGCTGAGATGATGGTATTTGGCCAAATTTAAGGTAAGCTTTAGGGAACATCATTAGGGGTGTGCTATGGTGTGTCATTTAATCAAAAGAATGGAATTTTGCATCCAAAATAAATGTTCATTTTTCAACCAAATTTATATATTTTTTTGCTTAAAGTGATTTATTTCAAGGTGTAATGTAAGATAATATATTATATGAAAGCATATTAAAATATAATGTAAAAAATAATATAACTTCACATTTATATATGAATG
This sequence comes from Cymbidium sinense, assembly GCA_021442155.1. Classification (NCBI taxonomy): domain Eukaryota; kingdom Viridiplantae; phylum Streptophyta; class Magnoliopsida; order Asparagales; family Orchidaceae; genus Cymbidium; species Cymbidium sinense. The sequence goes on along the minus strand of CM038214.1, from coordinate 325,097,326 downwards.
TGGTGGTGTGTTAATAAATGTTATTGTACATTTTAGTATGTTTTTCTTTTGTTATAATACATTTGGTCAAAACTCATGAAAATGTTAATTTGAATGTTGAGATGGAAGAATTTGGCCAAAATCACGACACACGCCAAGAAGCAACACCAAAATTATGCTATTTTGTACCATTTCTAGTAGAAAATTAATAATTTTACATCGAAAATGAACATTACTCATATTTTGATAATGCTTCAATTTTTCAGGAACCATATGTATATAGTTCAGGGTACCTCGATGAATTATATATGATAATCATACTGTATTCAAAAGCATGAAGATCAACAGCTTTGCTAGAAGACACGGTATAGATTGGAGATACTCCACCATCTGCTACCCAGAGCAAATGGCTTAGTAAAAGCATCAATAAAACTCTCATCCAGATACTGAAGAAGGCTCTTGATGACAACAGTTGATAGTGGAATGAGCAGTTGGTTGAAGCTTTATGGGCCTACCGCACCACATACCGAACTTCAACTCAGTCTACCCCATTTTCCTTAGTGTATGGGTTCAACGCAGTTCTTCCTTTAGAAGTTCAACTCCCATCACTAAGGATAACATTGAGTAATAAGATCATTATAAAGTAGAATGAAAAGTTGCAGTTAGAAGAGCTCGAAGGTTTGGAGGAGAGTCGCCTATGGGCATGCCAGAACCTCGAGTTGTAATAGGCCAAAATGATTCAAGCTCACAATATGTTGGTCCGCCTTTATCTTTTCGAGTAGGAGAACTTGTGTTAGTCCAAAGGAGACCAATTGTTGCCTGTCAAAAGATGGGATGCTTGTTTGAACCCACTTGGGAAGGCCCCTATGTCATAGAAAAGGCCTACCAAGGAGGATCTTATCAGCTTATTGATTGTAAAAGGGAACACCCGATGCTTCCAATTAATGGGATCTACCTAAAAAAATATTACCCATGAAATAAATCATGTTTGAGAATAATCATTAATAAAAAGAATAAAAATCTGATTCCATTCATCAAATCTTCTTTTCTTTTCAAGCGTTGTTTTCTTGTCTTATGAATCCAACGTAACGTGTCTAGGGAAGGTGTAACAGTCTCCCAGTGGCATCCTATCTCTCTTTCATAACACAAACACAACCTCTCGATGCTATTATAATAGGTGTAAGAGAACCTGAGAGGCATCTTATTTCTATTACCATTACTAAGATAGGTGTGAAAGAACCCAAGTGGCATCCTTTCTTAGTGGGAACCCTTTTTTCCATTCATGGCATCATTCCATCAAACCTCTAGTGTGTTTAAGGTAGGTGTAAGAGTCACCCAGAGACATCCTTTTCCTTTTAACATATGCATAATAATGAAATTAAATATTTTATCTCAAGCTATTTTGATGGGGGAGCAAGCCCCCTATGACACTCACTCATTAGCTACTATAGGTCGGGTCTATATGCTACCTTGCTAGTATGTTACCCCAGTGGTCACTTGTTGGAAGATGTCAGTCCTCACACTTTCTTCCTAACTTTGTCATCGCAAACCAACAAGTGCCTTGTTAGTATGGTAGTTTTCAGTGCCTATCCAGTAAGCTACCTCGAGTTGACTTTATTTAAGATGTGAGCCTCCGTGCTTTCTTCTTGAACTAGCCATCATGTTCTAACTAGGTCGAGTATATTTGAGGTTTAGGATAAGTCCCCCAGAGGCTCCTTTCCTCTTGACTACTTTTGAGTTGATATAAGTCCCTAGTGGCATTCACTCAATAGTCACCCTAGGTCGGATGACACCTATCGAGCTGAAGATAGACTATCCCAGCAGTCAGTTCTACTATAGGAGGATGTGAGTCCCCGAGCTTTCTTCTTAGGTTGATTGTTACAAATAGATGGGCACCTTAGGTTGGTTGATGTTTGCTACGCTGCTAGCGACTCACATGGTGAGTACACCACTCTTGGCATATATGAGTCCCCGAGCTTTCTCCTTGAGTTGGACACTGACTACCTATTGGATTTATGACTAGCCTTATCATTTTCTCTAGGGTGTTGGATTAAGCCATTAACGGCCCCATCCCCTGCTGGCACTCTATTTGGATCATATCCTTTGCAACCCTATTTAGACACTACCCTGGTTGCTTTTGGATTGGATGGTTCCCCTTTCCTAGTAGCCACCCACGTGGTTAGAAAATCTATCCAGTGGATGCACAGATTCTTCCTTGGTTTAGTAAATCTGAGATAGGTTTAGACTGATATAAGCTACTTCTTAGTTTGATCCCTTGCAAATTAATAGGGTCCATGATAAACAAACTAAACAAATAAATTAAAATAAACAAAATTAATTCGCATGTGGATTATGAATTCAAGCCCCAAAAGGGCCCCTTTTCCCAAGATGGGATCCTATCTTTAGGGCAATACCAGCAGAACTCCCTATAGAAATTGCTTGATTACCTGAGTTGAGATAAATCCCCAGGTTGTACTCACTCTATAGTCACCCCTAGGTCGGGTTCAATCTTTTTTTCATTGAACAGGTTACCACGACAATCATTCCGCTTTGGAAGATATAAGACTATGAAGCATTCTTCCTAGCATGATTATCAAAAATTGACGGGTAGTCCTAGGTCAGGTTTGATTTGTTGTCCAAAGAAACCGATCACCCCAGTGAACTTTTCTAAGTGGAAGATGTGAGTCCCCTTTCTTCCCTTGAATTGATCATTGCAAACCAAAATGCACTCCTTTAGTCAGATAGTTCTCCCATCGGTCGGGAAGCTATTCCCTTTATTTCAGTAAATCTGAGATAGGTCTAGGATTTTATAAGCTCCTTCTCAGTATGATCCATCATAAACTAATGGAATCCATCATAATCAAAATAAATAAATCTAAAAATGAAATTAATCCTTGACTATTCTTGAGTTGATCTATGTCCCCCAGTGGCATTCACTCAATAGTCAGCCCTAAGTCGGGTTTGATTTATTTCCCAAATCAACCAATCACCCTAGTGGTTCCTTATTATGGAAGATATGAGTCCCCACGCTTTCTTCCTAACTTGACCATTGTATACTGAAAGGCATTTTCCTTTGGTTGGCTAGTCCTACCTCATGGTTGGTAGACTACTCCCTTTGGATTGGTAAATCTGGGTTAGGTCTAGGCCCATACTCAGTATAGTTCATCACAAACCTATGGGATCCATCATAATCAAAACAAACATATTTGAAAACTGAAACCAATTTTTACTATCTTTGAGCTAATCTATGTCCCCCAGTGGCATTCACTCAATAGTCAACCCTAGGTTGGGTTCAATCTGTTATCTTGCCAATAGATTACCCCAGCAACTGGTCTCTACTTTGGAGGATGTGAGTCCCCGCGCTTTCTTCCTGGTACAACTGTTGCATACTAAAAGGCATCCCTTTGGTTGGCTAGTCCTACTACATGATTAGTACACTACCCCTTTGGATTGGTAAATCTGAGTTAGGTCTTAGCCTCTATGACTCCTACTCAATACAACCCATCACAGACTAGTAAGATTCATCTAAAAATTCAAAGCTAACAAAAATTAAAACAAATTAAACTCTCTTCCCCAGTGAAATAAATCAAATATTTTTTTCTTACTGAGATTCAAATCAAATCAAACCTTTCATCCCCTTATGGATGACTTGAACTTGCTTCCCTAGTGGAAGGTTCACACTTTATCCCTTAGTGGATTGTTCTTTATCTCTTATGTCTTGGACATAAGTAGAGCCACATTACACTAAGCTCTGGATTCTTTCTTCCCTTGGGTTTGGAATAGCTTATTTCTATTAGTGCTTGTGATCTCTCGGTGTTGTTGATCATTTCGATCAACACCAATACGTGCAGTGTTCCTTGTCAGTCACACCACACCTATTGGGCGCCCTTTGTTGACCTCATTTTTAGGATGAGCTTTCAACCCTTCCATCTTAGACATAAGACTCCCCTTAGACTTTAAGAGCTCATTAATCTTTAGACACATCTAATGATTAGGTGAACACTCAGCCTAGCCCTAGAGACTTAGAAGAGTTAGCCATATGAATAGGTCATGCCTTAGGGGTGTTAGGAAAATTGCCTTCGTTAGCTTGAACCATTCCTCACTTTTCTTCTTTCAAGTCAAACTCCAAATCAATCTTAATTGATTTCTCCAAATTCAAATCAACTCCATATGATTGAAATCCATGATTGAAACCTATGATTAAAACTCATGATCAAAATCCATCAAAATTCCTAAGTCCAAATTTTTCTAAGTCCTTAATCCTTTCTTAAGGATTTAGCCAAAATCAACTCTAAACCAATTCAAATCTTTGAGATTTTCTCATAATTCATTTATATTCTTATTTACATTCACATATATAAATGAAATATAAACTCAAATTAATCAAACTAAACTCAAAATTCCAAATCATTTTATGAAATTTTCCTAAACTCCTTAATTTTCCATTAAGGGACTTAGCCAAAATCCTAATCAAATCAATTCAAACTCATGGGATTTTCTCAAAACTCATTTATATCCTCATTTATATTCACATATATAAATGAAATATAAATATAAATTAATCAAATCAAACCCTCCAATTAAATTCCCAATCTAAAAATTTCCAAAGTCCGTTAATTTTTCCATTAAAAGGACTTATCCTAAACCTTGATCAAACCATTTCAAACTCATGGGATTTTCTCATAATTCATTTATATCCTCATTTATATTTCATATATAAATGAAATATAAATATAAATCAATCAAACCAAATTCAAAAAATTCAAACTCCAAACTCCATGAAATTTTCTTAAGTCCTTTAAATCCTTCTTCATGGACTTAGCCCAAATCATGATTAAACCACTTCAAATCCTTAAAATTTTCTCATGATCCAATTATATTCCCATTTATATTCACATATATAAATGAAATATAAATTAAAACAATTAAAATCAATTTCAAAAATCAAACTCAAATCCACTCAAAATCCAATCTAAGCCTTTAAAGTAAAAATCATGAACTTAGCCAAATCAATTTCAAATCAAGCCAAACTCTTGATTTTTGCTCATGATTCAATCAAACCTACAATCATGAGCCCATATATAAATCCAAATTTCAATCAAACAATCAAAACCTAGTTCAAAAAAATCATACCCAAAACCCTTTCATGTTCACCCTTTGAATATGAAATTGTCAAAAGGATCAAAACCCATTTGACTTCAATTCACTTATAAATGGATTTATATTTCAATCATAAGTCCATATGCAAGTTCAATCAAGCTCAAATCAGGCTTTGACTAAGCCATTTGACCCACTTAGGCTCACTTGACCCAAAGTTACCTAAAGTACCCTTATGAGCTAAATTCTAATCCTAACCAAATCGGATTGAACTAAACTCATCTATGCCTCTCATTATGATCAACTGTCATCATGGGATGATCAATCAATCAAATTGGGTCAAACCAAGTCAAATCTTAGGGTTGACCAAGTCAACACTTAGCCCAAAATGAAACCTAACATAGCCAAATTCCACAATTGGCCAAATTGATTGAAACTATTGATCTAAGTTCACTCATGACCTATGTTTGAACTTGACCAAGCTAACATTTAAGGCTAACCTAGCCCAATTGGCCACTTGACCCAAGTTGAACCATTTTTACCTAAAGGGTCAAAATGTGTCAAAACTTGATCTAAGCCAAATTGATTGAAACCAGTAGGCCAAGTCCATTTCAAATCACTTGTAGAACTTGACCAAAGCCTCAATTAGCCAACTAGACCTAACCTAGCCTAATTGACCTTAGACCCAACATGACCTACAAAGGTCATGTTGAGCCAAATTTGAACTTAACAAAAATTGATTAGAAGCAAAGATACCAATCCACTCCATATGACTAACCAAACCGAAACCTACCCTTGACCTACCTCAAATAGGTCAAATGGGTCAAATAGGTTAACTTGACCCATTTGACCTAAATGAAGTCATATGAGCCAAATTCAAAACTAATCCAAATTGAATCAAACCAAAGCCACCAGACCATTTCAAATGGTCATATGAATTTGGCCCAACCCTTCGTTTGACCTAATTTGACCTATTTGTCAACTTGACCCAAGTTGACCCATTTTGAAGTAAATGGGTCAACATGAGCCAAACCCTATCAAATGAATTCCAAATCTCATGAAACTTGGCCAAACCTAGTTTCTCCACATAACCAACATATCTAAAGTGAAAAATTAGCAAAATGACCATCCTACCCCTAGGCCATAGAACAAATTTTGGCTTAATCCATGGGTAATTTGGTCATACACTCTTCATATTCACTTGAGGCCTTAATAATTGCTCAAGGTGTCCTAGTTAAGAGTGGTACACCCAATGGGTTTTGGTCAACCCAATTGGTCCCTAGACCAAACCTAACCCCATGGGTCAAAACTCTAAATTCAAAACCCATCTCAAATTCAAGCACATGGGTGGTTGGCAATCCACTCCTTGGCTCAAACTGAACATGTGTACACTCCTAATAGCTTAAACAACCCATTTTCAAATCTCCATTGATCAAAAATGGCAAGTGGATGGATGGTCGTCCGATCTTTCAAGGGGGGAGATATACTCCCCTTAATTCAGTTTGAAATCAATAGCCACACATTTGATTGAGTACTTGAGAGACTAAGGAGTCATTAAAGAGTGATCCCTAGCTTCCTAGAGATCTAGCCATTTTCCTATCTTTGGTTTTTGAATAGTGAAAATAGTGGAGGAAAATTGAAGAGCCAATTTCCTCTTCACTCAGTTTCACTGCAATTGCTTTTGTGTATTCCATTATAGAGGCAATTCGAGTTCACCCAAGCTCTCTTTGAAGTTCCAAAGGAAAGGGGGTGCCTAGCTCGATCAAAGTCACAAGATAGCTAAGGAGGATGTGGTTCATATACCAATCCACTCAACCTCAAGTGCTCATACTCTCAACATAGCTTTATCTCAACCAGACGAAGCTTTTCTAAGGGACTTGAGCGCTTGTAATCACCTCCGATGAGGTATGGGATTTTCAGACCATTAAACTCAATGTGGTGTGGAGCTTTGTGAAAGAAATTTTAATCTCATGGAGTTTTGACAATTAGATGTGCAGCTCTTTGGCTTTAGATGGTGTGGGTTGAGTTTAGTTTGAATCTGAGCTCAATCGAGCTCAGTCCCCTTGATAACGGACAGTCTCTGTTGATCAAGGGGGAAGAACTTGGGAGATCTTAGCCATCCATCCACACATTTTAGATGGACGACAGAGATAATTCCCCATGTTTAGATATCTGTTATCAATTTTAAAATTGTGGGAGATCTCTAGCCTTCCAATCTTTGATCAGATGGCAAATCAATTCATGCCGCTAGCCATTTTAGATTTGATGTTTACGAATCCCTCATGACACATGTAAAGCATCGCGACTACTATATATGCATGCATTGCCATGAGCTATAGGATTAGTTAAGGAATTAATAAAAATGCTACTTAATTCATTTATCTTCTAAAATTCATAACTCTCTCTACAAAATTCAGAAAAATATGAAATAAAATCTTATGGAAAGATAATTCAACCTAGAATATTTTAAAATTAATTTCAATGGGTTTTGATTATAATTTTCTTTGATTTTGGGTTTTATTATAAAATTTATTTTGCTAATTACTTTTTAATTAAACCTCTGATTAATCCCAAACTTCTTGAGTATATTTAAGGGGATGACTTCTACCTCCCCTAATTTTCTTAAGATTTATTGAAGTTTTCATTAAGAGAATTACATATGGATTTCTTAATTACCCTCCTTATATAATTAAGGATAATTAGGGTATGATTAGTATTTTTAATCCATGATTGGGGTTGATTAAGGTCAGATCTAGTAGATAGGAGGTTGAGGGAATAATTTTGAGGTATTTCCCTTAAGCTATGCCCTAAACCCCCTTTTCTCTCCTAAATCTCCAGAACTTAATTAATCTACTTTGGATAGATGCTTAGGTGTTTAATAGCATAAGTTCAATTAAGGAAATCAAAACCCAATTCATAAGTATGAAAGGGTGTTTTGAAATTACTTAAGCTAAACCCCTTAGCTTAATTAACTATTAATTTTGAGCCAAATTGCATTAAGCCTCTTTCTTATTAGGTGCATTACAAATTTAAATTCCTTGTGAGTTTTTATGCCATCTCATTGGCTCATAATTATTTGGTTAATTATCCTGAGGTGGTGTAGGTAAGGATTAATTAAGTTACTTAAATCATACCCTAACATAATTAATACATAAAAATGGATCTAATTATCTAAAAATTAAACATAAATATCAAACACATGTGGGAGTGGGTTAGGAACAGCAAACTTAACTCACCTTTTCAAAATTTAATCAAACTTCAAACTAAATAAAAATCACTTTGAATTCACTTTGAATATTTTAAACTTTCTTATTCTATATGAATGTCTTTAGGATTTAAGTGAAGTGAACTTGTTTACATGCTTTCATTGTTTTGAATCTTTCCCCAACATGTTAAATTTATATGTCATGTGGTTTCATGCATTCATATTTTTAAATTTAAATTAAAAAAATGAAATTGTTTACTTTATGTCAAATTTGCATGTGTTGGCTAAAGTAGAAATATGAGTGGCTATTATTACTACTAAATCCAAATTATTTTTAAAACTTATAAATCAAATATCAAATCTGGAAGTATGTTACTTATATTCTAATTATAAGCTTGCATGTGAAAGAATATAAAGGTATGCTTAGCATAAATTTCCTTTTTCTCTTTGTTTGGTATAGTTTTGAATAGGAATTTGGTGCGCTATATGGTTAATTTGAAAAGGACCTAATGCTCACCTAATTTCATATCCTATTCATCCCTATGCTATCGCCTAAGAAGCGTTACCTATACTTGCATACATAAATTGTATAAACAAAATGAATTCCTTAATGCAACTTTTACTTTCTCTTTTCTATTTCATTTCTTTTATACATATGTTTGTATTTTAGGAAAGTGGTATATTAGACAACCCCAGGGTTATGAGGCTTTCGTGACCTAAGTAGCTCTTGTACCATACACCTCTTGTTAACAATGGCACTATACTAACTTATGCGATTCTTACTTTCATGTGTGTATGTGAAATTTTGGATAAGGAAACACTTTTCTAATTAAGAAAAATCATGCATATTCAACTTCTAAATTTTCTTAAATAGATTACTTAGCATGTATCATAAATTGTGTTAAATACTCTAATTTTTATGTATAGATATGCTTAGGGTCCATCCATATGCATGTTATATATGTTGGGGAAGAATTGAAGTAATGTGTGTTATGTGAATTTTGATTCAATTTATTTAATCTTAAAAATGTCTTTCTTTTTGAATAGGTTTTTTTAGAGTTTATCTAAATTTTAAATTAATTTAAATATTTAATCAAAACATTTACCTAAATAAAACTAAAATGTGAATCTACTTTAGAAATTACTTAGGTTAGAGAAGGAGAGAGAAGTCTCCTTCTCTTTCCCTCTCTTCATATCTTAGTAATTAATTGTAGGATCCACTTAAACCAAATGAAAACATGAAATAAAATTGATATAAAATAATTAAACAACTTAAATTAAACCCTCCTCTAAGTTGAACATGTTCTTCACACTTACAAAATTTGAACCTAAAGCCATAGCTAAAGCACATGCCTTCAAAGCACACACATTAGCCTAAGTCACTAATTCTAGTTTTAGGTTTGGTCAGTGCATGGTTTGATGCTTATTTTGTTTTATGATATATGTTGTATACTGGATGTTAGGGTGTATGCTCGTAGAATGAATGGTAAGATGTTCTTAGTCTAACTATTCTTTTCTGCAGGGGATTGTGCATAAGGGGTGCTATCATAAATAAAAATATAAATGCTTTTGGAAGGTGCTTTATACCCCTAAGCATAATCCAATAGGCCAGGTGAACTTAGTCACCCATGTGTGTGGTGATAAGTCCAATATACATGCTTGGGATTTTTGTGATTTGCTTTAGCTAACTTTTATTTTGTAGGTGTTAGTTAGATTTCCACTTTTCCTTTTCATGTAAATTTGTGCAATTAGGATTTTGGAATGATTGTTAAGGGGATTAGGATGAACATTAGTCATAAGATCCTATCTTATATACCATGTGAAGACTTAGAGCATCTATCCTCCAACCATCCAAAAGAAGGAACCAAAGAAGAAAAGAAGAAAATAAGAAGAAAGAAGAATGAAGCTTGAAGACCCCCATAATAATGAATTCCTTACTTAATTGTAATTTAATTCATTTGTAATCCAAGTTATATAAGGGTATAGCTCAGCTACCCATATTTTATATTTTTGGGTTTGTGCGGTTGTGCCCGACCACAACGGCCTTTCATTCTTTTTACAACTAGATTTATAAATAGATTGATGATTTTTCTTGTTTCTTCCATGCTTTATGTATGGCCTGGATGTGGATTAGGCTCTTTAAGGAAAAATAAATATTTTACCCAACTTAATAACTCAAAATAAAAATAAAGAACTCATAACTGCACCTAAAGCTTAGGTTTAAAATCAAGATAAAAGAATTTGCAACCCCGTTGGCTGGATGAGCATTTCTTTTATAACATCATGTACAAATGCATCTTATTTCACTCTTGATTGGAGGGCTTCCACCTTTGTTAGAGAAACTTGGCTTGACCTTTGAGAGCCATGGTGAGAACTTACCTCCTCCCTTCTTGCTGACCAATAACATTCTTTCTCATGCATTAGTCATATGAATCCTTTTAGCCTGAGTCAAAATAATTGTCCAAAATAAAAATAAAATGAAATTTGAATTGCATTAGATTTAGGTCATTTGAAGCATGCCCCTTTACATGATCTAGCCTCTTTAGAGAGTGAGTTTAAGGACTTAATCTCTTTCTCAATAAATAAAAGCCTAGCTATCTTGCATAAGCATAATGACTTGCCTACATGTATTTAAAATCGTAGGAGAAGTTAGTTGGCGGACACCCCTAGGAGTTTGCAAGTCCAAGATGTTGGGTGGTTTGTCCTTTCTTGTGAAGGCAAACCAAATACCCATATTTTCCTTAGATTTTGGTTGTGCTTTCAGTCCTCGCCAAAGTTCCCTAGATTTAGGTTCTGAGGTTACTTCTCCCCTTTGTGGGCCATAAGCATAATTCCTCACCTCTTAGACATTTCCTTAATCTTGTGTTAAAGAACCATAAGTCCTAAATTTCTAATGAAAAGTGCAACTCAAATAAACCAAATTAATTTCAAAAATGTAAAGCCCAACCGTAGGATAGTTTGAGATGCCCGCTAGGTTTCTTAGTATCGTGGACATCTCCTACTTATCTTCCATTTTGGCTTTGATAATAACTCCCACTTTTGATCAATCCCAATTGATTTTCAAATATGAACTAATCGATTGATAGTCCTTTCCTATTGAAATCTTCAAAGATAATGGTCATTTACCTTAATCGAGATTTTTCCTAAGGAATCCCCATTCCTTAGGATGTAATTAACTATGGGGGTTTGCCCTTGTAGGGAACTTAATCAACTCAGTTTAAAATAAATTGTGCTTTACTTTTCCATGTAAAGTTGAAGAAGAATCTCTGGTACATATTCAGACCCATCGTACGTAGGAGTCCTTATTGAGTTGATTAGGTACATTAAAGGTAGTGACTTTTATCCTTCGAGATAGTACACTTTTCCTTGATGATGTACCCAATCACCTGAATAAGTACATCTAAAGATCTACATGGTGTCCTAAAAAGATGAATTTCTATAAGTCATGTTCTCTTTCTTTTCTCATCAACAGATTTGAAAGGCAACTCCCTCGTATAGAAATTTTTCACGCTGAGGAGGAGTTGAACTCCCATTGGTCCTTGGTTAAACTAGGGGGAATAGGTGAGCTAGGTGGGTCAAGTGAAGCCTCTTGAATACTTGGAGGCTGCCATGGTTATAGAGAAGTCAACATTACTTTTTAGTGTGAAGACCCAATGGAAAGAAGGTTTGTCCAATGGCTCATTGCTTGGGTGGGGCCCACTATGGATTTGGGCTAGTTTGGGACTAAGTTAAGATTGGTTTGGGTAAGGTTAGGCCAGGTCCTAGGGTCCCATAAGTTGGTTTTGGGTGATTTGGCTTCATATGGTCAAAATAGGCTCATTTGTCGACTTGACCCAAGTTGACCCATTTTGAAGTAAATGGGTCAACATGAGCCAAACCCTATCAAATGAATTTCAAATATCATGAAACTTGGCCAAACCTAGTTTCTCCACATACCTAACATATTTAAAGTGGAAAATTAGCAAAATGACCATCCTACCCTTAGGCCATAGAACAAATTTTGGCTTAATCCATGGGTAATTTGGTCATACACTCTTCAAATTCACTTGAGGCTTTAATAATTGCTCAAGGTGTCCTAGTTAAGAGTGGTACACCCAACCCAATGGGTTTTGGTCAACCCAATTGGTCCCTAGACCAAACCTAACCCCATGGGTCAAAACTCTAAATTCAAAACCCATCTACCACTCAAATTCAAGCACATGGGTGGTTGGCAATCCACTCCTTGGCTCAAACTGACCATGTGCACACTCCTAATAGCTTAAAAAACCCACTACCTAAGCTCCATTGATAAAAAATGGCAAGTGGATGGACGGTCGTCCGATCTTTCAAGGGGGAGATATACTCCCCTTGATTCAGTTTGAAATCAATAGCCACACATTCGATTGAGGACTTGAGAGACTAAGGAGTCATTAAAGAGTGATCCCTAGCTTCCTAGAGATCTAGCCATTTTCCTATCTTTGGTTTTTGAATAGTGAAAATAATGGAGGAAAATTGAAGAGCCAACTTCCTCGTCACTCAATTTCACTGCAATTGCTTTTGTGTATTCCATTACAGAGGCAATTCGAGTTCACCCAAGCTCTCTTTAAAGTTCCAAAGGAAAGGGGATGCCTAGCTCGATCAAAGTCACAAGCTAGCTAAGCAGGATGTGGTCCATATACCAATCCACTCAACCTTAAGTGCTCATACTCTCAACATAGCTTTATCTCAATCAGACGAAGCTTTTCTAAGGGACTCAAGTGCTTGTAATCACCTCCGATGAGGTATGGGATTTTCAGACCATTAAACTCAATGTGGTGTGGAGCTTTGTAAAAGAAATTTTAATCTCATGTTGTTTTGACCATTGGATGTGCTTCTCTTTGGCTTTAGATGGTGTGGGTTGAGTTTGGTTTGAATTCGAGCTCAATCGAGCTCAGTCCCCTTGATAATGGACAGTCTCTGTTGATCAAGGGGGAAGAACTTGGGAGTTCTTAGCCATCCATCCGAACATTTTGGATGGATGGCAGAGATAATTCCCCATGTTTAGATATCCATTATCCATTTTAAAATTGTGGGAGATCTCTAGCCTTCCAATCTTTGATCAGATGGCAAATATCAAATCGTCCGCCGCTAGCTGCCATTTTATATTTGATGTTCAACTGAATCCCTCACGGCATGACACATGTAAAGCGTGCTAACCGCTACCGCCACCACCATGCATCGTGTCGTGAGCTATAGGATTAGTTAAGGAATTAATAAAAATGCTAATTAATTCATTGATCTTCTAAAATTCATAACTCTCTCTACAAAATTCAAAAAAATATGAAATAAAATCTTATTGAAAGATAATTCAACCTAGAATATTTTAAAATTAATTTCAATGGGTTTTGATTATAATTTTCTTTTATTTTGGGTTTTATTAGAAACTTCATTTTGCTAATTACTTTCTAATTAAACCTCTGATTAATCCCAAACTTCTTGAGTATATTTAAGGGGATGACTTCTACCTTCCCTAATTTCCTTGAGATTTATTGAAGTTTTCATTAAGAGAATTACATATGAATTTCTTAATCCATGATTAGGGTTGATTAAGGTCAGATCTAGTAGGTAGGAGGTTGAGGGAATAGTTTTGGGGTATTTCCCTTAAGCTATGCCCTAAACCCCCTTTTCTCTCCTAAATCTCCAGAACTTAATTAATCTACTTTGGATAGATGCTTAGGTGTTTAATAGCATAAGTTCAGTTAAGGAAATCAAAACCCAATTCATAAGTATGAAAGGGTGTTTTGAAATTACTTAAGCTAAACCCCTTAGCTTAATTAACTATTAATTTTGAGCCAAATTGCATTAAGCCTCTTTCTTATTAGGTGCATTACAAATTTAAATTCCTTGTGAGTTTTTATGCCATCTCATTGGCTCATAATTATTTGGATAATTATTCTGAGGTGGTGTAGGTAAGGATTAAATAAATTACTTAATTCATACCCTAACCTAATTAATACATAAAAATGGATCTAATTATCTAAAAATTAAACATAAATATCAAACACATGTGGGAGTGGGTTAGGAACAGCAAACTTAACTCACCTTTTCAAAATTTAATCAAACTTCAAACTAAATAAAATCACTTTGAATTCACTTTGAATATTTTAAACTTTCTTATTCTATATGAATGTCTTTAGGATTTAAGTGAAGTGAACTTGTTTACATGCTTTCATTGCTTTGAATCTTTCCCCAACATGTTAAATTTATATGTCATGTGGTTTCATGCATTCATATTTTTTAAATTTAAATTAAAAAAAAATGAAATTGTTTACTTTATGTCAAATTTGCATGTGTTGGCTAAAGTAGAAATATGAGTGGCTATTATTACTACTAAATCCAAATTATTTTTAAAACTTATAAATCAAATATCAAATCTGAAAGTATGTTACTTATATTCTAATTATAAGCTTGCATGTGAAAGAATATAATGGTATGCTTAGCATAGGTTTCCTTTTTCTCTTAGTTTGGTATAGTTTTGAATAGGAATTTGGTGCGGTATATGGTTCATTTGAAAAGGACCTAATGCTCACCTAATTTTATATCCTATTCATCATTATGCTATCGCCTAAGAAGGGTTACCTATACTTGCATACATAAATTGTATAAACAAAATGAATTCCTTAATGCAACTTTTACTTTCTCTTTTTCTGTTTCATTTCTTTTATACATATGTTTGTATTTTAGGAAAGTGGTATATTAGTCTAGACAACCCCGAGGTTGTGAGGCTTTAAGCAGCCCTAAGTAGCTCTTGTACCATACACCTCTTGTTAACAATGGCGCTATACTCACTTATGCGATTCTTACTTTCATGTGTGTATGTGAAATTTTGGATAAGGAAACACTTTTCTACTTAAGAAAAATCATGCATATTCAACTTATAAATTTTCTTAAATAGATTACTTAGCATGTATCATAAATTGTGTTAAATACTCTAATTTTTATGTATAGATATGCTTAGGGTCCATCCATATGCATGTTATATATGTTGGGGAAGAATTGAAGTAATGTGTATTATGTGAATTTTGATTTAATTTATTTAATCTTAAAAATGTCTTTCTTTTTGAATAGGTTTGTTTAGAGTTTATCTAAACTTCAGATTAATTAAAATATTTAATCAAAACATTCACCTAAATAAAACTAAAATGTGAATCTACTTTAGAAATTACTTAGGTTAGAGAAGGAATGAGAAGTCTCCTTCTCTTTCCCTCTCTTCATATCTTAGTAATTAATTGTAGGATCCACTTAAACCAAATGAAAACATGAAATAAAATTGATATAAAATAATTAAACAACGTAAATTAAACCCTCCTCTAAGTTGAACATGTTCTTCACACTTACAAAATTTGAACCTAAAGCCATAGCTAAGCATACCGCACATGCCTTCAAAGCACACACATTAGCCTAAGTCACCAATTCTAGCTTTAGGTTTGGTCAGTGCATGGTTTGATGTTTATTTTGTTTTATGATATATGTTGTATACTGGATGTTAGGGTGTATGCTCGTAGAATGAATGGTAGGATGTTCTTAGTCTAACTATTTTTTTCTGCAAGGGATTGTGCATAAGGGGTGCTATCATAAATAAAAATATAAATGCTTTTGGAAGGTGCTTTATACCCCTAAGCATAATCCAATAGGCAGTGAACTTAGTCACCCATGTGTGTGGTGATAAGTCCAATATACATGCTTGGGATTTTTGTGATTTGTTTTAGCTAACTTTTATTTTGTAGGTGTTAGTTAGATTTCCACTTTTCGTTTTCATGTAAATTTATGCAATTAGGATTTTGGAATGATTATTAGGGGGTTTAGGATGAACATTGGTCATAATATCCTACCTTATATACCATGTGAAGACTTAGAGCATCTACCCTCCAACCATCCAAAAGAAGGCACCAACGAAGAAAAGAAGAAAATAAGAAGAAAGAAGAATGAAGCTTGAAGACCCCCATAATAATGAATTCCTTACTTAATTGTAATTTTATTCATTTGTAATCCATGTTATATAAGGGTATAGCTCAGCTACCCATGTTTGATATTTTTGGGTTTGTGCGGTGGTGCCCGACCACAACGGCCTTTCATTTTTTTTACAACTAGCTTAATAAATAGATTGATGATTTGTTTAGTTTTTGGATTATGTGGCATGATTTTTCTTGTTTCCTCCTTGCTTTATGTATGGCCTGGATGTGGATTAGGCTCTTTAAGGAAAAATAAATCTTTTACCCAACTTAATAACTCAAATAAAAAATAAAGAACTCATAACTGCACCTAAAGCTTAGGTTTAAAATCAAGATAAAAGAATTAGCAACCCCGTTAGCTAGATGAGCATTTCTTTTGTAACATCATGTACAAATGCATCTTATTTTACTCTTGATTGGAGGGCTTCCACCTTTGCTAGAGAAACTTGGCTTGACCTTTGAGAGCCATGGTGAAAACATACCTCCTCCCTTCTCGCTGACCAATAACATTCTTTCTCATGCATTTGTCATATGAATCCTATTAGCCTGAGTCAAAATAATTGTCCAAAATAAAAATAAAATGAAATTTGAATTGCATTAGATTTAGGTCATTTGAAGCATTCCCCTTTACATGATCTAGTCTCTTTAGAGAGTGAGTTTAAGGACTTAATCTCTTTCTCAATAAATAAAAGCCTAGCTATCTTGCATAAGCATAATGACTTGCCTACATGTATTTAAAATCGTAGGAAGTTAGTTGGACCAGAGGTTTACAAGTCAAGCTGTTGGGTGGTTTGTCCTTTCTTGTGAAGGCAAACCAAATACCCATATTTGCCTTAGATTTTGGTTGTGCTTTTAGTCGCCAAAGCTCCTAGATTTAGGTTAGAGGTTACTTCTCCCTCATAAGCATAATTCCTCACCTCTTAGACATTTCCTTGATCTTGTGTTAAGGAACCATAAGTCCTAAATTTCTAATGAAATGTGCAACTCAAATAAACCAAATTAATTTCAAAAATGTAAAGCCCAACCGTAGGATAGTTTGAGATGCCCGCTAGGTTTCTTAGCATCGTGGACATTTACTACGTATCTTCCATTTTGGCTTTGATAATAACTCCCACTTTTGATCAATCCCAATTGATTTTCAAATATGAACTAATCGATTGATAGTCCTTTCCTATTGAAATCTTCAAATACAATGGTCATTTACCTTAATCAAGAGTTTTCCTAAGGAATCCCCATTCCTTAGGATATAATTAATTATGGGGGTTTGCCCTTGTAGGGAACTTAATCAACCCAGTTTAAAATAAACTGTGCTTTACTTTTCCATGTAAAGTTGAAGAAGAATCTCTGGTACATATTTAGACCCATCATACGTAGGAGTCCTTATTGAGTTGATTATGTACATTAAAGGTAGTGAGTTTTATCCTTCGAGATAGTACACTTTTCCTTGATGATGTGCGATCACTGAATAACATCATCTACATGGTGTCCTAAAAAGATGAATTTCAATAAGTCATGTTCTCTTTCTTTTCTCATCAACAGATTTGAAAGGCAACTCGCTCGTATAGAAATTTTTCACCGCAATGAGGAGGAGTTGAACTCCCATTGGTCCTTGGTTAAACTAGGGGGAATAGGTGAGCTAGGTGGGTCAGTGGAGCCTCACTTGAATACTTGGAGGCTGCCATGGTTATGGAGAAGTCAACATTGCTTGTTAGTGTGAAGACCCAATGGAAAGAAGGTTTGTCCAATGGCTCATTGCTTGGGTGGGGCCCACTATGGATTTGGACTAGTTTGGGACTATGTTAGGATTGGTTTGGGTAAGGTTAGGCCAGGTCCTAGGGTCCCATAAGTTGGTTTTGGGTGATTTGGCTTCATATGGTCAAAATAGGCTCATTTGGGTTAGGTTGGGTTGGGTTGACCAATTGGCCAATTGGGTCAAACCAAGGCATATTAGTTCAAATGATGTTTTGAAGAGTTTTAGTTCAAGTGGTTTTGATTAATTGGCTTAAGTTTGATTTTGGCTCATTTGGATTCAAAAAGGTCAAATGGGCTAAGTTGACCAATTTGATCAAATTGGGTTGGGTTAAGTGTTGGTTCATGTTCAATAGGTTAATTGAAAATGATTTTAGGCTTTAGTTTGGTTTAGTTTGGAATTAATTTGGATTTTGGCCAATTTGACCCTTTAGGTCAATTTGGACTAGGTTGGGTCAAGTTCACCAATTGGTCAAATTGGGCTCAATCTTGGCTTTGGTCAAGTTCAATAAGTGATTTGGAATTAACTTAAGCCTTTGGTTGCAATCAATTTGGGTCAAATCATGATTTGACCCATTTTGGCATTTTGGGCCAATTTAGGTCAACTTAGGTCAAATGGTCAATTAGACTTGGTTTAGCTCAATTGAGGGTTTGATCATGTTCAATCATTGGTTATAAGTGGGTTTTAGTCAATGGTTTCAATCAATTTGGCATATGGTGGGTTTTGGCTTATTTAAGTTTCATTTGGGCTAAAGGTTTACTTGGTCAAAGACCAAGTTGACTTAGTTTGACCCAATTCATGGTAGTTGATCACCTTAGGATGATTTTTGATCATGATATGAGGTTTAGATGAGCTTAGTTCAATCCAATTTGGGTTGGATTAGTACTTGGCACAAAAAGGACTTTTAAGTCACTTTGGGTCAAGTGGACCTAAATGGGTAAATTGACTTGATCATGACTTAATTCAAGTTTAGTTGTATTGGTAAATGGGTTTGAGATGGAAATATAAATCCAATTAAATGGTTTTGCCATATGGATTTTGGTTCATATGATAATTTCAAGTCAAAAGGGTTATCACAGGTTTGACTTAGCTTTGATTTGGTTTGATAATTATAGTTTATGTTTATATTTGGAACAATGATTGAAGGAATGATTGAAACATGAGGAAATCCATGGCTTATGAGTTGATTTAGGTTCATTTAGCCAAGTTCAAGAATTTGGCTAAACAGACTAAAATTGGGAATTTAATTTGATTTGGGTTTGGTTTTGACCACTTGGATTTATATTTATGAATATAAATGAAGTTATAAATTATTCATTACAAAATCACTTGAGTTTGGAGTGGTTTGGAAGCAAATTTGACCAAGTTGAGGGATATAGGTCAAAAGGGCTTAAGTAGGGAATTGATTTAGTTTGATTTATTTTTGGTCATTAGATGGTGGGATTCATTTATATTTGTGAATATAAATGAAGGAATGATTGATTTATAAAGAAATCAATTGAGTTTGGGTTGATTCGGATTGAGATTTGGTTAATATTATGGAGGTGAGTCCATATGGCTTAAGAAAGGTCTTGATATTGTTTGATTTAGTTTGATTTGATTTGAATGGTTTGAATTTCTATTTCATTTATATTTGAAAATATAAATGAAGGAATGATTAATTTATAAAGAAATCAACCAAATTTTATTGAAGGTGGTTCATATGGCTTAGGAAGGCATTTTGGAGTTTAAATTTAATCATGGGTTTCAATCATTTGGAGCTGGATTTGATTTGGAATTTGGTTTGGGATTTAATTTGAGATTGAATTTGATATTTGAGAAAGTCAACTAAATTGGGGTTGATTTGAATTTGGTTAAGGCTAAGTCCATAAGATAAAATCAAAGGGCTTAGGAAGGGATTAGGAATTAGAATTTAATTATGGGTTTTAATCATTATATTTGGGAATGGATTTATGATCTTGGATTTGAATTTGAGGTTTGGTTTGGAAGAACAAATCAAGGATTGGGTTTAAGGATATAGGGTAGGCAATTCTTTCTAAATCTCTAAGGCATAACCTCTTCCTATGGCTAACCCCTCCAAGTATCTAAGCTTAGGTTAAGTGTTCACCTAATCACTAGAAGTGTCTTAAGATTATTGAGCTATTAGTATCTACAAGAGTCCTAGATCTGTGATGATGAAGTTGAGAGCTTACTCCAAAAGTGAGGTCAACAAGCAATAGGTGTGGTGTGAGACCAGATAAATGATCAACATCAAGGATAGCAACTACTAATCGAGATGATCTACTTCTAAACCCAAGATGTAGAAGGAATCAAGATCTTGCAAGTCAACTTATTCCAAGCGAGAAAAAGGAAAGGATCAAGCATGAATCTTCCACTAGGGAAGCAAGTTCAAATTATCTATAGAGAATAAAAGTTTGATTTTGATATAATTTGGAAAGAAAAGATCCACTGAGGATGAGTGCATGAACTTTCCACTAGGGAAGCAGGTTTAGATCATCCACTTGGGATAGGGATTTGATTTGGTTTGATTTAATGAGGGCTCCATTGGAGAGAGGATATGATTCGCATTTTGACGGCACATCTGCTAGAGATATGTGCTCAGATCTATAGGGGATGAAGTGGATTTAAATTTGGACTCCCCTAGAGGGAGGATGGTGAATTTGATGAAATGAACCCTGTCGTTGTGTGATGGATCCACTAAGAAGGGGCTAATATCAGACTGGGCTTATCTTAGATTTACAAATCTAAAGGGATAGTCTACTAGTCATCAGGTTGAACTAACCAACTTAAGAGTTTCCTTTTGGTGTGCAATGATTAAGTTAGAAAGAAAGCTTATAGACTTACAACTTTCTAAATGAAGAAAAACTGGGGTGATCGATTGATAGCATAATAAATCAAACCCATCATAAGGTGACTATTTGATCGGATGCCGATGTGGACTCATATCGACTCAAAAATAGTTAGAATCAATTTCATTTAAATTTTAAGATGGACCCTGTTGATCTGTGATGGATCCACTAAGAAAGGGCTAAAATCAGCCTAGTCCTTTCTTAGATTTACAAATCCAAAGGAATAGTCTACCGGCCATGAGGTTGAGCTAACCAACATAAGGGGTGCCTTTTAAAGTGCAATGGTCAAGTTAAAAAAAAAAGTTTGTAGACTTACAACTTTTGAACAATGAACCACTGGGGTGATTGGTTGATAGTACAACAAATCGAACCCAACCTAAGGCTACCCATCGGTGTGCAATAGTCATGCAAGAGAGAATATGTGATAGACTTATCTCCCAAAGTAAGGTTGACCGCTAGGGTGACTTGGTGGTATAAGTCAAATGACTTATGGGGACTATTGAGAGTGTCACCAGGACTTATCTCAACTCAAAAGTAGTCTTCCATAGGGAGTTTTGTGACCGCCCTAAAGATAGGATGCCCAGTTGGGAAGAGGATGCTAGGGTTTTCCTCCTAATCCATAAGCAAATATATATATATATATATATATATATATATATATATATATATATATATATATATATATATATGCGATCTAGTCTTATCTCAGACTTATTGGACCAAGGGAGAATCTGCATATCCACAAGACAAATTCTCCAACCACATGAGTGGCTACTAGAAAAAGGGGACTATCCAATCCAAAAGTAACCAGGGTAGTATCTAAATGGGTTGGCTAAGGATGTGATCCAAATAGAGTGCCCACATGGGAGGTGTTGCTAGGAGCTTTATCTAGAACCCTATAAAAGAAAGCCTATAAGTATACAGTGGTCAACTCTGGGAGAATTCTTGCAAACTTACATCTGCCATGAGTGGTGTATCCACTGGGTGGGTCACCGTTTGGCATGGCAAACACCAACCAACCTAAGGTGCCCATCGATGTGCAGCAATCAGTCTAGAAAGAATGTGTGTAGACTTACAACTCCCTAAAGCAAAACTGATTACCGAGATAGTCTATCTTTAGCTTGATAGGTGCTATCCAATCTAGGGAGACTATCAGAGAGACTTGGTCAAGGAGGATCACTTTCTCTCAAATACTACTCAAAAATCGAGATAGTAGTTCAAGAAAGGCTTACATCCTTTTCAAAATTTACCCCCAATCAATTGGTAGATAGCTAGTTTAAGAAGAGGCAAGCAGACTTACATCCTCTTAAATAACCACATGGGAGTAACTAAACATAACATAAAGACCACCATGCTAAGATTATCATTGTCATATATCAAATAGGAAGAGAAAGAATGTAGACTTACATTCTCAAATAGGACCATGGGTGACACTAAAGGGTAAATCAAACCTAGAACTAACTAATAATGAGCATGGGGGACTCCACATTCTTAGCCCATGATAAAAGATATGTGTTTATTTTATATATGGTTGTGTATAGTTTATGTTCATGTTGTGTTGCTAAAGGATAGGATGTCGCTTGGGTTCCTTACACCTATCCTAAACACATCGTGGCAGATTCAAAAGAAAGGATATTTCTAACCAATATAAAGAGATGGAATTTGAAATGGAATGAAGTTTTATCGATGATTATTTTCAAACAAAAATTATGGATATTTCAGGTAGAGCCCATTGATTGGAAGCATAGGGCACTCTTCTTTATAATTTATAAGATGATAAGATGCTCCTTGGTAGGCCTTTTCTATGGTGAAATGACCTTCCTAAGTGGGTTCAAACTTTCCTCCCATCTTTCGATGGAAATAATTAGTCTCCTTAGAATAAACAAGCTCTCTTACTTGAAAATATCTAGGGCTGACCAACTTGCTATGAGCTTGAATCATTTTAGCTTTATACAACTCAAGGTTCTAATATGTTCAGAGGCATCTCTCCTCCAAACCATTGAGCTCTTCTAACCGTAACTTGTCATTATGCTCCATTGTGATTTTAACAGCTATCCTTAATGATGGGAGTTGGACTTCTAACAGTAGAACTTCTTCAGACCCATACACTAAGGAGAAAAGGGTAGATTGAGTTGGAGTCATGTATGTGGTGTAGTAAGCCCACAAGGCTTCAACTAACTGCTCATGCCATTGGCTCTTGTTGTCATCGAGTGTCTTATTTAATATCTGGATGAGAGCTTTGTTGAAGGCATCTGCTAAGCCATTTTTTCTTGGGTAATTGATGGTGGAATATCTCCAATCTATTATGTGTTTTTGGGCAAAGTTGTTGGTTTTAGTGCTCTTGAATGCAGTACCATTATCGGATATAATTCGTTGAGGCACCCCGAACCTATATATGATATGGTTCCTGAAAAACTAGTGCACATGCTCAGCTGTGACCTCTCTGAGTTGGTTGCCTCTGCCCACTTGGAAAAGTAGTCGGTGGAAGCTAGAATGAACTGGTGACCCTTTGAAGAAGGAGGATCAATCGGGCCTACTATGTCAGTAGCCCCAACACTCAAATGCCATGAGGACAATGTTAGAAGCAAAATATTAGGTGGTTGGTGTAAGACCACACCATGTACCTGACATTGGTTTTATCTCCTAGCTATGTCCATGCAGTCTGTGATCATTGAAGGCCAGTAGGATCCCAATCTCTTGATCTTGGCTTTCATCTTTGGACTAGATTGGTGAGCTCAGCATAAATCTGAGTGTACCTCAGTCATGATCTTATGGGATTCGTGTTTGTCTAAATAATGTAACCACATGATATGATCATGACAATCATATAATCCAGAGATTCATAATACTTGATCTACTTCTTCTTTTATATTAGATAATGATGGTTGCCTCACTATTGTCCATACATGAATGGTTGCCTCAATCATTGTCCTTGGCAATGGAAAACTCCCTTGAGAGTCTATTAATGAGTTCATCAATAGGGATAGACTTGTCTAACCTTTATTTGTATGGACTTATCTTCTGGACATGCCAACTCTTTGGTAAGCTTGGCTAATGCATCTGCTACTGCTATTTTCCCCTCGAGGAATCTTGTATATGGTAACCTCTCTGCTTTGGGCTAGCAACTCCATGGTATACTTGTGGTAATGATGGAGCTTAGGCTTCAGAACTTTATAGAACCCAACAATATAGTTGATAACTAATTAAGAATCCCCGAAGATGTTGATGCTCTGGATGCATAGTGTAATGGGTAACTCCAGATCGACAATCAGAGCTCATATTTGGCTTCATTATTGGTGCATGGATTGGATATATGATACGAGAATCTCATCACATCGTGGTCTAGAGTTAGAAGGACAATTCCTACCTTTGCCATTCCCGGAAGAGTAGATCTTGGTCCTTCTCCTTTTTGAAAGGAAGTTGCACCATCAAAATACATCTCCCAAAGCTAAATACTAGTGTCCCCTAAGTTCATGATTTCTTCATCAGGGAGGTCATCACTAAGCGGGGAGTCAGTAGGAAGTGGTTGTGCTACTAAGAAATCTGCTAGTGCCTATCTTTCATCACATGGAGGGGTATGAATGTGATATCGAACATTGACAAAATCATGGACCAATGCGCCAAATATCCGGATAGCGTCGGCCATGTCATGAGAAATTATTGTGGATTGATCCTAGAGATCAAATTCACCTTTTGAAAAGCATGTAATGTCATAGCTTTTGGAGTGCAAAGATTAAACCTAGGCAGTGCTTTTCAATAAGTGGGTAGTTTGCCTCAGTAGTATGATTGAGATAGTAGAGTGCATTCTCTTTCCCATCATTATTGGTTTGAGCCAAAAAGCTCCATGGGAGTCATCTAATGCAGCTGTATATAATATCAATGGCTTGCCCAAGATAAGGGCTGCTAGAACTGGTGGCATCATCAAGTAGTGCTTGATGTCTTTGAAAGCAAGATGGCACTTGTCATCCCACTTGAACTTAGCATCCTTTTTGACAAGTGCTGAGAATTGCTGGCATCTTCCTGATAGGTTGGAAATGAAATATGTTAGATACACTAACTGCCCTTGAAATGATCTAAGTTAGGTTAAACTTTTAGGGAGTGGCATTTCTAAGATAGCCATGATCTTCTCTAGATCAATTTCTATCCCATGGTGCCAGATAAAAAACCAAAGGAATTTCCCTAAAGCTACTCCGAATGCACACATCAAGGGATTCATTTTAGGGTTAAATTATCTTAACCATTCAAAAATTACTCTCAAGTCAAAGAGATGGTATTCCATTTCTTTGCTTTTGACTATAAGATCATCAACGTAACATTTAACCTGAAGATGAATAAGTTCATTGAAGATCCGAGTCCTGGCCCACTGGTATGTAGCACTGACATTTTTAAAGCTGAAAGGCATTACCTTATAATAAAAGATTTTGATCGAGGTTTGCAAAGCAATATTTTTCTCATACTCGAGAGCCATCTTAATTTGGTTATAGCCAGATGACCCATCCATGAAGGAGAATACTGCATGAGATGAGACAATGTCCACCATTAACTTTGGTATAGGAAGTGAAAATTCATCCTTATGACATGCCTTATTTAAATCCCTAAAATCAATGTATATGCAAATTTGGTCATTCTTTTTCTTAACTGGAATGACACTAGCCAACCAAGTGGAATATTTTTCTTCCTTGATAAAGCTAGCATCGATCAGTTTCTTGATTTTAGAAATGACCTATTGCTCAATGTCTAATCTCATGCATCTAGAAGCTTGCTTGATAGGGTTAGCATCAGGATCTATTGCTAGTTTATTGACTACTATGTCACGAGTTAAACCAGGCATTTCTTCATAACTCCATGCAAAGCCATCCTTAAACTCAGTCAATAGCTTAACTAAATCATTGGTTTCTTCTTCATTCAACAAAGAATTGACATATGTCGGGCGTGGATCTTGTTTTATTCCTAAGTTAATTTCTTTGAGTTCATCGATGGTTGATCTAATTTCTTCTTAAAACTCGGTGCATCTTTGACTTCAAGCTCATTTGGGTCATCTAAAGTTTTTAAGCACACCTCCTCACATGAGTTAGCATGATTTGAAAAGAACCTATCAGACTCTGAATGATTAGTGATGACTAGGCAATGGTTGTCATCATTAACTAGACCCACTGTGCTGAATCCTAGTCCTAGTCTTGATTGAGAATATCTGCTTTGGTTGTCCCATAACCTTTCAAAGTAATCTGATCTATGTTTAGACCAAGTATGTGGGATTAATCCCTTCTTTGCTAAGTTAAGAACATAAAGAGAATATAATCAAAAGGCAATTGTATTAAATCTTTATATGAATCATCCTCAAGTTCTACATCAGCTTCCTAACTTAAGGATGATGCTCCCAACAAAAAATTCTTTGGCTTGACATCTATGGATGACTTGGGGGCCACCTTAACTACCAAACCCTCAACTTTCTAGGAAGAAAGTGGGTTTAGAGCTAAGGTTCCCAATTGCTACCTAACTGTTCTATATAATGCTAATTTGGATACAATCATGCTTTGCTTTGAGGCCTGGTCTTCATCGCTGTCTAGCTCGAATCACACCTCCAAAGGGACCCACTCATAGGGGTTGGTTGGCATGCTAACCACATGAGACTCATCCTTTGAACTAGGTTCTAAATCTATGTGGATAGCGGGGGTACTCCTGTGAGCTCGAACATAGCTCCTACTAGTTGGCCAATAGCAAGGAGGTCTTCCACCTCTGGAACAATCTATGAATTATCATTTGCCTCTACCTAGTAGAGGTCAGGTCATCCTACCCATATGTTTGTATGGAGAAATGAACTGTGGGTGGAATCTAAATTCAGGCTCTACCTCTTCCTCAGTGCCTGATTCTTGCTCAGTTGAATTTTCATTTTCTTTTTCATTTTCTTTTTCATTTTCTTTCTTATTTTTCTTTTATTTTTCTTGTTCTTATTTTTATTTTCCTTTTATTTTTGAGCATTGACCAAGTTTATGAGAATAGACTTTTTGATTTTGAGGAATATAGTAAGCCGCATCCTCATATATCTTGACATCTCTAATTGAAAATGGCTTCAAGTCTCCTTTGACATAATACTCTATTCCACCTCTTCAAAATTTGATGCACTGATGTAAAGAGGATGGAATCGTGTTGTTTTCATGTATCCAAGGACTACTAAGTAAAGCAGTGAAAGATGTATCTGAATCAATTATGTAGAACTTGGCTTCTATCTTAGTCATCTGTCTCTAATGGCAACACTATGGAGCCTAAATCTCTCTCAGCTTGCTCATTGAATCCTCTTAATATCATCTGATATCCTTGAAGTTTAGAGATGTCAATCCTCAGGTAGGCAAGGGTCTTTAGAGTCATAATGTTTATTGATGTACCCGGATCAACTAACACCCTAGAGAGTCTGAATCTACTCATGTCCATGTGATGTAGAGGAGACAGTTGTGCTCGGTTGTCCCCAAGAGAAGGTCTTCATTGGTGAATGCAACTCCACGGGATTCTCTTGAATAACATGCTCCTTTTAAATAGGTTAAATAAGCATATTTTTGGATCGAGAAGGGCTTTGATCAATGACTCTCTCATCTCTTTGGATTAGACAAGGGCATCATATCTACTTAGCTTAACTAGAACCTTTCTCAGGTGAGCTATGACATTTTAGTCAACTCGAGGCTAGTCCTCCACAAGCATATTCATAGGTAGAGCATCTTGTGGAGGGGTTACTTGATCACTATAACCAATGACTTGCTTACCCTTATCCTAAGGTGCTACCCTAGGAGGAAGAACTTTGTCACTACGAAGGTTGACTTCAGTGACTTCATGAGATAGTTTAGTGGAAAGTTCTACCTACTCATCAGGTTCACCTACAGTTTCTCCTATGGGATCATCAAAGTTGAATGACTCCAAATCAATCTCAATGGATGAACCAAAATGATTTAGGAATGGGTAATCCATTTCTAAATCAGAAGAAGAAGAGTGATCAGAACTAGAGTTATTATTAATTAGACTTGGAGAGCTATCTATAGGATTAAACTTAGGAAGATCATCAAAAGTGACACAAATGTAGGTGGAATCAGCTTTCTTCATTGATTTCTTAGATTTGAATGGAGGTACAAAGTAGAAATAAAGTAAAGTAAGTAGAGTGAGGGATTTGGCACCCCCCCCCTCCATTGATACAATATGACTTCTAGAAGAAGACCTGGCTGGAGGAACTGTAGCTGCAATTGTGGAAGGACTGTTGGAATCAGTTCATGGTTGCTCTACTATACTATCCCAAGAAAGTGGAGGTTGTCACTACTACTGCTAGTCTCCTACCTCCCTCAAGTTATTCTTAGCAACTTGCAAACCTTCCTTAGAGTTAGAGGTTTGAGCTACTTCAGGCACCTACAAGGGTAATTTCTTGATCTTAGAAATAATTTTCTTGGAGTTTCAGGATAGGGAGATATCCCAACCTTCCTCTTTTTTAAGAGGATCACATGTATCTCAAAGGATTACTCTAATAGAACTAGAAGGTTGTTCTAATAGGTATTCCTTGGGGATGATGATGGCACCTGACTTGTAGCTATGCTTAAGCCAATCCTTAAAGGTAATGCAATCTTCTAAGACATGGCCTAACATGCGGTGGTAGG
The DNA here is from genome assembly GCA_021442155.1 of Cymbidium sinense. Taxonomy (NCBI): domain Eukaryota; kingdom Viridiplantae; phylum Streptophyta; class Magnoliopsida; order Asparagales; family Orchidaceae; genus Cymbidium; species Cymbidium sinense. The sequence continues at coordinate 325,068,845 of CM038214.1, read as the reverse complement.
GGTAATAGCTTGGATCATGCCTCTTGCCCACTTCCCCCAGCCTCTTAGGTTTGGGTAATTGGAAATCAAGCTTCTATAAGAGATTCATAAAGATCTTCTTGACTACCTCCCTTTTGAATGAATAAGGTTTATTCAATCTATCAGTAAGAGTAGGTAAGTAATAGCTACCTGGTGGTGGGTATGAATATTACTACTAATGATGCTGATGAGGAGGAGGCGGTGGAGGCCGCTGTGATAATTAAGGTTGTTGGTATGATGGCCAAGGCAGTGGTAGAGCAGACTGCTAAGCTTGAGGCCTATTTGACTAAACCCTAGCTAGTTGCTTCCCCTTATCAACTATTATGATTAACCCTGGTTTCTTCTCAAATGCCCTTTGAGGTTTGGGCTTGGCTGACTGGTCCTGGAAAGGCAACTATTTGGCTTCTTCTTGTAAATTAGCCACATTGTTGATTAATTTCTTGAAGGCTTTGATTGTAAAAATGTTGAGCATGAAAGCAACCGAGCCATGGATGTTCTTTAGGAGAATCTCTATGGCATGCTGTACAGATGTGGCTCGCATTTCATACTCAAGTTTCATCACTTGAGAATGTAATCAACAAGGGACTCGTTGGGGACTTATGTCGCTACAACAAGATTGCCTACAGTAACCCTTTGATGAGCTCCAGCAAACCACTTGATGAAGAGGTGCTCTAACTCAGCAAATGTCTTTATTGAACCATTGGGAAATTCAGCATACTAGTCAAATGCAACACCCACAAAACTTCTAACAAATAATCTAAAAAAAAGGGCACCACTACCTCCATGTTGCAACAGCTGGCCCTGAAATGTGCAATGTGTTGGCGAGGGTTCCCATTGCTAGCAAAGATTTTGAAAGAAGGAGGTACAAAGCCCTAAGGATATTAGACTACATAAAATTCCTCTAGGTAGGGTCTATCCTTTGGAACAAATGAGCCACCTTGGGCTTGTGCCAATGCTTCTCTCACTTATTGCTCCACCATGTGTTTGATATCCTTCTTATGCATGGAGATACTATCCACCACCTTCCTATGCAAGCTACCACTATCTTTCTCTATGGGAATTCAACTAGGATGATCTAAGGTATGTGCAAACTCTACTTAATTAGCTACTATGGGAGAAGGCTATGGCTGGGGTAAGATTGCAATCCAACCTTAATTTTCTTCCCCATCTTATCAATATGATCATCTCTCTGTATCTAAGTTGGTGGAGGAATTGCTGAGTTGAATGGACGATGTCATCCTCTTCAACTACAATACCTTCCTTACTCTACTGGTCTTTACGGAGGGAGCCCCTAATATCAACCATGTGGACCTCAGTCGAATCATCCAACAAATAATCCCCATTGGGGTCAAAATTGTTTTTTCCCTCATCCTGATTAGAGCAATCACTCCAAAAAATCTATTTCTTATCAACAATATATTGTACTAGAATGTTATCTAAGGAATGATCTAATTGTGTTGACACTCATTCATGGAGTAGTGGGATTATGTTTGACATCTAACACCCACCAGTGCTATCTCTGGGAAGACCATGCTCGCTAGAAGATATATGCTCATGATTGATCACTATTGGTGAGTGCTATCTCTGGGGGGATCCGCTGCCATGGGAACTGCAGAACTATCTCCCTCTCCCTCTGTTACAACTACTACTATCAACTGTGGTGGAGGTGGAGGAATGATTATGGTGCTCTTGGGTCGCCATTCCCTCTTCACCATAGTTGAAGTAGAAAGTTGAGAAGGAGAGCTCAACCTCACCTCAATGGGTGGAGTAGATGGAACGGGACCCAAAGGTCATAATTGATTCACCAATGGGGCTTTCTTCTTGACCTTGTGGGAATGGTGGATGATGCAACCTAAACTGGCAATGGAGGGTGAGGAGTGGATCGGTGTAGTGGACACAAAATCAGCCCCACCTTCACCGAGGCTTTTTGCCTATGACTGGTGGTACCTATCAATACTATGATATTGGCTCTATCAACCCTAGTGGACCAATGATCGGGGAAATCAACTAGAGCGGTGGCTGCCGACTGCCTTACAAACCTCTGTCATTCTCTAGTCCCTAACTGAGATACTTCTATAACCTTTGATGCTATATCCCTGTGGATCTACATGGTAACACTCCTAGGGATGATCGCCCTCAAATCAAAAAGTGTTTTGGACTCTGAGCATCTATGGGCTCTGCCAACCTAGCATAGTACCATCTGTAGACTAGCATAGGGCTTCCTCCTGTCCCTAGTTGGAACTTCATAGTATATGGGCGATGGAGGCAATGCAGCTATCCTCTTATAGTATTCCTCTCCATCTGATGATGAGAGGTGGTAAAACCTATTACCACTAAGAAGTGTAGAGGTCTCATGGGGAGATCCCTCCTGACATGGGATCTCATCTCTCATGCCATTGATGCCACTTGATCTTGCAGCTTCTATTGCAGTGTTGTGTGTGACTGAGTAGGGATGTGCAAGAACTGGATCCTACCTCAAAGGTAAGGGAGACTATCTCTGAAGTCAGGATAGCCTTCCCCTTAGTGAGGACTTATGAGGAGGTGTTAGTATGCACTTGGCCAAGGAATATATGTGGGGCGAATTGCACGGTGGAACCTCGATCACCTTCCTCTTTAAGGAAGGATACTGATCAAAGATGGTCAATGGATGATGGCTTTGCCCACCACCTCATCCCGACTAATAGTGGTGAGGGTCTCCCCCTCACAGGTAATGCGTGCTCCCTCAAATCCTTGGCCAAAGAAAATTAAGTGGGTGGAGTCAGCCTCAAAGAGGCAGGCCCGATCCAAAGCTAAATCCATCTTGAATGGAATGGTAAAGACGGACTTCTAGGATGCCATATATATTGATTGTGAAAACAAACTGCACTGACTGGTCTGCATTGTATCTTTGCATGTGTGGAAATGTAACTTGAGTTAGATTTCTGCTTTAATACTTGTCCCAAGAGAGTAATAGATATTTGGAGTCCTGAACCCACACTCAACAATTCAAATATGTTAAGTGGGGTTCATTGGAGAGATTATGTGAGGAGAGTCTTTGCTATTTTATTTTGACTTAAAACTCATACTCAACCAATTTAAGTAGGTTGGGCAGGGTTCATATATTTGGAGATGTTTGTATGTTATCTTGTCTGAAAATTTTTTATTTTAAAAAATTTTACTTAGGTATGCTAAGGAAAGGTTATGATTGTATGTCTTGGAAATTTTGTGAAAAGAAAAATATTTGTTTGTGGGGATTGATTATGTTTTTGTTTGATTTGAAAATGTGGTTCTCCACTTAAAAAATTTGGTATGTTAAGTAATAACCAAATATGATATGTTTTGAAAATATGATTCTCAGTTAACAAATTTGGTATGTTAAGTGGAATAAAATATAATATGATTTGAGAATGAGATTCTCACTTAACAAATTTGGTAAGTTAAGTGGGAACCAAATGTAATATGATTTGAAAATATGATCCTCACTTAATAAATTTGGTATGTTAAGTGGAACCAAATGTGATATGATTTGAAAATGAGATTCTCACTTAACAAATTTGGTATGTCAAAGTGGAACCAAATGTGATATGATTATGTGATTCTCACTTAACAAATTTGGTATGTTATGTGGAACCAAATATAACATGATTTGAAAATATGATCCTCATTGAACAAATTTCATATGTTAAGTGGAACCAAATGTGATATGATTTGAAAATGAGATCCTCACTTAACAAATTTGGTATGTTAAGGGAATCAAATATGGCATGATTATGTGATTCTCACTTAACAAATTTGGTATGTTAAGTGGAACTAAATATAATATGATTTGAGGCTAGGATTCTCACTTAACAAATTTGGTATGTTAAGTGGGAACTAAATGTAATATGATTTAAAAATATGATCCTCACTTAACAAATTTGGTATGTTAAATGGAACCAAATATGATATGATTTGAAAATGAGATTCTCACTTAACAAATTTGGTATGTTAAGTGGAACCAACAGTGACATGATTTGAAAATGAGATTCTCACTTAACAAATTTTGTATGTTAAGTGGGAATCAAATATGGAATGATTTTCTTTTGAAAAGAGGAAAGCTTCAATTCTAACATATGTGAAATATGTTAAGTGAAGTTTTAATTTTATGCTATGATTTTATGTGAAAGTAGAATCCTCATTCAACAATTTTGAGTATGTTGAATGAATATGGCATTTTCAAGAATGTGCTTTTGAAAAGATGGAAACCCCAACTCTAACATATGTGAAATATGTTAAGTGAAGTTTCAATTTTATGCTATGAATTTATTTGAAAATAGACTCCTCATTCAACAATTTTGAGTACATTAAATGAATATGGTTATTTTCAAAAAATGTGCTTTGAAAGATGGAAACCCCAACTCTATATGTGAAATATGTTAAGTGAAGTTTCAATTTTATGTTATGATTTTATTTGAAAATAGAATCCTCATTCAACATTTTTGAGTATGTTGAATGAATATGGTCATTTTCAAAAATGTGCATTTGAAAAGATGGAAACCCCAACTCTAACATATGTGAAATATGTTAAGTGGAGTTTCAATTTTATGCTATGATTTTATTTGAAAATAGACTCCTCATTCAACAATTTTATGTATGTTGAATGAATTTTGTCATTTTCAAAAATGTATTGAAAAAGAACCTCCATGTAATAATCATGGGGATTGTTAGGTGAGGTTTGGTTATATGAGTTTTGTGCTCTTTTAAAAATTTTGTGCAAAAAAATTTATTTATTATGTGAGTTTTGAAAAAGGTGCTTTTGGAAAGTGGCACTTTGCAAAAGAGTTTATTTTCTTAATCATTAAGATGAACCTTACCTCACCAAGCTAGTGGTAAGGAGGTTTTAAATTTTTGTCATCTCCTTTCATGAGATAATTTTATTTTGTCTATTGGGAAACCCAATAGGGGTTTCAGGACTTACAAGGAGTGAGGTCCTAAAACCCAGAGCATGTTGGCTAGCTTTGCTTAAGAATGAAATAAGTTAAGTGCCAATAGAAGGAAAGATAGTCTTGGACTTATATAAAATACAAGTCCACTATCAATGCTTGGAGACAACAATGGTCTACTAGAGATGGAGAGAGGAATCAACCGTGAGTCCTAGAAAATCTTTGGTGTTTATTTTTGGTTTATGTGTATGTGTGTGTATGGGGTGGACACCACATAGATCTGAGGGTGTACTTATTGAGGTGATCGGGTATGACATCAAGAAATTACTATCATACAATGGATCTAATCATCTAATAAGGATTCCTAATGCATGATGGGTCTTCGAATATACCAGAGATTTTTTCCCAACTTTACATAGATGAATAAAGTAGGGTTTGTTTAAACCTGATTCTAAAGTTCCCTATGGGGGCAAGCCCCAATAGTTAAATACTTCCTAAGGAAGGTGAGTTCCATAGGAATACTCTCGATTAAAGTAGCCAATTGTTGTCTCCAAAGAATTCAAAGATAGGACTATCAATAAATTGGTTATATTTGGAAGATCAAATGGGATAGATCACAAAGAAAGATTTATTATTAAAGCCAAATAGAGATAAGTAAGGGATGCTCATGATACTAAGAAGCCTAGAGAGCATCCCAAACTATCCTATGGTTGGGCTTTATATGTTTGAAATTGAGGAGAATTAAATATTTGAGTTGAAATTTTATTAGAAATCTAGGACTTATAATTCCACAATACAAGATTATGGAAATGCCTAAGAGGTGAGGATTTATGCTAGTAGCCCAAAGGGAAATAACAACCTCAGATCCCAAATCTCCGGAGCTTTAGCTAGGGCCAAAGCACGGTCTATTTCTAAAGCAAAAGTGGTTATATTGTTTACTTCCACAAGAGAGGTTAAACCACCCGATTGTTGGATTTATTACTACTTGGAGTGGCAGCCAATAACTCTTCCTATATTTTAAAATTATGTGGTCAAGTCATATGCTCTATAAGATGGCTAGGTTGTTATTATTTAGAAAGAAACTAAAGTTCTTAAACTCACTCCCTAAGAGACTAGAGCATGAGTGGTATGAATAATGACTTATTCTAATGCAAATCTTATCAAATTTTATTTGATTTTTGACTCTTTAATTTGACACAAGGTATAGGATTTTATATGCCTAAATGCATGATGAAGTGATTTATGGGCTAAATCAAAAGAGAAAGAGGTGTTTTCCATTATAGGCTCTCAAAGGTCAAGCCTTTTCCCTATCTAGCAAAGATGGAAACCCTCTCTTAATAAGAGTGAAACAAAATGACATGCATGATATTAAGCATACAACATCCAGTTAAGGGGTTGTTAAATATTTTATTATCTTGATTTAATGCCTAGGCTTTATTTCAGGTTATGAGTTATTTTTTAAAATAAAATTTAATTATGAGTTGTAGTTGGGGTAGGAAATTTATTTTTTCCTAAGAGCCTAAATGGATCCACACCACACATTAAATCATCATACATGAAGAAAATAGAAAAATACATGCCATTTCTATTGTGTAATTATAAATAAAGTATTAAAGACTTTATAAACTCAATGTTAAAGAATAATAGGTAGGCGTGGGTGTATCATACAACCCAAAGAGAAATGTGAGTAAAATACCTTATACAACCTGGTATATGAAAGAATAATTACAAGTTACAAAATGATAAGTGTTATGGGGATCTTCAAGTCTTCATGCTCCCTTTTTAATTTTGCTCCATTTGATTTGGTAGGCTTCTAGGCATCACATGACACCTCAGGATTAAACCTTTTGGCCAATGTTCATCCTTAACCCCCATAACACTTAATCAAATTCCTAATGCATAATTATATTAAAATAATGGAAATGTAAATCTAACTACACCTGCAAAATAAGTGTTAGCTAAACACACCATACAACCCAAGCAGTTATATGAATAATTTGGACTTAGCACCCTGCACATGCGTAATGAAGTTCACCTGTCCTAATGTAGATTATGCTTTAAGGTTAAGCAACTTGCAAAAGAGAGCATTTATATTTATTTAAAGCACCCCTTAAGCATAATCTCCTATAAAAAATATGATTAGGCTAATCACGGCCTAACATTCAGTATACGAAGCATACACCCTAACATCTAGTGTATAATAGTACATCATAAAATCAAGCTTACATCAAACCATACACCACCCTAACATAAAGCTAGAAGTGGTGACTTAATCTAATGTGTGTGTTAAAGCTTGTGTGGTATGTCTTAACTAGGCTTTAGAGTTAAGATTTTCTAAGTATGTAGGACATTTAATCATAAAGGGTGGTTTCACTTTAAATGGTTTAACTGATTTGCAAATTTTACTTAATGTTTTCTTTTGTTTCATTTGACCTACACTCAACAACTAAGTGTTATGAAAAGAAAGAAAGAAAGGATCACTCTCTTTTATCCCTACCTTAAGTCACATCTATAACAAATTAGTTAATCAATTTCCCTTAGTGAATGGCTTATTATATGTTTTCATTAGTCCTAATGTTTGGGTTATTTTAAATAAACTAATTCAATAAAATGGGCATCTGAAGATTAGTTGGAATGAATTACTATCACATAACACATGTTTGTTCATTTCTTTCCATCATGTATGTCATGCATATGATTAAATCCTAAGCATAGCTATACATACAATTTATATCTTAGCACACTTAAATGATGAATGTGAGTAAATATATTTAGAATTAATATTTCATTTGGTTGAATGATTTTATCATATTAGTTTAAAGCTCTATCTAAATTCTTATGCAAAAGCATAAGGAAAGAACCTTAAATCACATGACTAATTAACTCAACTAATTAAACAAAGCATGAATGCATGTCTTTTTAATAGAAAAAAGAGGGTTTTCATTCATTAGCTAAGTATACATTCACATGAATAAAAGTTTTAAGCAAGTACATCGCCATTGTTCTGCACCAAGGGAACGAGGTAGGAACCTCCTTAGGGCTACTTAAAGTTATGCATCCATGGGGTGTCCAAACTAATATACCCACTATCCTTAGATACATATGGATGTATAAACAACTATAAGAATAGAAAGCCATGCAAAAAAAATTGTATTTTGATTTGCTTTATTTATTTTGTGTAAATGAATTAAAGTTCTTTTCTAAATTCTGATGTTAAAATGCATAAGAATGAAGTCAAGTAGGTACGTCGCCATTGTTTCGCTACAAAGGAATGAGATACGAACCTCCTTAGGGCTACTTAAAGTCGTGCAACCTTGGGATGTCCCAACTAATATACCCACTAACATTCTTACTTATACAAATCAACACAGGAATGTAAGTAAGAGACTTTATTTCATACACTAAATTTATATTCACTTGCATTTCCTATGTATATATAACTAAACATACACTAGAAATCATTCATTAATAAACTTAAAAATATCTTTGAGATTTAATAGTGATACTAGCCACACATATTTTTAATTATGCCAACACATGCAAATTAACATAAAGGAAATCATTTTTTTATTTGATTAATTTGAAAGAGATGGATGCATGAATCATATGACATACAACATTTAGCATGATTAAAAAAAATTAAAATAACATAAGCATGTAATTTCATTCAATCCAACTAAGTCCTAAGGACAATCATATTAAAACAACTCATTTAAGATGAACCAAAGTATATTAAAATTTTTTATCTTTATGTTTGGTTTGAGTTAAGGAATGTGAAAGAGGTTTGATAATCCTAATCTCATTCCCCATGTGAGTTAATTTGGTTTAATGAAGAATAATTAGGTTAATTTTATGTTTTAATTAGATTAATGTATGAATTAAGTCCATTAATTAACCCTTACTACATCCCCTTAAGCTAATTAACTAAATAATGATGAGCCAATATGAGATGCAAACCACATGAAAAGTAAATTGTCAATGCTCCTAAGAAATGAAAGGGTCCTAATGCAACATAATTAATAGTTAATTAAGCCTAGCTCACTTACTACTTTTATGGTTTCTCACACATGTGAGCTAACCATAATTTCATTGGCTCTCTTAGGTTATTGAACACCCAAAGAGCTACTAAGATTGATTAAATAAAGTTAGGTTGTGAATGAATGGATTTTAAATTAATTTCATTAAGCCTTTGATTAATTGATTAAATTCTTGATTATGCTTTAATTAGAATGATGAAGTTAACTTGGAAAGGGATCAAGGAGAGGCCTCAATCCTAACCCTAAATCATTTCAAACATTAGGCTCTTAAATAATTAAGTTCTCTTATTTTGATTGGTTAATTAAATGGCTAATTAATTATTTAAGCTTTTAATTAACTTGAAATAAATGAAAAGGCTTAATAAAATGGTTATAATGAATGAACCCAAACCACTTCCTAAGACTTCCCACCACAAAGTGGATAATGAGCTTAACTAATTATACTTTAATTTGCTTAATTATCACTAATTAAGGTTGGAGAGTAATTAAGGCTTAATCCATTGATTTCCCTAATTAACTATCCAATAAATTCTAAGAAAAATAGGGAGGTAGAGGTCATCCCCTTAAATATCTCTGGAAAATTTTAAATTAATTGGACAACTAATCAGAGAGTAATTAGGCTAATTAAGTTTTTAATTAAACCTTAATTAAGTAAAAATTTACTATTTCAAATTATTTAATCATAATTTTATTGGATTCTATTATGAAATATCTTCAAAATGAGCACTCATTTGTATTTTTGGATTTTTCTAAGATTAGTTATGATTTTAGGAAGATTTAGCCTTAAAATTAATTAAAATAACCCTAATTAACCCTTAATCCCACCGGTGCTACGTGGCTACTGACGTGGCACACGCTTTCCACATGGTGGGTAGGATTGGGTATTTAAGTTGTCACGTCAAGATGCTGACTTGGATTACGGCGGACATCCTTTCTTATGGACCGTCCAATCTAAGATTGGGTGGCCATGATCAGATCCCTTAGTAAAGGGGAGGAAAGAGAGGATCTAAGTGTGATTTGATCAGGACCGTCCATTCTAATCACTCAGAATGGACGACCCATGATCTATCTCCTTCACGAGTGGTAAAAGACAGATGTCATCCATCTTTCCCAGTTCGATCTGAGCTCACCCAAGCTCAGATTGCCTCCAAAATCATCTCACACCTTCGGGGAAGGGAGATGCACACATCCAATGGTTAAGATTCGTGCAAATGCACATTCACTTCACAAAGGACCAAACAATTTTCACTAAGGAGCTCAGTTTTGCAAAATTACCTCACTAAAGCTAATGTCTACCAGTTTGAACAACTGAGGAAGCTTCGTCTGGTTGAGATGAGGCCTTACTGAGCTACACGAGTCTTGATTTGGTAGAGCTCTGGTTGACAAGCCACACACGTAGAGCCTTAGCTTCATGAACTCAGTCTCTGGTGGTTAGAAGGCTCTAGGATGATTCTTGATGAAGTATGAGAATGGTGTGGAATTTAGGTTTGATTGAGTAAAGAGGAGTATTGATAAAAGAAGGCATCCTATTTCAGCATACATGAGGAAATTTGATCGGGAAGCTTGAACGCTTGGAAAGGCTCTGTGGGGTTTTGTAAATGCTTAGGGAACTCTCACAATGCAATTTGTGTCCATTCCCACTCAAATTTGGGGAGTATACCCCAAATCATGTGTGAAGTGATATGGGATGGGCATGTTATTTCAGCCAAGCCAGGGCAGAGAGGTCATGTCCAACTCCATGTGTCTTCGAGTGGAGGAGTGGGAGGCTTCCCAAGCTGGTGTGCAAAGATCTCTCCTTGAATCCATGAGTTTTGATTTGGCTTGTATGAGGAGGAGTTGAACTCCCATTGGTCCTGGCCAACCTAAGGGGATTAGAGCTAGGTGGTAGGTGGAGCCTTGCTTGAGTGCTTCCATGGTGATGGGAAAGTCAACATTACTTGTTAGTGTGAAGACCCAATGGAAAGAATATTTTTTCCAATGGCTCATTGCTTGGGTGGGTCTCTATGGATTTGCTTGTTTGGGAATGATTTAAGACTGGTTTAGGTCAGGTTAGGCTAGTCCTAAGGTCCCATAGTTTTGGGTGATTTGGCTTCATATGGTCAAAATAGGCTCATTTGGGTTAGGTTGGGTTGACCAATTGGTCAAATTGGGTAAAACCAAGGCTTCATAGTTCAAATGATGTTTTGAAGAGTTTTGGTTCAAGTGGTTTTGATTAATTTGGCTTAAGTTTGATTTTGGCTCATTTGGATTCAAATAGGTCAAATGGGCTAAGTTGACCAATTTGACCAATTTGACCAAATTGGGTTGGATTAAGTGTTGGTTCATGTTCAATTGGTTAATTGAAAATGATTGTAGGCTTTGGTTTGGTTTAATTTAGAATTAATTTGGATTTTGGCTAATTTGACCCTTTAGGCTAGGTCAAGTTGACCAATTGGTCAAATTGGGATCAATCATGGCTTTGGTCAAGTTCAATAAGTGATTTGGAATGAACTTGAGGTATTGGTTGCAATCAATTTAGATCAAATCATGATTTGACCCATTTTGACTTTTTAGGCCAATTTGGGTCAACTTAGGTCAAATGGTCAATTAGACTTGGTTTGGCTCAATTGGGTTTGATCATGTTCAATAATTATTATGATTTGAGTCAATGGTTTCAATCAATTTAGCATATGATGGGTTTTAGCTTGTTTAGGTTTCATTTGGGCTAAAGGTTGACTGTCAAAGGACCAAGTTGACTTGGTTTGACCCAATTCAAAAGTAGTTGATCACCTGATGATGATCATGATATGAGGTTTAGATGGGCTTAGTTCAATCCAATTTGGGTTGGATTAGAACTTGGCTCAAAATGGTCTTTTCGGTCACTTTGGGTCAAGTGGACCTAAATGGGTCAATTAACTTGATCATGTCTTGATTCAAGTTTTGTATTGGTAAATGGGTTTGAGATGGAAATATAAATTCAATTGCAAATGGTTTGAAGACATATGAATTTTGGTTCATATGATAATTTCAAGTAAAAAAAGGCTAGCTTGGGTTTTACTTGGGTTAGCATGGATTTGGTTTGATAATTGTTGTTTATGTTTATATTTGGAACAATGATTGAAGGAATGATTGAATCATGAGGAAATCCATGGCTTATGTTGAGTTGGTTTAGCTAAGTTCAAGAATTTAAAAGACTAAAATTAGAATTTGATTTGATTTGGGTTTGGTTTTGGCCACTTGATTTATATTTCATTTATATTTGTGAATATAAATGAAGATATAAATGATTCATAGAAAATCACTTGAGTTTGGAGTGGTTTGGAAGCAAATTTGACCAAGTTGAAGGATGTAGGTCAAAAGGCTTAAGTAGGGAATTAATTTGGTTTGATTTATTTTGGTCATTGAGGGTGGGCTTTATATTTATGAATATAAATGAAGGAATGATTGATTTATAAAGAAATCAATTGAGTTTGGGTTGATTTGGATTGAGATTTGAAGCTGGGAGGTGTCCATATGGCTTAAGAAAGGTCTTGATTTGGTTTGATTTAGTTTGATTTGATTTGAATGGTTTAAATTTAGATTTCAGTTATTTTTGTGAATATAAATGAAGAAATGATTGATTTATAAAGAAATCAACCAAATTTGACTTGGTTTGAAGGGGGTTTTTGCTTAGCATATGAAGGTGGTTCATATGGCTTAGGAAGGGATTTTGGTGTTTAAATTTAATCATGGGTTACAGTCATTTGGAGTTGGATTTGATTTGGAATTTGGGTAGGTATTTGATTTGAGATTGAATTTAATATTTGAGAAAGTCAATTGAATTGGGGTTGATTTGAATTTGATTAAGGCTAAGTCTATAGGATAAAATCAATGGGCTAAGGAAGGGATTTAGAATTTGAATTTAATCATGGGTTTCAATCATTTGATTTGTGATTGGATTTATGATCTTGCATTAGAAATTGAGGTTTGCTTTCGAAGAAGGAAGTAAGGATTGGGTTTAACGCTATAGGTAGGCAAGACTTCTAAATCTAAGGCATAACCTCTTCCTATGGCTAGCCCTTCCAAGTCTCTAGGCTTAGATTAAGTCTTCACCTAATCAATAGAAGTGTCTTAAGACTAAGAAGCTCTTAGTGTCTATAAGTGTTCTAGATTTATGATGATGAAGTTAAGAGCTCACTCCAAAAGTAAGGTCAAGAAAGGGCGCCCAATAGGTGTGGTGTAACTAACTAGGCGCACCACATGTATTGGTGTTGACCAAGATGATCAACAACATCCAAAGTATTGCAACCACTAACTGAGATGATCTACTTCTAAACCCGAGATGTAGAAGGAATCAAGATCTTAGTGCAATGCAACTCAACTTATATAAGAGAGGAAGGAAAGATCCAAGGGATCAAGCATGAACCTTTCACTAGGGAAGCAGGTTCAGATTGTCCATAGAGAATAAAAGTTTGATTTTGATATGATTTGGGAAGAAAAGATCCACTAGGGATGAGTGTATGAACCTAGGGGAAGAAGAGGTCATCCACAAGATAGGGATTTGATTTGTTTGATTTAATGAGGGCTCCAGAGGAGAGGATATGATTCACGTTTTGAGGACACATGTTGAGATATGAGCTCATCCGATATGGAGTGGATTTAAATTTGGTTTCCCCTGGAGGGAGGATGATGAATTTGATGAAATGGACCGTGTGATGGATCCACTAAGAAGAGGCTAATATCAGCCTAGGCCTATCTTAGATTTAAAAATCCAAATGGATAGTCTACCAGTCATCAGGTAGGACTAACCAACCTAAGGGTTGCCTTTCGATGTACAATGGTTAAGTTAGGAAGAAAGCTTGTCAATTTACAACTTCCTAAACAAAGAACCATTTGTGTGATCAATAAAGAACAACCAACCTGGGTGACTATTTGAGCAATGCCACTATGGACTCATATCGACTCAAGAATTGTTAGAATCATTTAAATTTTAAGATGGACCTGTGTGTGATGGATCCACTAAGACTTAATATCATCAGTCCTATCTTAGATTTACAAATCTAAAGGGATAGTCATATCATGAGGTAAAGCTAACCAACCTGGGGTGCCTTTCTGAATGATGGTCAAGTTAGAAGAAAGCTTGTAGACTTACAACTTTCTTAACAAGGAACCATTGGGTGATCAGTTGATATAATAAATAGAACTCCTAAGGCTACATCGATGTCATCTTTTGGGAGAATGCGATAGACTTATATCTCCCAAAGGATGACTCGGGTGACTGGTGGCACAACAAGTCAAACCAAACTTAAGAGAGACTACCGAGAGAGTGCCGAGGACTTATCTAAACTCAAAAGTAGTCGATTCCTATAGAGTTTTGCTTGACACCGCCTAAAGATAGGATGCATGCTTAGAAAAAAAAGGTGGGTTTTCCTCCTAATCCACAAATATATATATATATATATATATATATATATATATATTTGTTTATTATTTGTGTGGAGCTTGTTGGTGCGTAGGGACTTAAGAATATATCCTAGTCCTATCTACTTACTGACAAGAATTGTATATCAAGAAGACAAATTCTCCAACCATGGGGTGGCTACTATGAAAGGGGACCGTCCAATCCAAAAGTAATGGGGTAGTGCTAAATTGCTAAAGATGTGATCCAAATAGAGTGCCCACACAGGAGGTACCACTTGGGGCTTTATCCAAAACCCTATAAAAGAAAGCCTATAGGTATATGGTGGAAAACTCTAGGAGGATGCTTGTAGACTTACACTGCACAAGTGGTGTGTGTGTCACCGCCATGGGAACACCAACCAGGTTCGTCAATCTAGAAAAAGGTGTGTAGACCTTCAGCATGGGGAACACCAACCAACCTAAGGTTCCCTTCGGTGTGCAACAATCAATCTAGAAAAAGTTATGTAGACTTACATCTCCCTAAAGCAGAATTAATTACTGGGATAGTCTATCTTCAACTCGACAGGTGCTATCCGACCTAGGGCAACTACCAAGTGGGTCCCGTGTAAGGATTGGACCCAGACTTAAAGTAGTCAGGAGGAAAGTAGCCACTGGGGGACTTATCCTAAGCCTTGAATATACTCAACCCAATCAGTGCACAATGGCTAGTTTAAGAAGAAAGCATGTAGGCTTACATCCTCTTAAACAAAGTTGTCATGAGGTAGCTTACCAAGCAAGTAAGACCTACCAAACTAATAACTGTGCAGACGCAGAGTCAAGAAGAAAGCATGTAGGCTTACATCTGCTAGACAAGTAACAACTAGGGTGTCACACTAGTAAGGTAGCATGTGAGCCCGACCTAGAGCAGCTAATGAGTGAGTGTTGTAGGGATGTTATCCCACATCAAAATAGCCTGAGATAAAAGATATGTGTTTGTGTGTTTTTCATATATACTTAACCAAGTCAGTTCAGGATGGCTAGTTTAAGAAGAAGACTTAGTAGACATACATCCTCTTAAACGGAGCCAACATGAGGGTAGCTTATTGACTGTGTAGTAAGGCCTACCATTATAACAAGACACTCATCGGTGTGCAGTGGTCAAGTCAGGAAGGCATCATAGCATACTTACATCCTCTTGAACAAGGGACCACTGGGGTGATGCACTAACAAGGTAACACATCAACCTGACCTAAAATTAATGAGTGAGTGCCACTTTCTACATCAAAATAGCCTAAAATAAAAGATATGTGTTCATTTATATGTGGTTGTGTATAGTTTGTGTTGTGTGTTGCTAAAGGAAAGATGCCACTTGGGTTCCTTACACCTACCCTAAAACACATGATTTGCAAGAAAAGATATTTATAATCAATATGAAGAGATGAAATTTGAAATGGAACAAAGTTTTATTGATGATTATTTTCAAACAAGATTTATGGATAATATTTCTTCAAGTAGCATTGATTAGCATAGGGTGCTCTCCTTTATAATTTATAAGCTAATAGGATCCTCCTTGCTAGGCCTTATCTATGGCAAAAGTACCTTCCTAAGTGGGTTCAAACTTGACTCCCATCTTTCAATGGGCAATAATTGCTATCCTTAGAACTAAAACAAGCTCTCCTACTTAAAAAGCTCTAGAGTGGACCAACTTGTTATGAGCTTGAATTATTTTGGCTTTATATAACTTGAGGTTCTGACTTGCCTGGAGGCATCTCTCCTCCAAACCTTCGAGCTCTTCTAACCTCAACTTGGCATTTTGCTCCATTGTGATTTCACTACCCACAGCTATCCTTAATGATGGGAGTTGGACTTCTAATGGTAGAAATGCTTTAGACCCATACAATAAGATGAAAGCAATAGATTGAGTTGGAGTCATGTATATGGTGTGGTAAGTCCACAAGGCTTCAACTAACTACTCATGCCACTACCGCTTGATATCATTGAGTGTCTTCTTTAATATATGGATGACAATTTTATTGAAGTCTTTTGCTAAGCCATTTGGCCTCAAGTAATAGATGGTGGAATATCTCTAATCTATGTCATGCCTTTGGGCAAAGCTGTTGATTTTAGTGCTATTGAAAGCAGTACCATTATCAGATATAATTTGCTAAGGCACTCCAAACCTATATACGATATGGTTCCTAAAACACTAGAGCACATGCTGAGCTATGACCTCTTTGAGTGGGATTGCATTTTCCCACTTGGAAAAGTAGTCGGTGGTAGCTACAATGAATTGATGACCCTTGGAAGAAGGAGGATCAATCGGACCCACTATGTTGGTACCCCAACACTCAAATGGCCATGAGGCCAATGTAGGATGCAAAATGTTGGGTGGTTGGTGAAAGACCACACCATGTACCTAACATTTGTGGCATCTTCTAGCTACATCCATACAATCTGTGATCATCAAAGGCTAGCAGTATCCTAGTCTCTTGATCTTCGCTTTCATCTTTGGACCAGATTAGTGAGCTCCACATAAACATGATTATACCTTGGTCATGATCTTATAGGCTTCGTGTTTTTCTAAACAATGTAACCACATATGATCGAAGGACCGTCGGTATAAAGTGCCATCCATGAGAGTGTGTGAGAGAGCTCTCTACTTCACTTGATGGGCTAGTGGCTTCTCTTAAGATAGTTTACCTGTATTTAGATAATCCATCAATGGTTGCCTCCAAGTTGACTCATCATCCCTTTTGGCAATGATAACCTCCCCTTCAATAGAGAGTCTATCGATGAGTTCAGCATTATTAAGGGATAGGACTTATCTATTTTAGACCCTTATTAGAATGGACTCATCTTCCAGACATAGCAGCTCTTTGGCAAGCTTGGCTAATGCATCTGCTACTACATTTTTCCCTCGAAGAATCTTGTAGATGGTAACCTCTGGGATTTGGGCTAGCAACTCCATGGTATACTTGTGGTAATGATGGAGCTTAGGCTTTAGAACTTTGTAGGACCCATCAATTTGGTTGATAACTACTTGAGAATCCCTAAAGATGTTGATGCTCTGACACATAGTATAATGGCTAACTCTAGATCTACAATCATAGCCTCATATTTAGCTTTTGTTAGTGCATGGATTATGATGATATGAGAATCTCATCACATCACGCCCAAGATAGAAAGACTATTCCTACCCCCCGCCATTCTCTAAGAGTAGATCATGGTTCTTCTCTTTTAAAAAGAAAGTCACACCATCAAAATACATTTCCCAATGGAGAATACTAGTCCCCTAAGTTCATGATTTGTTCAGGGAGGTCATCTGAGAGTTAGTAGGAAGTGGGTGTGCTAAAGAAATCCACTAGTATCCTTTCCAATGTAGGGTACAATGTGATATCAAACTATGATGGACCAAGCCTACCATTTGGACAATCGTCATGAGATATTACAAGATTGATCTTAGAGATCGATTCATCTTATGAGAAAGCATGTAATGCCTTAGCTTTAGGATGCAAAGATTAAAGTTAGGCTTTTTTCAATAGGTGGGTAGTTTACCTCAGGATTATGATGACTGAGATAGTAGAGTGCATTCTCATTCCCTTCATCATTAGTTTGAGACAACAAAGTGCCTAGAGAGTCATCTATTGCAGCAATATATAATATTAATGGCTTGCCCAAAATAGGAGCTACTAGAACTGGTGGCATCATCAGGAGTGTTTGATGTCTTCGAAAGCATGCTGGCACTTGTCATCCCACTTGAACTTAGCGCCCTTTTTTACAAGTGTTGAGAATATATGGCATCTTCCTGATAGGTTGGAAATGAAACATCTTAGAAATGCCAACCACCCTTGATATAATCTGAGTTAGGTTAAACTTTTAAGGGGTGGCATTTTTAAGATAGCCTAGATCTTCTCCAGATCGATTTCTATCCCACGGTGCCGGACAATAAAACTAAGGAATTTCCCTGAAGCTTCTTCGAATGCACCCTTCAAAGGATTCATTTTAAGGTTAAATTATCTTAACCATTCAAAAACTACTCTCAAGTCGAAGAGATGGTATTCCTTTTCTTTACTTTTGACTACAAGATCATCAACGTAACATTCAATTTGATGATGAATGAGTTCGTTGAAGATTCGAGTCATGGCCTACTAGTATATAGCACCGATATTTTTAAGGCTGAAATGCATGACCTTATAATAATAGATTTCAATTAGGGTTCAAAAAGTAGTACTTTTTTTATCCTGGGGCCATCTTAATTTGGTTATAGCTAGATGACCCATTCATGAAAGAGAATACTACATGAGATGAAGCAATGCCCACCATTAACTCTAGTACAAGAAGTGAAAATTCATCCTTAAGACAAGCCTTATTTAGATCCCTAAAATTGACGCATATGTGAATTTGGGCATTCTTTTTCTCAACCGGAATGACACTGGCCAACCAGGTGGGATATTTTTCTTCCCTAATAAAGCCAGCTTCGATCAATTTGTTGATTTCATAAATAACCTGCTGTTCAATATCTAATCACATGCATCTAGGAGCTTTCTTGATAGGGTTAGCACCAGGATTTATTGCTAGTTTGTGGACTATTATATCAAGAGATAAATCAGGCATTTCTTCATAACTCCATGCAAAGTAGTCCTTAAACTCATTCAATAGCCAAACTAAGTCATTGGTTTCTTCTTCATTCAACAAGAAATATATATGTGTGGATCTTCTTTTGTTCCTAAGTTGATTTCTGTGAGTTCATCGATGGTTGAGCTGATTTCTTATTCAAACTCTAGCGGTGCATCTTTAACTTAAAGCTCATTTGGGTCATCTGAAGTTTCTAAGAACACCTCTATCTTTAGAGATAGTACATCATACCTCAATGTTGTATCTGATCATCTCAAAAGTACCCCTACATTCATTGGTGTCCCAATACATCCAAAAAATAAACACCACAAGGCCCTCTCACCTTGTTCATTGAATCTTCTGAACATCATCCTTATTTTTGGAGTTTGGAGATATTGATCCTCAAGTAGGCAAGGGTTCTTACACACATAATATTGACTGATACACTTGGGTCAACCAGAACTCTGGATAGCCTGTATCTTTCAACATCCACTATAATGTTAAGAGGCGATTATGTTCGGTCGTCCCTCGGAGTATGTCCTCATCGCTGAATGTAACTCCTAAAATATCCTTTGAGTGACATGCCTCCTCTTTAGTAGCGGTCAGTTGAGCTAAACATATCTCTATATCAAGTAAGGCTTTGATTCGAGATTCCCTCATCTCTTCGGATAAGATAAGGGCGTCATATATGCTTAACTTAGCTGGAAACTTTCTAAGGTGAGCTAGGACATTATAATCAACTTTGGCTTTATCTTCCATAAGCATATCCATGGGTGGAGCATCCTATGGAGGGCCTATCTGCTCACTGGAACTAATGACTTTCTTACCCTTATCTTGAGGTGCTACCCTAGGAGGTAGAACTTTGTCATTGTGTAGATTGACTTCAATAACTTCTTAGAATGATGAGCTTGTGAAAAGTTCTACCTCCTCATTGGGCATACCTACAGCTTCTCCAATGAGATCCTCAAAGTCAGTTGACTCCAAGTCAATCTCAAGAGGTGAACTTGATTAATTCAGAGAAGGATAGTATGACTCTGAATCAGAAAGAAAAGGATCGAAACTACTAGAGCTATTATTTTTATTTAGACTTGAAAAGCTTTCAATAAGAATAAAATCAGGAGCATTAGAAGTAGACAATATGTAAGTAGAATCAGTTTTCTTCATTACTTTATTTTTGGGTAAAGGTACATGAAAGAAATCAAGTAAAGTAAGTAGAGTAAGGGATTTAGTGTCCTTATCCATAGATATAATGCTCCTTCCAGTAGAAGAGGAGCTAGTAGAAGAGATGGTAGTTGCAATGATGGAGGGAGTACTAGACTCGGATGGTGGCTGTGCTATTGGACTATCCCGGGCAAGTATGGTGAGCTGTTGTTGCTGATGGGCTATCACCCTCCCCCAATTTTCCTTTGTAAGTAGCAAACCTTCTTTGGTGTTGGAGGTTTGAGCTATTTTAGGCATCTGCAAGGAAAGCTTCTTGATCTTAGAAAATGATCTTCTTAGAGGTTCGGGATAGGGAGATATCCTAACCTTCTTTGGTTTTAAAAGGATCACAAGTATCCCCAAGGATTACTCTAACAGAACTAGATGGTTATTCTAATAAGCATTCCTTAAAGATAACTATGGCTCCCAACTTGTAGCTGTGCTCAAGCTAGTTCTTAAAAGTGATATAATCCTCTAAGACATGACCTAACATGTGGTGGTAGGGGCAATAACTAGGATAATCGCTCTTGCCCACATCCTCCGACCTCTTATGCTATAGTAACTGAAAGTCAGAATTCTTTAAGAGATTCTTAAATATTTTCCAAACTACCTCCATTTTGAATGAATATGCCTTATTCAATCTATTGACAAGAGTAGGTGGAAAGTAGCTACCTTGCAAAGGATAAGAATACCATTGCTAGGTAGGCTACTAAGGTGGTGGAAATGGTCATTATGGCGGCTACGGTGGCCGCTATGATGGTCGAGGTGGTGGAAGAGGTGGTGGCAAAGGAGGTTGTTGAGCTCGTAGTCTCTCATATTGCACTCTGGCTGGCTACTTCCCTCTGTCCACTAACACAACTATCCCCAGCTTCTTCTTAAACACCTTCTGTAGCTTGGGCCTAGATGATTGGTCAGGGAAGGGCAACTGTTTAGCTTCTTCTTATAGGCTAGCCACCTTGTTAGTTAATTTCTCAAATATTTTGATGGTAAAGCCCTTAAGCATGAAGACGACCATGCCATGGATATTCTTGAGAAGAATCTCAATGGCATGCTATTCGAATAATTATGGTTTGCATTTCATGCTCAAGTTGCGCCACCTGAAAATGTAATCCACAAGGGACACATTAAGTTTCTATTTCTCTACAATGAGGGCACCTACAATCACCCTCTATTAGATCTCCAGCAAACCTCTTGATGAAGAGGTGCTCCAACTCAGCAAAAGTCTTCATCGAACCATTTGGCAGTTTGGCGTACCAATCAAATGCAACACCTGACAGACTGCTAACAAAAAGATGGAAGAGGAGTGCGTTGTTGCCACTAGTGTTGCAACAACTGGCTCTAAAGTATGCAATATGTTATCCTAGGTTCCTACTGCCATCAAAGATCATGAAGGATGGTGGCAAAAAACCTTAAATAAAATAAAAACTAAATAAAAACCTAAACCTAAAAATAAAATCTAAAAATAAATAAAAAATAAAACTAAACCCTAAACTAACAAAAAAGCCTAAACCAAAAATAAATAAATTAAAATAAACATAAACTTAAACTAAAATAAATTAAAATAAAAAATAAAACCTAAACCTAAACCAAAAATAAACTAAACCTAAACCCTAAACTAAATAAAATAAAATAAACTAAAAATAAACATAAACCTAAACTAAAAAAACCTTAAAAATAAACCTAAAATAAATACTTAAAACCTAAACCTAAAAAAATAAAATAAAAACCTAAACTTAAACCTAAAAATAAAAAATAAAACTTAAACCTAAAAAATAAAATAAAAATAAAATAAACTAAAAATAAAAACAAACCTATTCCAAAAAAAAATAAACTAAATAATAAATAAAATATAAATAACCTAAATAAAAAAAATAAACTAAACTAAAATAAAAAAAATTAACTAAATAAACTAAACCTCGGGTTTGCTTAATTTTTTTTAAAACCTTAAATCCTAAACCACAATCCTAAACCCCAAATCCTAAAAACCCTACCACACCATAACCCAAAATCCTGACCCTACCTGCTGATCCTAAACCTCTCCCTAGGCCCTACTGACCTTAACCCTACCTGAACCACCCTGACCCTGGGCCACTGAGTAAACAGGCCCTGAGCCACAACCCAACCTCAACTAACTGAGACTCTGACCAACCCTAAATGACCTACCCTTAAAACTGACCTACCACCTGACCTCCCCACCAAAAACCACACTAGCCACTCTAAACCACTAAACCAACCTAAACCTTAACCAAACCCTCCCCTCAACCCTACCCTAAACCCTAAACCCCACCCAATCCTAAACCCACAAAACCACAAACTCCTAAATAAACCTAAAAAATTAAAAATAAAAAAACCTAATCCTGAATAAAATAATAAAGTATAAAATAAAAACCTAAACTAAAACTTAAACCTGAACCTAAACATGAACCTAAACCTAAACTTAAACCTAAAAATAAAATAAAATAAAAATTTAAAACTAAACTGAAATAAAATAAATAAAAACCTAAACTTAAAATAAAAACTAAATGTAAAATAAAAATGAAATAACCCAAAAATAAAGCAAAGTAAAAACTAATTAAAAACCTAAACCTGATAAATTAACCTAAAATAAATAAAAAATAAAACCTAAGCCCTAAACTAAAAAAAAACCTAATCCTTAAATAAACAAAAATAAAATAAACCTAAACCTAAACTTAAATAAATAAAACCTAAACTTAAAATAAAAATAAAATAAACTTAAACCTAAACTAAAATAAACTAAACAAAAATAAATAAATCTTAAACTTAAGCCTAAAATAAACTAAACCTAAAACATAAACTAAATAAAAGAAAATAAATTAAAAATAATCCTACATCTAAACTAAAAAATAATACCTAAAAATAAACCTAAAATAAAAATCTGAAACCTAAACATAAAAAATAAAATAAAAACCTAAACCTAATAATAGTAAATAAAACTTAAATATAAAAAATAAAATAAAAATAAAACTAAACTAAAAAAATAAACCTAAACCTAATCCTAAACTTAAAAAGTAAACTAAAATAAATAATTTTAAAATAAATCAACTAAACAAAATAAAAATAAAAATAAACCTAAATAAAAATAAAAAATAAACTAAACTAGATAGATAAAAAAAAATAAACTAAACAAGCCTAAACCTATCAATTTACTTAATTTAAAAAATAATAAAAGAATAAAAATAAATAAAAATAAATAAAATAAATCCTAAACCTTAAACCTACAACTCTAACCCCTAAACCATAAGCCCTAAACCCGAAACCCTAAAATCTATAACCCTAAACCATCAACTATAAATCCCAAACCCAAAACCTTAAACCCTAAATCCTAAAACCTAAAAACTTAAAAAAAACTAAAAACCTAAATCAAAACTAAATAAAATAAAATAATTAAAAAAATAAACCAAAATAAAATAAAAACATAAACTAAAACCTAAACCTAAACCTAAAAAGAAAATTGAATAAAAAATAAAAACTAAAATAAAATAAATAAAAACATAAACTTATCTAAAAAATAAAAGGCCAAAATATAATAAAAACTAAACCTAAAAAAAATAAAATATGCCTAAAATAAAATTAAATAAAAATTAAATAGGAACCAAAACCTATAAATAAATTGAAAAAATAAAACCTAAACTAAAACCTAAACCTAAAAAAATAAACTTAAAAAACCTAAACTAAAAGAAATAAAGCTAAAATAAATAAACTAAACTAAATCAAAATAAAAATAAATCTAAATCAAAATAAAAAATAAAATAAATAAAAATAAATAATAAATAAACTAAATAAACCTAAACCTACTAGTTTACTTAATTTAAAAAAAACTAAAAAATTAAAAAAATAATAATAAATAAAAAATAATAATAATAATAATAAACTCTAACCCTAAACCATAAAACAAACCTTAAATCCTAAACTCTAAACCCTAACCCAACCTAACTCATAAACCCCCAAATCCAAAAACCAAACCTAAACCCAATACCAAAACATACAACCCTAAAAAACAATAAAAAACCCTCAAACTAAATAAAACCCCACAGCCCCCAAAACAAACCTAAACCACAAAAAACCTGAGCTAAACTAAATAAAGCCTAAAAAATAAAAAAAATATAAATCTAAACCTAAATCAAAATAAATAATAAAATAAACTAAAATAAATAAAATAAGGAAATAAACCTCACTTTTGCTTAATTTAAGAAAAAAAAACCCTAAACCCTAAACACTATCACTGACCCTAAAACCACTAAAATAACCACTGAGCCACTAAACCCTATGAGCCCAACCCAAACCCTAAACCACAAAGCTGACCACAACCCTGAGCCTAAATGATACCAAAAACCTAAACCTAAACTAAATAAAAAATTAATAAAATAAAATAAAAACCTAAACTAAAACATAAACCTAAACCTAAACCTAAAAATAAAATAAAATAAAAATATAAACTAAACCAAAATAAAATAAATAAAAACCTAAACTAAACTATGAAATAAAATAAACCTAAAAATAAAAAAAAACTAAATAAAATAAAAACTAAATGTAAAGTAAAAATAAAATAAACCTAAAATAAAATAAAATAAAAACTAAATAAAAATATAAACCTTAAAAATAAACCTAAAAACAAAACCTAAACCCTAAACTAGAAAAAAACCTAAACCTAAAACCCTAAACTAGAAAATAAACCAAAAAAATTAAACCCTAAATAAAAAAATAAAATACACTAAACTAAAATAAATAAAATAAACTAAACTAAAAATAAACCAAAATCTCAACTAAAAAATAAAACCTAAAAATATACCAAAAATAAAAACCTAAAACCTAAACTTAAAAAAATAAAATAAAAACTTGAACCTAAACCTAAAAATAAATAAATAAAATCAAAACCTCAAAAATAAAATAAAATAATACTAAGCTGAAAATAAACTTAAGCCTAAAAAATAAACTAAAATTAGAAACATAAACTAAAATGAAAAACCTAAAATAAATAAACTAAACTAAATAAAAATAAAAATTAAAAAAAAAGAAAATATACTAAAATAAATAAAAAATAAACTAAATTAACCTAAACATATGAGTTTACTTAATTTTAAAAAAATTAAAAATAAAAAAAGCCTAACCCTAAAACCTAAGACTAACCATAAACCCGAAACCTACAACCCTAAACCCTAAACCCTAAACCCTAAACCCTAAACCCTAAAACTGAGCCTAAAACCTCCCAACTAAAACCAAACCCTGAGCACAAACCAAATCTTGAAAGTAAAATCATAAACCTAAACTTAATAAAACCCACAAATAGAAAAAAAAAAAAAAACTAAACGTAAATAAAATAAAAAATAAAAAAAATGAAAACCTAAACTAAAACCTAAATGTAAAAATAAAATAAAATAAAATAAAAAACAAAAACTAAACTAAAATTAAATAAATAAAAGAATAAACTAAACTAAAAAAAGAAAGTAAACCTAAAAATAAAGAAAACTAAATGTAAAATAAAATTAAACCTAAAAAATAAATAAAATAAAAACTAAATAAAACCTAAACCTAAAATAATAAAAATTAAAACCTAAAATAAATAAAAAACTAAAACTCAAACCATAAACTAAAAATAAAGCCTAAACCTAAAAGAAACCAAATAAAATAAAGCTAATCCTAAAGTAAAATAAACAAGACCTAAACCTAAACCTAAAATAAACTAAACCTAAACCATAAACAAAATAAAATAAAAACAAAAAAACCTAACTTAAACTAAAATATAAAACTTACATAAACCTAAAATAAAACCTAAAACCTAAACCTAAAAGTAAATTAAAACCTAAACCTAAAACCAAAATATAAAAATAAAACTTGAAAATAAAATAAAACCTAAACCTAAAATTAAAATTAAAATAAAACTAAACTAAAGAAATAAGTATAAACCTAAACTATAAAATAAACTAAAATAAAACCTATATAATAAATAAACCTAATATAAATAAACTAAAATAAAAAAATAAAAAATTAAACCTAAATAATAATGAAAAATAAAATAAAAAACACCCTAACACTAAACCTTAAACCCTAAAACTAACCCTAAATCCTAAACTCTAAATCCTAAACCTACAACCCTAAACCCTAAAATGCTAAACCCAAAACCCAAAGCCCAAAACCCTAAAACCCTAAACCCTAAACGCTAAACCATAAATACTCTAACCAATAACCTAAACCCTAAACACTAAACCATAAACTTAACACTAAACCAATAAACTAAACCAAACTAAATAAACCTAAAAAACCAAACCAAAATAAAATAAATAAAATAAAATAAATGAAACCTAAACCTAAACTAAAACCTTAAACTAAAAATAAAACTTAAATAAAATAAAACTAAACATAAAATAAAATAAACCTAAAAAAATTAAATAAAAACTAAATAAAAACCTAAACCAAAACAATAAACCTAAAAACAAAACCTAAAAATAGATAAGAAATAAAACCTAAACCTAAACCTAAACCTAAAAATAAACTAAATTAAAAAACAAAACTAATACAAATAAATCTAAAATAAATAAACTAAACTAAATAAAAATAAAAATAAACCGAAATCAAAATAAAAAAAATAAAATAAACTAAAATAAATAAGAAATAAACTAAATAAACCTAAACCAATGAGTTTACTTATTTTAAATAAATAATTAAAAATAAAAAACTCTAACCCTAAACTCTAAACCCTAAAACTAACCCTAAACCCCAAACTCTAAACCCTAACCATACAACCCAAATCCTAAACCGAACCCTTAAAGCATAAAGCCCTAAATCCCTAAACCCTAAACCCTAAACCCTAAACTCTGAATCCACACCCACCTAATCACGACTGAAACCTAAATTAAATAAAACCTAAAAATAAAATAAATAAAAAGGCCTAAACCTAAATAAAAGTAAAAAATAAACCTAAATCAAAATAAATAATAAAATAAACTAAAATAAATAAAAAATTAACTAAATTAACCTACCATTTTTGCTTTGTTTAAAAAAATTAAAACCACTAACTCCTAAACTCTAAACCCTAACCTACAAAAAATCCTAAACACTAAACCCTCCAAACTCCTAAACCCTAAAAACCTAAACCTAAACTAAATAAAACCTAAAAATAAAATAAATAAATAAACCTAAACATAAATAAAATAAAATAAATACCTAAACCTAAACCTAAACCTAAACCTAAACCTAAAAATAAATAAAATTTAAAAATAAAAACTAAAGTAAAATAAAATAAATAACAACCTAAACTAAAGAAAAAAATAAACATAAAAATAAAAATAACTAAACACAAAATAAAAATAAAATAAACCTAAAATAAAATAAAATAAAAACTAAATTAAATCCTAAACTTAAAAAATAAACCTAAAAATAAAACCTAAAAATAAACTAAAAATTAAAACTTAAACCCTAAACTAAAAAAAACCTAAACCTAAAACCCTAAACTAAAAAATAAACCAAAAAATAAAACCCTAAACTAAAAAAAAATAAACCTAAACCTGAACTAAAATATACTAAATTAAAATAAATAAAACCTCAACCTAAACCTAAAATAAACTAAACCCAAACATAAACCTAAACCCTTTATAAAATAAAATAAACTAAAAATAAACCTAAACCTAAACTAAAAAATATAACATGAAAATAAACCTAAAATAAAAACCTAAAACCTAAACCTTAAAAAATTAAATAAAAACTTAAACCTAAACCTAAAAATAAAAAATAAAACCTAAACCTAAAAAATAAAATAAAAATAAAACTAAACTAAAAAAATAAACCTAAACCTAAACCTAAAAAAATAATTTAAAATAAAAAACCTAAACTAAAATAAATTGACCTAAAATAAATAAATTAAACTAAATAAACATAAAAATTAACCTAAATAAAAATAAAAGATAAATTAAACTAAAGTAAATAAAAATACACTAAATAAACCTAAACCTACGAGTTTACTTAATTTAAAAATATAATAATAATAATAATAATAACCCTAACCCTAAACCTTGAACCCTGAACCATAAACTTATAACCCTAAACCCTAAACTTGAAACCTTTAAATCCTAAACCCTAAACCCTAAAATCCTAAATCCTAAACACTAAACTCTAACCTATAAACCAAAACCCACTAAACACCCAAACTCAAACCCTAACACAAACCTACCCCAAGCCCTCAAAATCTAAAAACCTAAACCTAAACTAAATAAAACCTAAAATAAATAATTAAAACTAGAATAAATAAAATAAAAAATTAAACCTAAATGAAAATAAAAAATAAAATAAACTAAAATAAAAAATACCCTAACACTAAACGTTAAACCCTAAAACTAACCCTAAACCCTAAACTCTAAACCCTACACCTTAAAACCCTAAATTCTAAACCATAAATCCTAAACTCTAAAACCTACAACACTAAACCCTAAACCCTAAATAATAAACCTAAAAACCTAAACCAAAGCTAAATAAAACCTAAAAATAAAATAAATAAATAAAACCAAAACTAAAATAAAATAAAATAAAAAAATTAAACCTTGACCTAAACCTAAACCTAAAAAAAAACCTAAACTAAACTAAAATAATAAAAAACTAAAATAAAATAAAAACTAAACATAAATAAAAAATAAGCCTAAAAGAATAAAATAAAAACTAAATAAAAACCTAAACCTAAATAATAAACCTAAAAAATAAAACCTACAAATAGATAAGAAATAAAACCTAAACCTAAACTAAAACCTAAAAAATAAACTAAAATAAAAAAAATCTAAACTAATATAAATAAACCTAAAATAAATAAACTAAACTAAATAAAAATAAAAAAACCTAAATCAAAATAAAAAATAAAATAAACTAAAATATATAAAAAATAAACTAAATAAACCTAAACCAACCAGTTAACTTATTTAAAATAAAAATAAATAAAGGAAAAAAATAATAATAAATAAAAAACTCTAACCCTAAACCCTAAAAATAACCCTAAATCCTAAACCTTAAACCATCAAAGCCTAAAGCCCTAAAACCTTAAACCCTAAACTCTAAACTCTAAAACCTACAACCCTAAACCATAAACCTTAATCCCTGAAAACCTAAAAACCTAAACCTAAATTAAATAAAACCTAAAAATAAAATAAATAAAAAGACCTAAATCTAAATATAAATAAAATAAACCTTAATAAAAATAAATAATAAAATAAACTAAAATAAAATAAAAAAATGAACTAAATTAACCTAAACCTACCATTTTACTTTATTTAAAAATTAAAAAAAACACTAACTCTAAACCCTAAACTCTAAACCCTAAACTTACAACCTTAAAGCCTAAACCCTAAACCCTAAACCCTAAACCCTAAACCCTGAAAACCTAAAAACCTAAAAACCTAAACCTAAACTAAATAAAACCTAAAAATAAAATAAATAAAAAAACTAAACTTAAATAAAATAAAATAAAAACCTAAACTAAAACCTAAACCTAAACCTAAACCTAAACCTAAAAATAAATAAAAGTTAAAAATAAAATCTAAACTGAAATAAAATAAATAAAAACCTAAACTAAATAAAAAAATAAATGTAAAAATAAAAAACCTAAATAAAAAATAACTAAATGCAAAATAAAAATAAAATAAAATAAAAACTAAATGGATCCTAAACCTAAAAAATTAAACCTGAAAATAAAACCTAAAAATTAAATAAAAATTAAAACCTAAACCCTAAACTAAGAAAAAACTAAACCTAAAACCCTAAACTAAAAAATTAACCTAAAAATAAAACCCTAAACTAAAAAAAAATAAACCTAAACCAAAACTAAAATATATTAAACTAAAATAAATAAAACCTAAACCTAAACCTAAATAAACTAAACCCAAACATAAACCTAAACCCTTTATAAAATAAAATAAACTAAAAATAAACCTAAACCTAGACTAAAAAATATAACCTAAAAATAAACCTAAAATAAAAACCTAAAACCTAAACCTTAAAAAATAAAATAAAAACCTAAACCTAAACCTAAAAATAAAAAAATAAAACTTAAACCTAAAAAATAAGATAAAAATAAAACTAAACTAAAAAAATGAACCTAAACCAAAACCTTAACCTAAAAAAAGAATTTAAAATAAAAAACATAAACTAAAATAAATTAACCTAAAATAAATAAACTAAACTAAATAAACATAAAAATAAACCTAAATAAAAATAAAAAAATAAAATAAACTAAAGTAAATAAAAATAAACTAAATAAACCTAAACCTACGAGTTTGCTTAATTTGAAAATATAATAATAATAAAAAACCCTAAACCCTAAAATTAACCCTAAACCCTAAACCTTGAACAATAAACCTACTACCCTAAACCCTAAACCTGAAACTTTTAAATCCTAAACCCTAAACCCTAAACCCTAAACCATAAACTCTGAAACCTACAATCCTAAACCCTAAACCCCAAACCCTAAACCCAAAACCCTAAACCTCAAGCCCTCAAAACCTAAAAACCTAAACCTAAACTAAAAAATACCTAAAAATAAAATAAATAAATAAAAACCAAACCTAAATAAAATAAAAAAATAAAATAAAAAAAATCTAAACTAAAACCTAAATGTAAAAATAAAATAAAATAAAAATTAAAAATTAAACTAAAATTAATTAAACAAAAACATAAACTAAATTTAAAAAAATAAAATAAACCTAAAAAATAAAAACAATCATCAAATAAAAGCGAAATGTAAAATAAAAATAAAATAAAATAAAAACAAAATAAAAACCTAAACAGAAAAAATAAACCTAAAAATAAATAAATAAAACTTAAACCCTAAACTAAAAAAAAACTTAAACCTAAAATAAACCTAAACGTAAACTAAAATAAATAAAACCTAAACCTAAACCTAAAATAAACTAAACTTAATCCATAAACTAAATAAAATAAAATAAACTAAAAATAAACCTAAACCTAAACTAAAATATAAAACCTAAAAATAAACCTAAAATAAAAACTTAAAACCTAAACTTAAAAATAAAAAAATAAAAACCTAAACCTAAACCTAAATAAAAAATAAAAACTAAAAATAAAAAAATGTAACCTAAACCAAAACAAATAAAAGAAAAATAAAACTAAACTAAAAATAAGCATAAACCTCAACCTAAACCTAAAATTATAAGCTAAAAAAAACCTAAACTAAACTAGATAAACATAAAATAAATAAACTAAAGTAAATAAAAATAAAAAATAAACCTAAATAAAAATAAAAAATAAAATAAAATAAAATTAAATGAAATAATCTCAATAAATGTAAACCTACCATTTTACTTAATCTAAATAAAAACCCACACTAAAATAAAACACTAAAAACTCACAAAACACTCTAAACCCCTCTAAACCACAAACCCACAAACCTAAACCATAAACCTTAAACGCTAAACCCTAAACCCTAAACCTTAAAGCCTATAACACTAAATCATAAACCCTAATCTATAAACCCTAAACACTATAAACCTAAAAATCTAAACCCAAACTAAATAAAACCTAAAAATAAATAAATAAATAAATCTAAACCAAAATAAAATATAAAAATAAAAAATAAATGAAAGCATAAACTAAAACCAAAACCTAAACCTAAGAAAAAAATAAAAAATAAATAAATAACCTAAACTAAACTAAAAAATGTAAAACTAAAAAAATAAAAACTAAACCTAAAATAAAAATAAAATAAGCCAGAAATAAAATAAAATAAAAACTAAATAAAAACCTAAACCTAAATAATAAACTTAAAAATAAAACCTAAAATAAAACCTACCTAAACTAAGTGAAACTTAAAAATAAAATAAATAAAAAAATTAAACCAGAATAAAATAAAAAATAAAATAAAAATCTAAACATAAAAATAAAATAAAAAATAAAAACTAAACTAAAATTAAATAAATAAAAACTAAAACTAAACTAAAAAATAAAATAAACATAATAATTAAAAACCTAAACAAAATAAAAACTAAATGTAAAATAAAATTAAAATAAGCCCAAAATAAAATAAAAACTATATAAAAACTTAAACCAGAAAATAAGACCTAAAACTAAGTAAAATAAAATAAAACTAAAACTAAAAAAAACCTAAACCTAAAAGAAATAAAATAAAATAAACTTAAACCAAAACTAAAATAAATAAAACCTAAACCTAAACCTAAAATAACCTAAACTTAAACCCTAAACTAAATAAAATAAAATAAACTAAAAATAAACTTAAACCAAAACAAAAATATAAAACTTAAAAATAAACCTAAAATAAAACTTAAAACTAAGAAAATAAAATAAAAACGTAAACCTAATCTTAAAAATAAAAAATAAAACCTAAAAATAAAAACTAAAACCAAAACCTATAAAATAAAAGTAAAACTAAACTAAAAAATAACCATAAACCAAAACCTTAACCAAAAAAAAAAACTAAAATAAAAAACCCAGCACTAAACTCTAAACCTTAAACCCAAAACTAACCCTAAACCCTAAGCTCTAAACCCTAAAACCCACCCTAACCATAAACCACTAAACCCCCCTAACCATAAACCCTAAACACCCTGACCACTAAAGACTCACTAAACCCTAAACCCTAAACCTTAAGACCTATAACCCTAAACCCTATAAACCTAAAAATTTAAACCTAAACTAAATAAAACCTAAAAATAAATTAAATAAATAAACTGAAACTAAAACAAAATAAAAAATAAAAAAAATAAAAACATAAATTAAAACTTAAACCAAAACCTAAACCAAAACCTAAACAATAAACTTAAATATAAAACCTAAAACTAAACCTAAACCCCAAAAATAAAATAAAATAAAAAACCTAAACTAAAATAAATAAACCTAAAATAAATAAACTAAACTAAATAAAAATAAAAATAAAACTAAATGAAAATAAAGATATAAAATAAAGTAAAATAAACAAAAAATTAATTAAATAAACCTAAGCCTACGAGTTTACTTAATTTAAAAAATAAAAAATTATAAAAAATAAAAAATAAGAAAGTACCCTAAACCCTAAAACTAACCTTAAACCCTAAACTCTAAACCCTAAACCCCAAACACTAAACCCTAAACCCTAACCCCTAAACCCTAAACCCTAAATCCTAAAAATACAACCTTAAACCCTAAACCCTAAACCCCAAACCCTCAACCCTAAACCATAAACCCTCAACCCTAAACCTCAAACCCTAAATCCTAAAAACTTAAAAATCTAACCTAAACTAAATTAAAATTAAAAATAATACAAATAAAGAAACATAAACCTAAATAAAAATAAAAATAAACCTAAATCAAAATAAATAATAAAATAAATTAAAATAAATTATAAATTAAATTAAATTAAATAAAAAATAAATTAAATAAACCTAAACCTATAAGTTTACTTAATTTTAAAAAAATAAAAAAATAAAAAAAATAAAAAAATAAAAAAGTCCTTACTCTAAACCCTAAATTTATAATACCCTAAAGCCATAGCCACACCAACTAAAATAAACCCTACCCTAAATCTATCCCTAAATCCAACCCTAGGCAAACCCTCCCTACCCAACCCACCACTCTAAACCCTGACCCCTAAACCCTAAACTACCAAACTAAACACACAAATCCTAAACCCTAAACCTCTAAAACTACCCCAAACACTAAACCCTAAACTCCCCACCCTAAACAAAATCCCAAAATCCTAAAACCTAAAACCTAAACCTAAACTAAATTAAACCTAAAATAAAATAAATAAATAAACTAAACCTAAATAAAATAAATTCGATCAAATAAAACTTAAACTAAAACCTAAACCTAAACCTAAAAATAAAATCAAAAAGTAAAAACTAAATTAAATAAAAACTTAAACTAAACTAAAAAATAAAATAAACCTAGAAATAAAAAACCTAAATAAAATTAAATCTAAATGTAAAATAAAAATAAAATAAACCAAAAATAATATAAAATAAAAACTAAATAAAAACATAAACCTAAAAAATAAATGTAAAAATAAAACCTAAAAAAAACCTAAACCCTAAACTAAAAAAAAACCAAAACCTAAAACCCTAAACTAAAAAATAAACCTAAAAATGAAACCTTAAACTAAAAATAAAATAAACCTAAAATAATCCTAAACCTAAACCAAAAAATTAAAACTAAAATTAAACCTAAACTATAAACCTAAAACCTAAACCTAAAAATAAAAATAAAACCTAAAACTAAAAAAATAAAATAAAACTAAACTAAAAAATAGACATAAACTGAAATCTAAACCTAAAAAATAAATTAAAATAAAAAACCTAAACTAAAATAAAGAATCCTAAAACAAATAAACTAAACTAAATATAAAAAAAAAAACCTAAATAAAAAAAAACTAAAAAAATAAAAAATAAACTTAATAAACTAAATAAACCTAAACCTATGAGTTTACTTAATTTTAAAAAAGTAAAAAATAGAAAAAACCCTAACCCGAAACCTAAAACCCTAAAACTAACCCTAAACCATAAACCCTGAAGCCTAAACCCTAAACTCGAAACCTTAAAATCCTAACCTATAAACTCTACACCCTAAACCCTAAACCCTAAATCCTATAACCTTAATCTCTAAACCTTAAATCCTAAACCCTAGTCCCTAAAAACCTAAAAATCTAAACCTAAACTAAATGAAATTTAAAAATAAAAAAATAAAAAAATAAACTAGAATAAAATAAAAAATAAATTAAAATAAAAAACCTACACCTAAACATAAAAATAAAAAAAAATAAAAAAATAAAAACCAAATTAAAATTAAATAAATAAAAACCTAAACTAAACTAAAAAAAAATAAACCTAATAATTAAAACCTAAATAAAATAAAATGTAAAATGTAAAAAAATAAAATAAGCCTTAAATAAAATAAATTAAAAACTAAATAATAACATAAACCTAAAAAGTAAACCTAAAAATAAAACCTAAAATTAAGTAAAAATTAAAACCTAAACCCTAAACTAAAAAAAACCTAAACCTAAAATAAATTAAATAAAATAAACTTAAACCTAAACTAAAATAAATAAATCCTAAACCTAAATCAAAATAAACTAATTGTAAACCCTAAACTAAATAAAATAAAATAAACTAAAAATAAACCTAAACCAAAAGAAATATATAAAACCTAAAAATAAACCTAAAATAAAAACCTAAAAGCTAAAACTAAGAAAATAAAATAAAAACTTAAACCCAAACCTAAAAATAAAAAATAAACCCTAAAAATAAAAAATAAAACCTAAACCTAAAAAATAAAATAAAAATAAAACTAAACTAAAAAATAACCATAAACCTAAACCTAAAAAAAAAAAAACTAAAATAAAACAAACTCAATAAACATAAACCTACTAGTTTACTTAATCTAAAAAAAAAACCATAATAGTAAACCCTAAACCATAAAACTAACCCAAAATCCTAAACTCTAAACCCTAAACCTATAACCCTAAACCCTAAACCCTAAACTTTAGAACCTTAAACCCTAAACCCTAAAACCCTAAACCCTAAACCCTAAACCCTAAACCCTAAAACCTACAACACTAAACCCTAAACTTTGAACCCCATACCCTAAACCCTAAACCCTATAAACTTAAAAACTTAAACCTAAACTAAGTCAAACCTAAAAATAAAATAAATAAAAAAAGCTAAACCAAAATAAAATAAAAAAATAAAATAAAACATAAACTAAAACCTAAACCTAAACCTAAACCTAAAAAGAAAATAAAATAAAAAATAAAAAAACTTAAACTAAACAAGAAAATAAAAATTGAAATAAAATAAGAATTAAATCTAAAATAAAAATAAAATAAGCCTAAAATAAAATAAAATTAAAAATAAATAAAAACCTAAACCTAAAAAATAAACCTAAAAATAAATAAAAAATAAAACCTAAACCTAAACCTAAAAAATAAACTAAACTAAATAAAAATAAAAATAAAACTAAATCAAAATAAAGAATAAAATAAACTAAAATACCTTAAAAAAATAGACTAAAATACCTAAACCTACTAATTTACTTAATTTAAAAATAATAATTAAAATAATAAAAATTATAATAAATAAATAAACCTAAACCTTAAATTAATAACCCTAAAACCTCCCTAAATCCTAAAACCATAAACCCTAAACCATAAACCCTAAATCTTAAACACACCCTAAACCAGCCTAAACCCTACCCTAAACCTACAACCCTAAACCCTAAACCCTAAACCCTAAACCCTCAACCCTAAACCCCAAACCCAAAATTGTAAACCCTAAAAACATAAAAACTTAAGCCTAAACTAAAAATAAAATAAATAAAAAACCTAAAATAAATTAAAAATAAACTAAATAAACCATTTAATTTAAAATTAAAATTAAAAAATTTTAAAATGCTCTTCTAAACTCTAAACTCTAAACTAAATACAAAACCTAAAATACCCTTAAACCCTAAATCTACAACCGTAAAACCTACAACCCTAAACCCTAAACCCTAAAAACTTAAAAACCTAAACTTAAACTAAATAAAACCTAAAAATAAAATAAAAAAATAAACCTAAACCTAAAAATAATAAAATAATAAAATAAAATAAAAATCTATACTAAAGCCTAAACCTAAACCTCAACCTCAACCTAAACTTAAAAATAAATTAAAATAAAAAATGAAAACAAAATAAAAATAAATTAAAAAAACCTAAACTAAACTAAAAAATAAAATAAACCTAAAAATAAAAAACCTAAATAAAATAAAAACTAAGTGTAAAATAAAAATATAATAAACCTAAAATATAATAAAATAAAAGCCTAAACCTAAAAAAATAAACCTTAAAATAAAAAATATATATATAGAACCTAAACCCTAAACTAAAAAAAAAAACCTAAATCTCAAACACTAAATGAAAAAATAAACCTAAAAAACAAACCCTAAACTACAAATAAAATAAACCTATACCTAAACTAAAATAAACTAAAAT